>CM077574.1:35857542-36457542 GCA_039657325.1 Stephania cephalantha | reverse complement strand
TCGTTTAGAATTAGAGGCTGTGGAAAAGAAGTACATGATCAGAAAGCCCAACTTGAGAGCGGAGATTATGTAGAACTTAAGGGAAATCAATGGACCTGCATCCACTTTTATCACTGATATTCCAAAGGAGAAAATGAAGTGAAGTGGTCGACAAGCCAAAAAGAAGCTCAAAATTGACATACCCGAGAAGTCAACAATAGATGAAGCAATTCAAGAACCCATGGCAAAGGAGAAAACAATAAAAGAGTCTGCAGTAGGTGATAATCCAACCCAGCAGTCGACTGCAAGTGAGAAACTACCCTTACAGTTCATGGCGCCAAGTAGAACTCAAAGTGTTTTTCCAAACATGATAGAGGTGGAAAGGGTCGCAGTAAGGGAGTTGCAATCCCATGCGCCGCACCTAGGTGGTGCACGACTTGCTCCCTAGTGGAATCTAACTATGTTAGTGAGATATCAGCACTGTAGCATGCATATCGCCGTTAGATAATGGATGTTAATTGTGGGTATCGGGCGATAGCACATGCTCCTGGCTATGATTTGAAAGAAGGTTGGAGGAGGGTAAGAAGGGAATTGCTTTGAAGAGATGGACTAGAATAGTGTCACCTACAGAGAGCACTTTTAGCTTAACACAGATTACGCCCGGGTCTGAAATGCACTTAACCACTTTGAGTGCCCTAATTTTGGAGTTGGTTGGCTTACCTTTTCGGACATCAGGCTTATGTGGCCAATCGCTATGGGATGGGTGTTGTTATCTTTTATAAGTCTAGGTCCAATGTGTGGTTCCCCATGAGAGGTCCAACACCTTCCTTAGCCAATAGACGCTTTATATGGTTGTGCCTTGTTACCGGTAATCATTTTGTTAGAATGAGTCATTTACATTTCGCATTAACTCTTTTTTTAAGTATTAATGTTCATTGCTAAATGATCATATTTTCATTTTGTTTGTAGCTAATCATAAGAAGTGAAGCACCCTTACGACCAATCGCGCCATAATGGAAACCGCATCGGAGGATTAAAGTAGAGAATGGTTGGAGGGTTTGAATATTTTAACGTGGAATCAACTAGTTGGTTGTGTGGACTTGGTGGAACTTGATGATGATTAATGCAACATGCACCCTTTTTAATAGTGTATGTGCAAGTTTTCTTTTTATTGACATACATAGGTGTAGATGGGTGTATAGAACACACAAACATTGTCATATTTTCTGCTTTACATTACTTGATATGTTGTTGGTGAACATGGATGGGTTTCAGGTACTATCGGTGTACTTGACTTGTTATTCTTTTGTAGGCATCTCGTTTTACGAGCGATATGATGTTTATATTAATGATTTGATGAACTCAAATGTATGGAAACCTCTTTTATTGGGAACACAAACATGCAAAATGTGTTGTAGCCTATTTGGATACGTTTGATATAGAAATTTGATATTTATATTTCCATTCCAAATACTTATCAGTTAAATAGACGCTACTCACTATATACCTATTGGTCACGATGTACCGTCTAGTGCTTACGAGTAACACCTATTACCTATCAATAGACTTTATATTCCCCACAATTTTACTCATAAGACCCTACTTTTAACTAGTGACTAAAGTTGACAATACCATCGGCCACAAAGAGCTGCTAACCTAAAGGACCACGGTACTTTTCAACCGCCACATTTGAAAGGCTGACGGCACATCTTGGCCACTGATTACACATACTCCACAAATTTACTTCATAATCCCCCACACAATAATATGTTACGTAAACAAATGAAACTTAGCAAATGGAGTCCGGTTACGACACTAGGTTGGATGGTGCTGCGGAATTGCAATTTCATAAAACTGTCAATTATCTTCGACCACAATGCAGCGTATACCCCAATATTAAACTAGTGTACCCCAGATCTTAATGTCTTATTTAACTTAAGTTAACATCAACCAAACTCGTCCAACATGTCTTTATGGACTTTGGTAATCCTTAACTGTAGAGTAGGTAGAAATTGCGGTTATTGGTGTATACCCCATACTTTCACTCAGCGAACCCTATAAGTATATTCCTGCTAAATTTCAAACGCATAATGACATTTTTTATACGACTATTCTTTTGACCTTACGGTCTTGGTGCCCCGTAAACCCCGAAGTCTTATTGAAAAAGTTGACTTATCGCCTTTTTGGGTTAAGATTATTCTTGTTTAGCTTCTTTCGCCTTAATCCATAAAAATTTAGGGCATCAAACTTACCCAATACACCAGTAATAGACAAATAAATAAACAGTGCTCCTTGGCTTTGCCGACAACCAAGACCTACAGATTTGGATAGATTCCACCCAAAAATGACTCGAAACGCACTAGAGAGTTTGATTGAAGGTTTGGTAAGGCTGAAAAATCAAAGAGAGGATGATGGTAACGAATTTAGTTATGGGGCACTCGAGTTCGAATGTAGGTAGGTGGGGGAGTTAGAGTCGTTGAGGGCTAGGGGTAATTTTGAAATAATTTACAAAAAGTTGGGGTAAACGGAGTAAATGAAATTCAAAATCGAGGTAAAAAGAAGTAATAGGGCAAAGGGAGCAAAAGGTGGGGTCCGAACAGCCACTGCCTTTTTATAATCACTTTCTACTCATATTCAAAGCATCACAATCATACCATAGGATCCATTGATCCTTAAGATAAATCGACTACTCACAATTCATTGGACACACATATCATAATTCATAATGGAAATCATTGCAAATCATAGATGAATATAAATATTACCTTCACTTAATCAAATGATACCAAACTTGAATTGCAAACGTGAAGTCTTAAATGTTTTCTTCACACAATACTCCTTAATACTCAAAATCAAAGTAAACCTATGCTAAATCTCTTTAATAGTGGCTAATAATTGGTATGTGGTGAGTTTACCTCATCCTAATACCTATTTATATTTCCTAATAATAGTTAAAAGCCCTACTTTACAATTTAACTGGAAATAAAACTCCAACTTTTTATTTTCTGCAAGTTTGGTGCTGTCACTAATGCCCCAGCGCCATGTGTTAAGCCACTGCGCCGCAACCGCATGCACTTATTTTGCTCTCATGTCTACCCGGTGATGTCCCTATCTGTCTCGGCACTATCCCTTGTGTACCACAACGTCGCCACTGCGCCGGACCTCCAGTGTTGATTTCTTCACTTTTTTTGCTCTCTCACGTCGTGTCTTTCCTTCCTACGTTGTGCCTTACTCCTCCACAGCGCCAACATGTGTAGTCATCATGCCAACCATATTTTTATGGATTTTTGCTCCGTTTCTTCTCTTTTTGCTCATTTCCTTCCTTTACACCTTATTTACCTTAAAATGCAATAATACCATGAATTAGAACTCATTTAGGGATATGTATACTAAATATACGATTAAACTATCCCTATATATAAGTCTAAATAATCACTTATCATGACATTATATGTCCTAATATGAGTCCTTGATCTACCATGAAATGGCATTTTTCATAATTTAATACTAAATTCTTTTCTATGCATCTCTTAAGCACTTTAGTTAAATAAACTAAACATTCATTGAAAGAATTATCATAAATAGAAAAATCATCCATGAAGACTTCAATAAATTTTTCACATAATCAGAGAAATTACTAACCGTACACCTTTGAAAAGTTGCAGGTGCATTACATAAATCTTGAATAACCATCTAGATAGCAGTAATAGGTTTTTTCAACTAATCTTTCTAACATCTGATCTATTAACGGGAGTGGATAATGGTCCTTCCTAGTTGAAGCATTCAACTTCCTATGATCTATACATACCTTCCAACCATTTTGGATTCTAGTTGATACTAACTCTCCATGCTCATTTGTTATTACTATAATTCCTGTCTTTTTAGGAACTACTTGGACTGGGCTTACCCAATTGCTATCTGGTATTTGAAATGTCATTCCTGCATATAATAATTTTAATATTTCAACTTTTACTATGTCCATCATAAACGGGTTTAATCTATGCTAAGCTTGTCTAAAGGCTTTTATGTCAGTTTTTAGATTTATCCTATGAATACACGTAGCTGGGCTTATTCCTTTAATATCAGCTATGGTCCATTCTATTGCTCCTTTAAATTCTTTTAATGCATTTATTAGTCTATCTTCTTCTAAACTTGTTAGTTTATTAGATATTATCAGTGGTAAATTATTATAGAGTCCCCTAAATAAATATATTTCAAATTATCTAGTAAAGTTTCTAGATTTAATTTTAGGGCTTTAACTATATAAGGTAAAAGTTTTGAATGAGATCTATATAAATTTAGGTAATAAATAAGTTATGGCAGATCATTATATGATTCCAAAATACTTATTATCACTTTTGCCTCCTCGTCTCTATTTTCATATTATTCTAAATCTTTTATTACTAATATCAATTTATCTGTTTTATCTTTTCTAAAATATTTGTCTATTAATGGGTCTATCATATCTATTATGCACAAGAAAGAGACATCCATTGGGCATTTCATTGCATCGTATATATAAAAATTCATTGTATCATCATCCTAAAATGGTCTTCCCTAAAATTAGAGAAGTTCTATTAGAGAAATTATCTTCTTTCATCTTTAAAACATACAAATATATTGGGAAGACTAAATCATTAACCATGACCAGTACATCTTCTAGTAACCCTACAGGTTTGATAGTGGATCTATTTGCTAATTGTACCATTATACTAATTTTTTTCTAAATGTATATCCGTCATTTGCAAATAAAAAGATAAAGGCATAATATTTATGGAGACTCCTAGCTTACAAAATGCTTTAGAAATTCATATATTTGCAATCGTACATGGAACGAAAAAACATTCCTGGGTTATGACAGTTAGGAGGTAATTTCATTTGAATTAATGCTCATACGTGTTCTCCTAGACATACTTTTTCATTAGCCTTAATCTTATTGGAACATAAATCTTTTTTTAGTTTTTTTTACTTAAGTGTATTTTGAATGACTTCAAACAGAGGCATATTAACTATTATTTTCTTTAATGTATTAGAGATTTGTTATTCTTCTTGCGATTTCTTAGTATTTTTATTATCTTCCAAACGATGGGGGAATAGTGGATTTATATTAATTGGTCTGACTTTTTTAGGCTCATCACCTTTTTCGTTGGGAATCCTATTACTCGCTAATTTAATTTCTTTTTCTAATTCTACTTCTATTTCTTTTCTAGAAACTAATTGGTCTGGCATTTTAGGTTCATTTATCTGCTTACCAGTTCTTAGTGTTATGGCTGATATTTTTTGTATAAAGTAGGATAAGGTTGAGATGGTAATTTCTCTTAATTTATAAATTCACTCATTTGTGTTGCCATCTGACTCGATTGATTTTTCAACTCGGTCATATCATTTTACAATATTTGAGTTATTTGATTTTTTCTCTTTTTGAATTATTCGATGTTTTATGCATGATAAACCTGATTGTTAATACAATTACCTACATTTGACTGTGAGTACATCATATAACTATTAGAGTTATAAGTGGGGTCAAAAAATCCATCATATTGGTTCATTATAACATTAGAATGACTTAATTCATTACATAAAACACAAGGTCTTACATTGCATGATCTATCCTTTAGTAATAATTCAACCATGGCTTTTAGCTCGTATATCTTATCATTTGATGTATTATATGTCCTTCTATTCATTTCACTTAGATTTTCTTTAATTAATTCACTCTTCTCACCATATTGCTAAGATTGTTTAGCCATTTTATTTATACCTTCTTTTGTTAAAGTTGGTGTTGTGTCAAGCATAGATCATCCATATACTATGTCTAAGAATCTTCTTTCTAAGTGATTTAGTCCTTCATAAAAATATTGCATTAAAGTTTTTTCTGAAAATCCATGCATTGGACATTATGAAATCAATGTTTGATACCTATCCCAAAATTCCTTAAAAGTTTCTCCAATTCCCATCCTAGCATTACTTATTTTTTTTTCTAAATAAACTAATTTGTCTTGCTGGGACATATTGATCAGAAAGACTTGTAGTATCTCTGACCAATTGGTTATAGAATTTTGAGGGAGGTAAAATAACCAATCTAAAGCTTAGACTTTAATGCAGAAAGAAAAGCTTTTGATTTAACATAATCTATTTCTATATCTATAAGTTTTAACATGCGTACTTTGTGAGACAACTCCATTATAAAATTTTGAGCATCTTCATTATCTTCATCGTAGAAACAAGGTAAAGAATTTATGAATGTGAACTTTAATTCAAATTCCAAGAATTTTATTGTAAAAGTTATGCACATAGGTTCATAAGTCGTGACATTCCTATCTGATTGCCTAAAAGTTAGTTCTTCCTTATCTTCAGCCATATTATATGACATTCAACAAAAAGGTTTCTAGAGATTATTTTAAAAATTCTCGGTAATGGCGCCAAAAATTAACACATGTCAAGCGTGCGCAATAGTTTCTCGTATTTTTTATTATTTATAGTAGTGGTAAATGGGATATCGTCTCTACAAATATTTGTCAAATCTTTTCAGAACTAATTGAATTAAAACGGAATTAAACACTATCAATCTAAAAATAAAAAAATCAATTAATTAAAATAATTAAACTTAAGCAATTTTAATTCAATAAACTAATCTAATGCAATTCAAACAAACAATCTAGAAATCAATATAAATTAAATATCTAAACAATACATCTTAGACAATGATATGTAAACTGTCATATCTAGACATTTTCACTAAAGCATAGTCATAATCAAATCATCATATTTATATAATGATCATAAATCATTAAACTATAATCACAATAGGTTGATAGCCTTTAACAAGCTATCGACTTTCCTATAAACACTAGAAATAAGTCACATCCTTACCTTGTAACTCTACTTATTGGATAAATCGCAATAAACAAGAAATTATGATAGCATTAACAACAACAACAACAACAACAACAACATAGCCTCAGTCCCAAATTAACTGGGGTCGGCTACATGGATCAAACTTTTCCATTGTGCTCGATTAAGTGCAATTGATGGTGAGCTTTTCAAACGATTCAAATCCATCCTAATTAATGCATCCCATGATTAACTTTGGTATGTCCCTACCTCGTCGAATTTCTACAGTTTCTATTGAGTCAAGTTTTCTAGTTGGGGCATTTGTAGGCCGTCTTTGCAGGTGACCAAACCATGGCAACCGCCTTTCCCTAATCTTTGTATCAATTGGTGCTACTCCTACTTGTCTTTGAGTTTCTATATTTCTTATTCTATCTTTACGAGTTTTACCACACATCTACCTAAGCATCCTCATTTCTGCTACGTTGATTTTATGTAATTGTTGTTGTTTTATCGCCCAACATTCACTTCCATAAAGCATAGCTGGCCTAATCGCGGTCCTATAAAATTTTCCTTTTAACTTAGTAGGAACATTTCGATCACAAATCACCCTTGTTGCACTCCGTCATTTCTTCCATCCAGCTTGAATTCTATGTGTGACATCATTCTCAATGTTACCATCATTTTGTATGATTGATCCTAGGTATCTAAAGTTGTTTACCTTAGGAACTTCTACTTCCCTAATTTTACCACTCCGTCATCTCAATGTCTAGTGTTTCTAAACTCACGCTGCTTGTATTCGGCTTTCATCCTACTCAACTTAAAGCCTTTAGATTCTAATGTATTCCTCGAGAGTTCTAATTTCTTATTCACTCCATCTTTAGTTTCATCCACTAAGACAAGTATCATCTACAAATAGCATACACCATGGTATATCTCGCTTGAATATGTCTAGTTAGTTCATCCCTAACTAAAGTAAATAGATATGGGCTTAAAGCCGATCCTTGATGTAGTCCTATCGTAATGAGAAATTCTTTTGAAGCTCCTCCAAATGTCTTTATACTCGTTACTACTTCATCATACATATCCTTAATAGTGTCTATGTATCTAGAATGCACTCTTTTTCTTTCTAGAACCCACCAAAGAACATCTCTAGGGACCCTATCATATGTTTTTTTCTAAATCTACGAATACCATATGAAGATTTTTTTTTTCTCTATATTTTTCTAACAATCGTCTTACAAGGAAAGTCGCCTCCATAGTTGACCTCCCAGGCATGAAACCAAATTGGTTCTCTGATATTGTTGTTTCTCTCCTTAACCTATTGTCAATTATCGTCTCCCAAAGTTTCATAGTGTGACTCATAAGTATAATTCCCCGGTAGTTTGAGCAACTTTGAATGTCTCCTTTATTTTTGAAGATTGGCACAAGCGTGCTTCTTCTCAATCCATTGGCATCAGTTTTGATTTTAAAATTTTATTGAAAAGTTTTGTTAACCAAGTCAATCAAATTTCTCCTAAGCATTTCCAAACCTCTATGGGTATTTCATCTGGGCCACATGCTTTCCCTATTTTCATTCTTTTCAATTCCTCTTTAACTTCTACAATTCTAATATTGTGTGTATAGTTTACATTTCTTTCTTGGTGTAGGTTTTTATCTATTATAGTATCAACTTGGCCATCATTAAATAAACTATCGAAGTAACTTCTTCATCTCTCCTTAATATCATCCTCGCGCGTTAAAACATTTTGATTTTCGTCCTTAATACATCTTACTTGACTTAGGTCTTGTTTCTTTTTATCTCTTAATTTGGCTAGCCTATATATATATTTTTCGCCATCTCTATTACCTAACCTTGTATGTAGATCTTCTATGAAATTTGTTTTAGCTTGACTAACTACTTTTTTAGCTTGTTTTATAGCTTCTCTATATTGATTGTACACATCTTCATCTTGACACTTAGGTATTTTTCTATACATCTCTCTTTTAGTCTTAATTGCTCATTGGACATCCTCGTTCCACCACCATGTTTTCTTCTTTGGTGGTCTCTAGCCTTTAGATATACCTAATACGTTTGATCTCACTCTCCTTATGCAACTACTCATTTCTAGCCACATTGTATTAGCATCTAAGTCAAGATTCCAAACATTTTCCTTTAGTAGTTTTTCTCTAAACTCTACTTGTTTACTATGTTTTAGGTTCCACCACTTTATTCTAGGGTCGCTAACTCTTTTATTCATATTATGTCGTCGTGTTAGCTTAATATCAAGTACTACTAACTTATGTTGGGTAGTAAGTGCTTCACTAGATATTACTTTGCAGTCTCTACATATTTTTCTATCTATTTTTCTTGTTAAAAGAAAATCTATTTGACTCTTGTTATGACCACTACTAAAAGTAATTATATGAGACTCCCTCTTCCTAAAACTAGTATTTGCTAAGACAAGATCGTATGTTGAAGTAAATTCTAAGATTGATTCTCCTTCTTCATTCCTATTACCGTAACCAAAACCTCCATGAACTCTCTCAAACCCATCGTTACTTGCCCCAACAGGCCCATTTAAATCTCCTCCAATAAAAACATTTTCATCTAATGGTATACTTTGCATAAATCCATCCATATCGTCCTAAAACTTGCGTTTGATGCTCTCGCTTATTCCTACTTATGGTGCATAGGCGCTAAGTATGTTAATTTCTTAATCTCCAATAATTAATTTAACTAGAATCAATATATCCCCCATTCTTTTAACCTTTACGACCTTATCCTTATAATCATTATCCACCACAATTCCTACTCCATTGCATTTTCTATCTATACCAGTGTACCACAATTTAAACCATGTGCTTCCCATTTCTCTACTCTTTTCTCCTACCCATTTTGTCTCTTGGAGGCAAGCAATATTGACTCTCTTTCTAATCATGGTATCTACTAGTTCTATTGACTTCCCCGTAAGTGTTCTTATGTTCCATGTTCCTAAACGAATTTTTTCTCCCCTTTGTATTTGTTTTCCTTTTCTATTTCTATTATGTCTAAAAGATCTAGTATCCGTATCTATGATTTTATTTTTGTTTTCGTGTTTATTTTGAACTAGCTTCTTTACACACACTCAATAAAAATCATACCTAATCTAAACCAAATAAAAACTAGAATTATGCTAGTCATTAAATAACCTAGAACATAATAACCTAAAACATCCACTCGGGTTGTTTTTGCACTATAGATTAATCCTAGTTACTAGTTCTATAATTGTTGTCAATAATTATAGACATAAATTTAGATACTCTATATTAAGAAACATATTGGCCACTATGCACTCAATACAAAGAATCATTAGTTGTAATACGCAAAAACAACTTATCAAAATCGTGATTGATGTGTGTGATTGGTTTAAAGCATTAAGCTCATAAATTATGCATTATGACTAAATTGATGAACGGTTTACAATCATGTCCAGAGTATTGTTTAGAATAATAAACTACTCTCTCGTGCATAAACAAAACATAACAATGAATAAATCTTAGAAAGACATAATAAAATACCTCATATGAAGCTACTAAATCTCGAATCTCCAACGATTCTCCAAAAGCAATAAAACTAAACTAGTTTAGAGAAGATAACTTTTAACTAAGAAATCGACTCTCAATATGATCAAAGGCTAATAGAGGGCTCTTAATTTTGAAGCCCTATGGTCTTATTTATAGTTTCCCTAAATATACAAATCATAGATAAACTAAGATTCCTCACAGTAATCCAACAACTCGTCATCGACCTCAGTGATTTGTCAATGAATCTTACAAATCGCTAAGTTAATCACTTAAATATCTCTCTGTGCTCTACTGATTCATCCAAAAAATCTTTCGTAAATCCCAATTCGCAGACTAATCGCTAGACTTTTTTTGCTTCCAATTTAGGCAGCGATTCCTATGTAATCTCATATCGCTGGCTCATTACTATACCTTTTTCCAATTGACAGTTTTGTCTTTTCTTCCTCTTTTTCTTTCATTTCTTCATTTTTCCTAATTAAATCTTGAAATAACAAAAACAAGAAAATACCCAGTGTAGTATCATCATCTTCATCTAAAACCATATTAAATTACACTGTAAAACATGTTTAATTATTGACTTGTTAGTATAATTTCTCGGCGCCGTGTCTGTTCCCCCACAGCGCTGCCATTGCGTCAACTATACTGATCCACTTTTCTCTCTTGTCTTCACTCCTTGCCCATGCCTTGTGCTCAATTCCCATGGCGTCAAGTGTACTTTCCTCCGTTTCAAGTGTGGTTTTGTGCTTTTTCTCCTCATTTCATCAAGAAATCACTCCTTTGTCTATTTTATACCTTGTATGCATGAAAATACTTAAATTTCATCAATTAGAGCTTATTCCGAGATATTTATACCAAATATACTACTACACTAGTCATATATAGAAGTCTAATTAATCACTTATCACTATTACATTGATAACAAATCGGGGTCCTCAGTAGAGATGGGTTATAAATTACTAGTGAGAGAGTTTTATAAGAATTGGTACGAATTAAAGTTTTTAAAATATAAACCACAAATCAGTTTACACATTTCCATTTTACTACAAACCCTTGCACCCTTCGCCTAGAGAATAAAATTAGTGTCTAATTTAACTCTTGAAAGACTTATTATAGATTATTTAAGTAATTCCCACCTTGATTAGGATTACTACATGCTTTAGAAAGTTAGGATTCTTGATAAATTTCAAATTTTTGAATGAAATTAAAATTATTTATGGTTTAAAAATTTATATGACTTATGAATGATTAAAATATAGTTTATAAGGTTTGAAATTGAAGGGGTGGTGATTAAAGTTGATCACTTGATTTATAGATTATTTGGTGAAATACTCAAAATATTTACTCGAAATGTGATTTAAAATCTAATTAAGATAATAAAAGTTGTGTTCGACTTAGTAATGTTAAAAAATTGAGTTTGGGGGAGTGTTTTTTCATAGAAAGACTTGAATTTATCTCAATGCTTAGTAACTTATTATTTTCATGATTTCTTCATTTATGAAAAGTTTATTCAAAGTTTATATGCTTCCTGATTATTTCATATAGTTCGTTTATACTTCATGTGGTATATTTGTTTATTTTGAAAACTAGACTTTATTTTTATACCTTAAGGACATGGTTTTGAATGAGTTTGGGGGTGTTTAGGTGAATTGAAGCATAAAGAAGCAAAGTATGGAACACTCGTGAGGTAGAATCTATCTATTTATTCAAAGTTGACTGAATTTTTCAAAATTTCCACAATACAGGTAATATTTTACCATTTCATTGTACTTTATTTAGTTAGGAATATGGAATTGAATATAATTTGGATTTTAATGAAATTAATATATTTATTATCCAGAAAAATAGAAATTTTATGATCGAAAGAAATTATTATACCTTATTTGACTTAACCTTGATTTTGAATACACTACAAGAGTTTAGAGGGGATTGATTGATTTGTGTTAGACATTATAATGGGTAGAAGATCGAAACGATAGTGCAAGATGAAAAAGACAAATTCCTAAGAATCTTGTTTTACAAAGATTATTGATCAAATATTTTATATATATATATATATATATATATGTATTTTAAAAAAGAGCTTATGTCACAATTGAGGGGAAAATAGAAAATAGCCAATAAACTCTACTTAGTTGGGAAGAATACTTCCTTGACTATAGTGAAAGTTAGAGGAGCTAACAAGAGTTTTTAAAAAGATAAAATAGAGAAACCAATAGATTCCAAAAGAAATGGAGAAAGAAATCTAGTGGTGGAAAAAAAAAAGAAACATTCCTATAAAAAATAATAATAGAAATATCCAAAGGAAATGGAACAGAGAATCATAGGAATACAATATAAAGAAGAAATTGAATATTTATATAATTGAACAAGAAAGAAAGAGAAATATAAAAAAATGAAGGAATTTTATGAAAAACTCTTCAAATAAAATATTTAGCTTGAGTGTTTATAGCTAAAGTTAAGTGAAGTATATTTTTTATTTCAACAAATTAATATGAAATGATGATTATTGGTGAATAAAAGTTCCTATCGACTTTGATTATGGTGATATTTTAAATATTATTTGAAAAATGAGATCGATTTAGTAATTTTGTATCTTGAGATTCTATATTAGTCATCGTAAGTGTGATGCCTGTCAGTAGAGATTTAGAAAACATATGTAGTGTCTTGACCTTGGTGATTGGTTTAACTTTGAATTCAAAGTTGTATTTCGCAATTAAGAGGTTTAAATGTCAAATAAAGGGGTTGTTCTTTAGTTCTTTCTATTCTATCATGATTCTTATTTTTATGAATGTAATATGATTTTATTTTTAAAGATCATTTCTATTTAAGATTAAAAGTGTATATTTATGAAATCAGAATGAGGAAAGAAAACAGAATATGAATGAGAGTATTCTTTTACTCGGGATGGCAAAGTGCTGAGTTTGGGGGTATTTGATAAGTCAATGATTAGACATGTTTTATAGGTTATTTTAGGATGATTTTAGATGTAAAAGATTATATTACATGGGGTTTTTGCTTATTTTTGTTATTTCAAGTAATAAATGGAGAATATGAAGAATGAACGAAAAAGGGAAATCATGAAGGAATTAATCAAGTGGGAAGAGTATGTGAAGAATCATCATCAAGAAAGAATAGAAGAATTGGAAAATAACACCATCGATTCTCAGGGATTCTATGTCCATAGAATCCCTGGCCAAATCAGTGAAACTAGAGACCTCAAAATTACAAATTTTCTCAGCGATTCCACTTACACATGAATCACTTGGTATCGCTAGAGGAGAATTTGTAAATTTTAAATAACTACGAGTTATTTGATTTAATTTGAGATATCTATTATCTAGAATACTATAAATAAGAACCATAGGCTTTAAAATCATTTGCCCTTGATTGCTCTAGGAGCCATATTTACAAGTTTTACTTAGTTTTAGTTTGGTTTTATCGTTCATTGCTTTTAAAGATTTAAATATTCAATTAAGAGGTATTTTTATTCATGTCTTGTCATTAATTTATTTCAATGTTATTTATGATTATGAATGAGTAGTTAGTTGATCTAAACAAAGTATGAACATGAACTAGATCTATTTTGCAACATAGTTATGGTGAGATGATTTTATGCTTAATGCTTTAAACCAATCATATTCTTTGATTCACTGATTTAATAGGTTATTATATACCTATTTTAATCATGAACTTGGTGTTCCATGCATAGTTGCAAATGTGTATTGTGATGTTTTGATTCATTATCTATTTAAAATAGTAACTAGGATTGTTTGAAAAGCAAAAACCATTTAGATATCCTAGGTAATTTGATATCTAAATCTGATGTTGAAGTGGCTTCCTGAAATTGTTAGATTTAGTAGTTCGAGGTTTTCATAAAGTATAAAGCAATTTTATTGCGTGAAGTTGATGTCTTTGTCTGGCTTTTCCACCGATATAAGGAGAACAAATGGTTGGCTAAAGGCTGTTTACTTACTTATAATTAGAGTTTAATGAACTATCATGCTTTATAAAGTATGTCCATAACTATATGATTTGAGTAACATGTTTCGACGCAAAACGGATTGATGTTTCATTATTCAAGATATTTGTTTAGATATTTATTTATTATGGAGTTGCATTTATTTGAATATTAGTGACTTTGATTTATGTTAATTAAGTTAATTATTAATTATTAATTAGTGAAAAAAATAAAAATAATAAAAAACCTTTTGACTAAAAAAATGTTACATAATCCTTGTGAAGACGATCCCACTTACCGCAACTATAAAATTTATAAGTATAATAAAGGTGGAAAATGTATTGTACATGCACGACAAGTGTCATATTCTTAAGTGGTATCGAATAAAACTAAGCCAAACCAAATGTGCATTTGGAGCGGCCTCGGGAAAGTTCCTTAGTTTTATGAAAATGAGGAATTGAAGTAAACCAAGAAAAGATCAATGCATTGCTAGACATGAATCTGCCACAGACAATAAAAAATGTGCAAAAGCTTACTAAAATGATTGCAACCTTAAGAAGATTTTTTTCTCCCTCAACGGATAGATGTATCTAATTTCTTAACATCATAAAAACGTTGTCACACTTTCAATGGAGTGAGGATTGCTAACAATCATTTTAAGTAGTTGAAAACGTATTTGGCTACTTCATTTTTTACTGTCCAAACCCATAACCAAGGAGACTAAAACAATATTAGTTTGGTCCATTAAACATAAATGGTCTAAAAAAGAGGCTATGCTCTCAACGTAGAAAACCAAAAATATCATTTATTTGATCCATAAAAAAGGTACAAGAAAAAAGAGGTTATACTCTCAGTTTAGAGGCCTAAACAACATCTATTTGGTTCATAAAAAATGGTCCAAGGAAAAAGAGGTTTTGCTCTCATCTAGAAGACCAAAAAATATCAATTTGGTCCATTAAACAAAACTTTTCCAAGAAAAAAAAGGTTATGCTCTCAGTTTAGAAGACTAAAATAGCATGTATTTAGTCCATAAAAAAATATTCTTAGAAAAATGAGGCTATGCTCTCAGTCTAGTAGACGAAAACAACATCTATTTGGTTCATAAAAATGGTCCAGAAAAAAAGTGGTTTTATTCTCAGTCTATAAAAAATGTTCTAAGAAAATAGAGGCTATGCTCTCACTCTAGAAGACCATAATAGCATTTATTTGGTCCATAAAAAATGGTTTGAGAAAAAGAGGCTATGCTCTAAGTCTAGAAGACCAAAACAATATCAATTTGGTCCATTAAAAATGGTTCAAAAAAGGCGCTTCGCTCTCAGTCTCGGAGGCAAAAACAACATTTATTTGGTCCATAAAAATGGTCTTAGAAACCAAAAAAGCATTTATTTAGTCCATTAAAAATGATTTAAGAAAAAAAAAAGGATATGCTCTCAATCTAGGAGACCAAAACAACATCATTTTGGTCCATTTAAAAAAAATGGTCCAAGAAAAAAGAGGTTATGCTCTTTGTCTAGAAGACCAAAACAACATTAATTTGTTTCATAAAAATGGTCCAAGAAGACCAAAACAAGATATATTTGGTCCAAGAAAAAATAGGCCATGCTCTAAGTCTATAGACCAAAACTGCATCAATTTAGTCCGTAAAAAATGGTCCAAGAAAAATGTGGCTATACACTCAGTCTAGGAGACCTATACAACATCTATTTAGTCATTTTTTAAAATAATACAAAACAATTATACATATCTACTCCTTAGTTAGATTAATTGTCAAATGAGTGAGGACTAGTGATATGGAATAGAAAATACCGCTTGCCTTGAGATACAAAAGCTATGATTTTTAAGGACAGGTTAGTCCACAAGAAGCACAATTTTCAAGATTAACTCAAAACGATGAGATAGTCTCAAATCATGATGATGACCTAGATCTAGAGATAATTGTCAATCGTAATAGGATAAGGACTCCTAGTTGGAGATTGGCAAAAATCCTGAAGGATTAATTTGGTGTTATATATATAGTTGGTTGAGAAAAAAGGTATGTGCAATTTCCATCTCGTCTAGAATTCTTGACCTCCTATCTAACTTGGGCATCAGAATGCTTTCCCCCGAGACCAACCTCTGAGGATTTTGTTTTTGCAGATATTTCCTGTGAAAAGGGTGAGGTTTGAATGATGCAGATTGGTTATTGTCTCAGGGTTTGAGGCATCCCTTCCAATTTACACAACATTAAGCAACCTAAGTTGTAATTAATAGAGTATCCCAAAAGGCAAGTTCTAAAATGGTTTTGCTACATATTCACACTTTGGCTACAAGTGGCCCAGTATGATGCCACGACCCTAAATGTACGTTGCAACTATGGCCTCGTTTGGTCGGTTTTTGCCAACTTACAGTGTGAGTGGAGTAAACTGTAGTGAAAGATCATATTTTCATGTTTGGTTCAATTTTAAACTTGTAAGGAAGTTGCAAATTCTTAAATAATGAAAGATATAAATTGACATAAATATCCTTCAAACAAAAGAGATGGATGTGGGTAATAAAAGGTAACTAATAATGGGTAATTGTGTCCACAAACACTTGGGAGATATCTGATCATGGTCGCAAGTATGACGGCTCGATTGTAGTAATAATGTGATCAACTAATGTTAATTATGGGTATCATCCTCATGGAAAGGTGTATTACACACAGTGTACTTAGTCAATTTTACTCTATTGCTAAGAAAATCTATTTTTAATTGGTTTTTACAAAACTATTATATTCTAATAAAACAATGTAAATACTTATACTCTTATATTAAGAAGATTTTAGTTCACAAGTTCACCTAGGTAATGAATAACTATGCTTTTATCTAACTTCCTTCATCTTCAGTACGTGTGTGCAATGTTTAATTGACATATTTCCTTCAAATCAACTTCAACCCACTATCATGATGAAAAAGATTTTAATGTGCAAACTAGAACTGCACCTATCGGTGTGAATAACGTAAGTTCCTCAATGCTTTAAGTTTCAAGTCTTTAGATTCATAACCACTTAAGTTTGCTATCCATGCATCCTTAATCAATAACAATCTATCGATGTTATATATTTTACGATTGTATCGTCCATGTCCATATCTAGCTTAAAAGCTCAAATGGTCATGGTAACTCTTAAAATCTCTAATCAACAAACACATGATTAAGATGTTCGTAGCATTACATATAGAATCAATACAAAATCTAATCATTGCATTTTTATCTTTATTATACAGTCATAACTACTTTAGCATAGCATTCATGCCATAGGATCCATTAATCCCTAAGATTAATGAACTATTCACACATCATTGAAATAAACATACACATCATAGTATTCATTGCAATCAAAGGTCGAATTAAATAATATCAATTAAATCAAGAAAATAATATTGAATAACCACACGTTGAGTCTTCTATGTCTTCTCTACCGAAAATCTTCTTAATCCTCAAGAACAATATAAACTATGCTAATTTGTGGTAATGTGTGTTAATAGTTGATAATTGGTGTGTTTACCACAAACTAATACATATTTATATCCCTAAGACACTTTAGAATACAATCAGAAACCCTAATAGACAATTCCAAACAAACTAGAACTCTATTTTCTACAACTCGGCGTTGTCCATAAGTGATCCAGCGTAGTATGAGTAAACCCTTGACACCGCCCACGCTTCGACCTCTTTTTGTGCATTTTCCTCACTTAGTAGGCTCGATGCCTTGTGTAGTCCAACCTAGCACCATCCCTATGTACCCACGGCGCAGCCACTACGTCGACACTAATCGCCTCTTTTCTTCTATTATTCCTTCTCCACGCCTTGCCCAGGCTGTGTACATTCTTCTCACATCGTCAAGCCTACTTGCCACGACAACAAACATGACTTTGTGCATTTTCACCTCGTTTCATCATGAAATCACTCATTTATCTCTTTTACACCTTATATACCTAAAAATACATAAATACTGTTAATTAGAGCTCATTCCAAGATATTTATACCAAATGCACTACTAAACTAGTCTCATATATAAGTTTAAATAATCACTTATCAAATACCCTCAAACTTATGATTTTGCACGTCTCGAGCAAAAGTGTATTCTACTAAGTGCGCTTACTACTATTACTTAAGTCCAAATTTATTTTACATCGTTCATGGAGTATCCTTTAATTCAAATAAGTTCAACTTAATAATTCAGTCAAGCGTTTTTCTTTATAGAAACATATACTTTCAAAAATATGTAGCTTTAACAACACATACAATTCAATTTCGAAACTCAAAAGTAGTTCAATACCAAAACCATGACTACTCACAAGTTTATTTCACCTCGACACTCAAGTAGCAAGTTTATAATCTCATGATTTCTCAATAAGCTCAAAAATTCACGAACAAGCATAGATCATACTAATTTTATAGACTTTAGTACTTCAAGAGTCAATAGGACTTAATATAGTTCGAAAGAAAATTTAACTCAATCAAGCTACTTGTACTCGAGCTTAATCTTTTATTTGAAGAGTTTTAATCTAACTTTCAATTTTTTCTTTATTTTTATATATCTCTTTTCTTTTCTTTTCTCTTTGTATTTTCTAGTTGCATGGTCCCTGCTCGTTTTCCTATGGATTCCTTTTTTCTCCATTTTTCCAACCATAAAGTTCTCTACTCCTTTTCCTGTAAAACTTGTGAGACACTCTAATTTTTATGTTTAAAATTATTGCTAACACTTCGCACTTTCACTCTATCAAGCAAGTTTTATCTTCAACTTTTCAATAAAAACCATGCCTATTTCTTCCCCTTTTAGCACTAAGTCTTTATTTACTTTATACTCAAGTAAGATTCATACTTATTATAGAATTCCTTAGAGATCTAACTTTTTCCACAAGAAGTTCTCTAGCATTCTTTCTTGCTTTTGTTTCAAGTTCATGGTCTTTTCTAACTCTAGGTCTCTAATCATGAAATTATACAGTTGTTTGCTATATTTCATATTTTCTTCGAAAATTTGATAATACTCTATTGAGTTTCATATCACCAAGATACTTCTTTAATTATTACTCATCCTCAACTAAAGGCATGAAATTTGCAAATGAATTACTAATTCATTACATATGACTATATATAACCTAATCTATACTACTTAAGCACATTCAAATGATAAGTAAATGAAAAAGAATACACTACCATGCTTTCCTCTTTAACTGCTTCAAAAATAAAATTTGAAGATCATACCTACAGTGTTTATCCTAATTCCATCCTTTCTTACCACTTCCCATAATGTAATGTTAATGCCCCCAAACTTAAACTAAACATTGTCCTTAAGGTTTAAAAATAAGCTTGAAACATAAAAACACTAAACACATAAACATAATAATAACAAGATATAATAATGCATAAACTTAAAATTTAAACAATTAATAAAGTGAAAAAATATCCCAAATGTAAAAGATAATCAGTATAAACGTATCCCTCATCTTCCCAAGGTCTAAAGAAATCCTTAGACTCATACTCTAAGACAGAGCATCATCATTAGCATCGTCATCATCAACTCCAGCAAAAGATGGTGTCAAAAGACGTTCCACCCTTCTACTCTACACCACGTCTGGATCAAACATGTAGTTCGATGCTGCTAGAAAGCTAATAGACCTATCAGTAGGTCTCATTCATCTACTCCTCTCATATCTAGCTATGTCTCTATAATAATCTGCAAATAACATGAAATTACATTGTCCATTCAGTCAGTCTTGCTCATATCTCATCAAGGCTTCATGATACTGATCCCTGTCATCTATGTACATCTCCATATCTCAGCAATCCACAGCCTCTGCTGCCTTGGAGTCAAGTCCTTAGAAGGTGGTACTGGTACATGTGGTGGTAGAGGTGGTGGAAAAACCTCAAGACCATACAAGTCCTGCTCTCCTATAAATGGGTCTACCAACTCGTAGCCCTCAGCGAATCCCTGCTGGCGATCCTCATTCTCTTCATATCCTTCATTTTGCAATTCTTAGGCCAACTCTGTTATTGTTGTTGTTGTTGCCGTCACATGATCCTCTTACTCTTTAGCCAACAACTCGGCTTTAAGTTTGTCCTTTTCAACTCTTTTTTTTACATCCTCAAAGTCTTGGTCTACAATCAGTGATTTCAAAGTTAGCATAAACTCCCCATTTATTGTTGTTTGGGCCTCAATATCGAATTATTCATCATGAATCAATTTAACTCGACCTTCAAGCACATCTGGGTGATTTTGATTGGAAATAACAATTTGTTGCCTCTCTCAAACATAACAGACTCCCTTAAGTTCTTGTAAATGATCTCTCCCACATTGATCTTCCTGTTCTTTACAATCTCATTCAAACAAGTGGCATTGGGCATGTTGATCTCGTCCTGTTGAGTGGTCGGGTATAATGAAGCAAATAGAAAGTGTTGCCACATTCGAAAAACTTTTCTCATGTTCCCTTTCTTAATGTGCTTCGGCACATTCTCAGCTCCCATTACCCATCCTTGTTGTCCTCGAAGCTCTCTCAATAACTCTAAAATGGTATAGGTTATAGGGTCTCTCATACGAATCATCTGGGAAGGTCGATGATTCTCCAACCATGCATAAGTGCTCTAAGCTATATATGTCATTTATGTAACGCTCATTAAAGGGGACTAATACCCCTCTCATCTTCACCGGGCCACCTTTCTTAGTAAACTTCACATTGACATAAAATTCATACACAATTTAACTCACTCTATTAAAATTATTCTCTCTACAGTCTTAAGTGAGTTGCTCTCAACCGTGTCGCCTAATGAAATCGCTTACTCCCTTGTCATACTTAACCTGTAAGTTTATACCTCTCTCGTAAATAAATTCCCTATGTTCAATGACCTCATATATCTCCTTAGCCTCTTTACTAATGTAGTTCTTAGATTTAAAAAATCTTTATTCATCCTCATTTGGATCTCTTGAGGATAATGCCTCATAATCATTTCCTCCAACTTCACTAATTTGACTTGCTTGTCTCCTTGTTCTTTGAATTTTCTCAAAAATTCAAACAACATAACAATTCACAACATGGGTCTTCAATTCACCCGAAATCACAAGTTTCATTCATAAAGGTTTTTCACATGCCAAATAATGCAAAAGATACAGACTAATTTACCATAAGCCACATTGATGCTCTAAATCAACAAAACTTAAAATCCGTATACAACAACCTCATATATACAATTCATGCAATTTCATTAAGAATTTCCAATAATTTCAAAGCATAACTAATTAAATTGTAAATTTACCTCAATGTTGGATTACTTTCTAGTGTAGATTGCTTCTCCAAGCCTCTTCTCCAAATCAATGCCCTAGCTCTCCTCTATATGCAAATCCACAATGTATGCTTGGTTGGTGGTGTATGGAATAAGTTTCAAGCGTGAAAAATATGGGTTGAAAGGGGTTTCAAACCCCTACCTCGACACTAGCGTTGTCCTTATAAGGCACAGCGCCGCTACAGATAGCCACGACGTCGAGACTACTGTGGGCACTTTTTGCTCAGCTCACCTCCATCCTTGCCCTGTCCCTATCCACTTATGGTGTTGTATGTGTACACGCACGGTGTCAACCAATCTTTCTCTATAATTTTACAAGTTTTTCATTAACTCCCTATTAGTGCTCTCCCGGCGTTGTGAATTGCTACACAAGGCATCGTAACAGCATGAAATGCCCTATATATATAAAAATTCATAAAACTTGATTTGTCCATGCACTTGACATTTACCACTTGAACTCCTTTGCTCTTTTACACTTTTTACTGAGTTAGTCAAGATATTTCCATTCCGATGAAATGTCACGCGGCAAATGGTCTCTCCTGCACAATTAGCACAAATCTTTCAAAAGTTAGATAATTACTAGAATGTGTGGATTGTTCTAACTAAGCTAAATAAATAACTAAGTGAAATTCAAAAACTGAAATTAAAAAACCACTAGGCGCCTCCAAGTAGTGTTTTGTTTAACATCTTTAGCTCGAAGCCTTTTCGCTCATTTAGTCTTAATCTAAATTGAGATACTTCATTTATAGGTGATATCTCTCCCATTCAAATGTAATTTTTGTCCTTCAACAAATACAATCATCTTGGCATCGTTATCCTCTTCGATACTCATTGTGATCATTTTCTTCGTCGCATGCAAAACCGCATTGGCAGTGTTCAATAATTGTCGCTCAAGTATCATAAACACATCATCATCTATATCATAATCCATAATTTTAAAATCTGTGATAAATGTGAATCTACCCACTTTCGCATGCATATTCAAGACTTTCTGTATTATTGGTACCAAGTTACCATCAACTACTTGGAAATCTGTTGTATCGGGATAATTGATCTTCAAATCCACTTGGAACATGTCCTTTATAGGCATTACATTAAATGAGGCTCATGTATCACATAAGATGTTTTTTAAATCGGTGTCCTTCAAAGCTTAATGGTATGCATATATTTATAGGATCTATCCACTTGATTGGTTGAAGTCACGGTGTGAACTTTAGTTTTGTTTTCGACTTCTTTGGAAAACCATTGATGCTATTTCCCTTGAGTGCTTCTTCAGAAGGTCCTTCATCTTGTTGCTTAACTCTCCATTATTTATTTCCCTTCTTGTTATTCTTCAAGGCATTGATCCGTTGTTGCTTGAATCTTTCAAGTTCATCTTGCCTCACTTTCGTTTCATAAAGCAACTTAACCCTATGTGCGTTTACTTTAAATGTCTTACCATTATTGCTTATTAACTCTACCACTTCATAAGGCCAAATAGCAATGACCTTGAATGGTCTTGACCATCGTTATCTTAATTTACCTAAAAATAGTTTTAGTCTTGAATTGTATAACAAGACTAGTTATCCTGGCCCAAAAGATCGATATTCATTCCTTTTGTCGTGCCATTGCCTTGATTTCTCTTTATATAACTTGGCATTTTTGTACACATCCAATTTAAACTCATCCAATTCCATCAATTGAATTAATCAAGCCTTTCCTACAGCTTGAATATTCATGTTGACCCAATATGCTTTATGCTCTAACTTTACTAGTAAGTGACATGTTTTTTCATACACCAGCCGATATGGAGATGTACCAATTAGTTTTTGAATGTTGTT
Source organism: Stephania cephalantha (assembly GCA_039657325.1). NCBI lineage: Eukaryota > Viridiplantae > Streptophyta > Magnoliopsida > Ranunculales > Menispermaceae > Stephania > Stephania cephalantha. Next base: position 36,434,109 of record CM077574.1, on the reverse strand, counting down.
CTGTATGCTCACAATGCTTCTTCAAGATTGAATGCCTAATCTTTTCTCTTAGAGGTAATTACTTTTTCCAAGATTTGTTTCACTTCTTTATTGCTTACTTCCGCTTGTCCATTTGTTTGAGGATGGCATGCAAGTAAGGTTTTATGCCTAACCCCATATTTCTTAAGCAATGTGTCCAAGGCTCTGTTACATAATTATGACCCCTCATAACTGACTAATGCTCTAGATGTTCCAAACCGGCTGAAAATATTTTTCTTTATAAATTCTATGACCACTTTTGCATCATTAGTTGCGATTGTTATGGCTTCCATCCATTTGGAGACATAATCCACTTTCAACAATATATTTTTTTTGTGATTTGAAGTAGGGAATGGTTCCATGAAACCTATTCCCCATGCATCGAATAGCTCAACTTCTTGTAGAGTGGTTTATGGAATCTCCTGCCTTCTAAAAATATTTCCTATTCTTTGGCATTTATTGCAAGTTTTAAAAAAATATATGAATCCTTAAATATATTTAGCCAATAGAATCCACATTGTAACACTTTTATTGTCGTTCTTTGTGCTCCAAAATGTCCCCCCATATGGTGATGAGTGACATCCTTTCAAAATGCATGCAAATTCTTCTCTGCTGCACATTATCGAATTAACCCATCATTGCATCTTTTGAATTGGTATAACTCATCCCAAAAGTTTGACTTAACATCACTCAGGAATATCTTTCTTGCTACATTTGTTAAATCGGGAGGAAGCACACCACAAGCCAAATAATTGACATAGTCTGTGAACCATGGTGCATCTTTCTAAGCCTCTACCTTGTTCACTTCTTCTAATTTCTCTTTTCTTGACTGCCATCGTATTAAACTTTTTTGGCTTGTACATTACTTGCTCTTGCATCGGCACATTTGTTGTTGTAGTGCTTATCATATAAATATCATTAACATTCTCCTTCGGATTTGTGTTAGTGTTACTCGAAAACTGCCCCTCCATTCTTGAATTCAAAGCATTGGCTAGCTGACCAATCGGTCTCTTCAGGTTCTTAATGGATTGTGACCTCTCATCATCCATCCTCTTTAGAGCTTGCATCACATTTTTCATCTCTTTCTCAAGCTTGTCATGGCGTTCCCTATTATTAATGTCGATGGCATGCAAGAGTTTCTCAATTGACTTCAATGAAGTAATCTCTTCGATTCGGCCTAAATTCCTTTATTGGACTTGTTGATCAAATCCTAGAGGTAAATTCAGTGTGTTATTAGGATTTCCATATGAGAAGTTTGGGTTGTTGTATCATTGATAAAACCTTTGAGGAGCCATTCCTATCGCCCTGAAGTTGTTTCCATAGCTCTGGTTGTTCATGAAGTAGATAACCCCAAGCTTCATTCCTTGTTGCATGTCCATTTGATTAACCACCATGTCTTGAAGATTAACGGGTTGTTGTATTGCTTGCACTTATAGAATTTGTTGTCATATTTGAAGCTTTGTCATTTGACGCTCAGGTTGGATAGTTGTGCCATGATCGTAGCTTGTGGGTCAATCTCATATATGCCTGTTAGTTTTCTCACAATAGAACGAGTATCGGTTGTAGAGTTCTTTGACATAAGAACCAGAAGATCTAATGCTTCATCCTTATCCTAAGTTAGTAGAGAACTACATGTTGTGGCATCCACTAATGTTTTGGTGCTGTGATTCATTCCATAATAGAAAATTTATAGTTGTATCCATTTCACGTATCCATGTCCTGGAAATCTCCTTAGCATCTCCTTGACTATATCTTAAGCCTCATCAGGAGACTCGTTGTCCTCCTGCTTGAATCGATTGATTTTCAGTTTCCTTTCACTAACCTTCACTAGGGAAAGAAATTGTGTAGAAATATTTCATTGATTTATGCCCATGAAGTCATACTCCCTGCGTTAAGTCCTTGGAACCATGATTTTGCTTTTCCACCAAATGAGAATAGGAAAAGTCTCATCCTGATCACCTCCTTTGTAACTTCGTTAGTGTGCACGGTATCGTACTTTTTCTAGAAATTCTCTACATGTGCAATTGGATCTTCATTCGCTAGCTCGTTGAACATGTTATTCTACACCATGTTGATTAGAGACGTTCTTAGTTCGAATTCGATGGTGCTGGCTGGATGATTCATCTCTCCATTGTAAGTATTTTAGGATTATGGCTTAAAGTAGTCATGAAGAAATCTCTATCCCTGCACACTATTTTGTACTACCTGATCACCTTCGGAGTTGGTTTTTCCCTCAGCCCCATTGTTCGTTTCGGTTCCCCTCTTAGTCATCTGCCATTTTGATTCCTTTCTTTTTCTTTCCCTCGTTGGTTCTATCAATCTCAAGATCTTAAGGCACCAAGTCCTTCTCTCCTTTTCTACGCATGCACAAATTTTCCCGGAAAAGAAAACACAAAAGATCAAGTGTAGATTGTCAAACTTGAAACTTAAACTATTTTTATTTTTATTTTTAGTTTTATTTTTATTTTTATTTATAAACTTGAAAGTAAATTACTGAAAATAAATCTTAATAATTTTTTAAACTAACTAAACTAGTGTGTGGGTTACCTATCCCTGGCAACGGCAACAAAAACTTGATTGTGGTCGCAAGTATGATGGCCGATTGTAGTAATAATGTGATCAACTAATGTTGATCATGGAAATCATCCTCAGGAAAAGATGTAATGCACACGGTGTACATAGTCAGGTATACTCTATTGGTAAGAAAATCCATTTTTAATTGGTTTTACTAAATTATTATGTTTTAACAAAACAATGTAAATACTTATACTATTATATTAAGAAGATCTTAGTTCACAACTTCACCTAGGTAATAAATAACTATGCTTTCATCTCATTTCTTTCATCTTTATTATGTATGTGCAATGGTCAATTAGAATAAAAAGATTTCCTTCAAATTCATGTCTACCACTGTCGTGACGAAAAAGATTCTAATGTGCAAACTAGAACTCTACCTATCGGTGTGAATAATATAATTTCCACAATGCTTTAAGTTCTAAATATTTAGATTCAAAACCACGTAAGTATACTTTCCATGCCTCCCCAATCAATAACTATTTATTGATGTTATATATTTTACGGTTGTGTCATCAATATCTAGCTTAAAAGTTCCAATGGCCATGGTAACTCTTAATTCCTCTAATCAACAAACACGTGATCAAGATGTTCGTAGCATTACATATAGAATCAATACAAATTATAATCATTGCAGTTTTTATCTTTATAATCCAGTCATAACTACTTTAGCATAACATTCATACTATAGGATCCATTGATCCTTAAGATGAATGAACCACTCGCACATCATTGAAATAAACATAGACATTATAATACTCATTGCAATCAAAGATTGAATTAAATAACTTCAATTAAATCAAGAAAATAATATCGAATAATCACACGTGGAGTCTTTAATGTCTTCTCCTCTAAAACATTTCCTAATATTCAAGAACAATATAAACTATGCTAATTTGTTGTAATGTGTGTTAATGGTTAATAATTGGTGTGTTTACCACATTCTAACACATATTTATATTCTTAAGACACTTTAGAATAATTAGAAAGCCTAATAGACAATTCCAAATGAACTAGAACTCTAGACTTTCTATTTTCTACGTCTTGGCGATGTCCATAAGTGATCAACCATTATCTGTGTAAAGCCATGGCGCCACCTCAGCTTCGACCTCTTTGTGTGCATTTTCCTCATTCAGTAGGCTTGGTGCCTTGAATAGTTTACCCCGTTGCCATCCCTATATAACCTTAGCGCCGCCATTACATTGACACTATTGCACCTCTTTTCTTCTCTTCTTCTTTCCTCGCACCTTACCCACGCTTTGTACATTCTTCCCATGGTGTCAAGCCTATTAGCTGCGATGTCAAACATGATTTTGTGCATTTTACCTTGTTTCATCTGAAATCACTCCTTTGTCTCATTTACACCTTGTATACCTAAAAATACATAAATACCATCAATTAAAGCTCATTCTGGATATTTATACCAAATATACTACTAAAGTAGTCTTATATTTAAATCTAAATAATCACTTATCAATAACTCACATAGGAAGGTGGGAGAAATATATCTCACCCTTGAGTGTTAGTTAGGAGATAACTTGGAGGGAAGTTGGGCAACAAAACAAGATTAGTTCAAACACACTCAAAATTATCTCTCGGGAGCTAACTTCACCCCTAACCAAGCAAGGCCTATATTTATAACTCGTTTGTAGTAAAATCAGACCCATTATAGTTATCTAACTAGTCACAAAAATTACCACCCTTTAATTATGTTCTTATGGGCGTGTATGTAAGCATTCTTAAACATAAGAATTAAATCAAATAGAGAATTACGTACGAAAGTGAATAGATAGACTAGTAAAACCCAAATATCATATCACACTCATGAGCCTCAACACATTCGACACGTTGTTTGATGGTATAAGTTCTCTTTAATAAGCTTTAGGGAGAACTATTCAACTTCCACAATAAGTACAAATTTTCATCAAATTTTTAACGTCAATGGAGGTCAAAAGACTTTAGGTTTTTGGTAACTTATGTAATTAAGTTATAGATTTATGAGACACATAATAGTCTTACATTCTCCTATTAGTCTCATACTTCATTTTAATATGTGGGTCACATATAGCTTAATGGTTCACCCACTTGTCCCACATAACCAAACATCACATAACTTTTATATCAGCACGCATGTATGTTTAGTATCAGTAAATCATTATAAAATAAAATAGCAATGAGAGTCATAGCAGTTATACATCAAAATATGACATATTCCCTTCCATGTACCACGACCATTAATAATTCATTTTCAATGATTCATAAAACATAATGTACGTGTCAAAGATTAAATTCACTTAGAATCATCATTAACATAAGTGTGCAAATTCATTAATATAATTAGCACAATAAATGAGATCTAATAAACATAAATATAAACATAATTAAATCCCAAATTAAAAATCATTAGGAATAACAATCATTAGGAATAACATAAGTGTGCAAATTCATTAATAGAATTAGCACAATTAATGCCTTTGGTGGTAATCTTTTCGTTAGGGGATTTATAATCATAAAATATGTGCTAATATGTTTAATTGACATTTTTCTTTTGAATTTCTTCTTTAACTACAAAGTAATATATCTCCATACGCTTTATAGGAGTTGAAAATCACTTTTTTTTTAATTAAAAATATAATTACAAAATTTTATATTCAATTGTTAATGGCTTAAAATGTGAATTAATAATACCAAGCCTTTAAATGAAGTTCCTTAACCATAATCATTGATTTGTAGTTTTAAACTACAAACTCTGCTGTCGTAGTAAAAGTATCATAATTGTCTGCTTAGCCCTTAAAGAGCTTTTTCTGTTAGTGAAAAGAAAAACATGCCCAAAAGTAGACTTTCTAGTGTGAAGACAACTAGCAAAGTCTATGTCTGACTAACCGATATCTTTAAAGTTATCGAACTTTCTATAAGTGAGCATGTAATTTTTTGCCAATTATAAATATCGTAATATCTTCTTTGCAGCTCACCAATGGACCGTGCAAGGGTTACTTTGGTAACATCCTAACACACCAACAGTAAAATTAAAACTTGGTTTGGTACATCGCTTATTTCAAAGTTCTGAAAGAGAAACTCTTTGATCTCAAAGAGCATATTGAGATCACTCTTGTCAAGAAAAATATCATCAAAGTATCAAAATATGGAGTGGCACCCACTGACCTTCAGATACATGCATCGATTGACAACATTTTTCTTAAGTCTGAAGGATGTTATGGTATCATTAGCTTAATATACCATTTGACAGGAAACTTGTTTTAATCCATATATTGACTTCTTAAGTTTGCAAACTTGGTGTTCAATACCTTCTACTATTAATTTCCTTAGATTGATTCATATAGACTTCTTCATCAAAACTCATACTCAAAAAAATCTTTACATTAATTTGATGTAATTATAAATCAAATAATTGATCAATGTTATTATGTTTCTAAAAGTGTTCTTCTTAGATACATAATCAGAGAATATCTCCTTATGATCAATGTTTTCTTCATGAGTAAAATCTTTAGCTACAAGTCTAGCTTTAGATTGTATGATATTGCCTTTACAATCACGATTAGTCTTGAAAATTCATTTATGGGTTTAAAATTTTTGGGCAATTCAATAAGATTTTAGACTTTATTTTGAGCTATTGATTTTAACTCATCTTTTATGACATCAATCCATTTTAGAAATTCATCACCTTGATGGCTTCATCATAAAAACTAAGTCTTAAAATATATGTCCATATATCATTAATAGATTCATATAATTATACCATAAAAAATCAAGAATTAATAGCAGATCTCTTCACTATTCGAGATTTTTGTTATGCATCCTTAAAATCGTTAACATGTGTATTTAATTGCAATGATCTCAATATTTTCTTTATGAGAATCACTACTAGGAGCAACTACTACTTCAATAAAAGTTATAGGTAATATGATATGTCACTCCCACTAATTTCGCCATTCTTGATAAGTCTAGCATTTTCAGTTTCAATATTTTATATTAAATAGCTAGGATGGTAAATTCTATAGCCTTTAGATATTATAAAGTAACCAATAAAATAGTAATTAATCGTTTGATATTCTAATGTACTTTTTGTGGATTACAAGTTGTAGTCTTAATTTGATGGACAACCCCAAATGTGTAGATGTCTTAAAGTAGGTTTCCTTCTAGTCCATAACTCAAAAGAAGTTTTAAGAACTGACTTGCTATAAACCATTTTGTTAAAAGAAAACATTCTTTAGGGTCTCCATCCACATTGATTTAGGCAATATAGAATTACTTAATATAACTTTAATCATTTCCATCAATTGATTAGTTACGCCATTCATTTACATCATTATGCTGAGGCGTATACTAGGTATTATGTATTGAGCACAAATACCATGTCATTCAAGGAGTTTAGAAAATGGATTAGGACACTATTAACTCAATCTCATCTAATAATAATATTCACAAGATAGAGATAGAGTGTCAAATTATCTATATATGCCAATATAAATCATTCATAAGATTTATAATATTGCGTTTTTCCTTTGGGTAAAAACATGATGTACTTTATTCTATAAGTAAAAATTAAAATATGCATGGCACCTTTGGGTATCCATCCCATTTTTAACTTATCATAAAATCTACTTACATTACTAAAATGTGATGCACCTTTGGATCAACCATAATATTTTAGTAATTTTTATATTTATATTATCATAAAATATTAGTTCATATATTACAAAAATGTGGTATGTCACCATGATATTTTAGTAATCAATCAAAAATTCAAGAAGATGATGTACCTTTTGGTATCCTTCATCGCTCTTAATAATCATTAACAAAACTAATATGTATTAAATCATGTTAATCATAAATTGCTAGAAAACGATTCACCTTTGGGTTAAACCAAATTTTAGTAATTATCATTAAATCATAACAAAATGCGTATATGAAAATTCACATAAATTTGATGTTTAAACTATTTAGTTGGACCACTTTAGTGATTAACACAAATCCATAATATAAACACCAAATTATAATCATTATATCAACAATAATGCATTTTCTTTTTAATTGCCCCACATGTAATAAATTTCAGTTCATTATACATTACTAAAATATTGTAAACTTTAATTTGGCTCAACAATAATTTTTAGTAATGTGTGTTGCATATATATAGTAAGATCATTTTGATGACAACTAACTCATAAAAATAATTTGGGGACAACTAAATTGTATCATACTAATTAAATAATTTCATATGATAGCATAATATGATAATAATTAGCTTGAGGTATGCATAAAATCAAGCTATATATCATGAAAACATACAATTTACTTACATCAAAATTATATATGTGCAAGTGACATGTGACTCCTAATAAGTCACCATAGACATGAAGTTATACGGTAAGATAAAGATTTACTACTATTAATTAAACAATTGTGAACATAATCAATTTTATAATAAAATACTTATAATCACGTCAAAACTTTAGTCATTCGATCTACTATATTACTAGTTTCCATCAAGTTCTATTATAGAAAAGCATGAGTCATTATCCACATTATTCGTGACTAATGTTGTAGCTTCTGTAATCTTCATAAAACATTTAACTTTTGAGAACTTATATGATACCTCCACAACCATTAAATTAGAACCCCATTACCATTAAAACAACATTTCTTTAGTGCATTGAGACAATAATGGTCTCAAGTTGTCGGTGGGTTCAACAAGAATTTTGCAGATTGATAGATCATGTACCATATAGTTTGTATGAACACTTTTCTATTGATTTAAGAATATTAGTTTGTTTAGGAAAGATGATTTTTCGGATTGAACATATTACATACATTTCTCAAATGAGCTTTAAAGGAATGATTTTATAAACATTAACGAATACCCGACGAAGTATATGAAGTTCTACGGTGTCTACATCATAGTATGAATGATTACGACACTTCGTATGGTTGCATGGACACCGAATTTTTCCCTCAGTGGCGAATGTCCTACAGTGCGTCACGCCATTAATGAACTCTCGTCGAGTAAACCCATTTTCAATACGACTATACATCCATTCTCAATTAGTAGACATCTCGATCCTAAGTTTTCCAGTCGATCAGTGGATAAATCTTATCAATTCTTAAAAAGGAAGTATATAAATTCTTATAGTTTTCTTTATTTTTATAAAGTAATCCAAATTAATATTCATTAACTTGGATTATATATAATCTTGAGATTTCAAATATAGCTACGTACCTAGTAAGTACCAAGTAAATGACAATCACAATTAATAAACAATATAAGAATGAGTAATAACTCAATAAGACATCATTTTTCGTTGAAATGCACAACCAAACATTAAGTTAAACAATGTATGCATTTATTAATCCATAATTGCTGCTTGTCTCTCTATATATATGACACTGTACTAAATCACTTCAAAGTTGATATATAGTCACATGAGAATAAGCAACCAATTTAAAAAAGAAAGGATGCAAAGATTCCTCAAAATTGAAACAATATCACAAGGAAAAGCAGCAAAGAGATAGTAAATAAAAATCATATTTCATTTAAGGAGAACAAGAAATTATCTTCAACCGTTAACGAATAGAGTGTCTGAATAATCAAATATATAGTCTTGAGATTTCAAATATAGCTATGTACCAATTAAATGACAATCATAATTAATAAACAATATAAGAATATATTAGTTATAACTCAATAAGATATCATTTTTTGTAAGAAATGCACAGCCAAACAATAAGTTAGACAATGTACAGATTTATTAATTTACTGTATTATTAATCAATGAACATACTATGAACTAAATTTAACAATAGTAATTGCTAATTGCCATATGACAAGCTAAGTGAAAATTGAAAACTAGCTAAATGCAAATTCAATTCGTTCTAATAGAGTTTTTCGAGGTTGTTTTGATTTGATTCATGCTTTGCATGTTCTATAATCATAAAATCAAACCTGAAAATACTAATTTTAAGTTGGGAGTTATATTTGACTCTGACAATATTGGTAACCAAAATAACTACATTAACATATGACCATAAACTTAGGTTGTTGATTTGTTGTTGTTTAGCAACAAATTGTTGAGTTGTTGATTTGTTGTTGTTTAGCAATAGATTGTTGAGTTGTTGATTTGTTGTTGTTTAGCAGTCGCTATTTTTTTATGCTATTCCACCATATTCTTGTATTGGCTGGAAGCATAACCTAGGTACGGTTTCGTTGAAATATTGAAGGAAAAACTTAGATTTCCTAATTACAGTAATAAAAGAAAAAACATAACGATTCAACATATTCCAAAATAGCAAAGAGGTATAAGAAAATGCGCAAACCACGAGTGCTCCGGCGAGGATGTACTAGAATCGAATCAAGCGAGGCTGGGACTGTGATTCGAAGGTCCACTGCATCAACTTCCTAATCGCGAGGCACTCCACGAGTCTGTTATGCCTTCGTGCTAGTCCACCGGGGTGAAGCTCGGGCCGACGACGATGTCGGTGTGCGAGGAGTGTATGAAGGGGAAGGAGAAAGGCGACGGAGTCGCGGATGAGGAGAGCAACAGCGGAGTCACGGATGAGGAGAGCAAAGGCGGAGTCACGGATGAGGAGAGCAAAGGCAGAGTCGCAGATAAGGAGAGCAGCGGCGAAAATGCGATAGAGGCCCTCCACCAGTCTGTTACGCCATTCGTGCCAGCCCACCGGAGCGACGCTCGGGCCGACGGCAGAGTCGATTGGTGTGCGATCGAGCGGTGTATGAAGGGGAAGGAGAGAGGCGTCGGAGTCACGGAGGAAGGGAGCCACGACGGTAATGAAATAGAGGCACTCCACGAGTCTGCTACGCCATTCGCGCCAGTCCACCGGAGCGACGCTCGGGCCGATGGCGTCGGCGTGCGACCAGCGGTCGATGCAGAGGAAGGAGAGAGGCGGCGGAGTCGCAGAGGACGACGATGATGAGAGTGGCGATGAAATAGACCGGGATGACGACGGCGACGGTGGTGGCGATAGTGATGGCGACAATGATGAGAGTGGCCGTGAAGGGGGTTTGGCGGGGGTGGTTTGCGCAGAGAAAGGACGAGGAAGATGGGTTTTGCTTTTTAATTATTTTACACTCTGCGACAGATCAGCGACAGAATATTTATGTCGCTGATCTGTAGCAGATCTGTCACGACCACATTTACACGTATGGGTTTTGGTTTTTATTTTTGACTTTGCTACATAGCGGCGACAGAATAATGTATGTCGCTGATCTGTAGCAGATATGTCACAGCCACATTTACTCGTATCTCAGAAATCAGCGACAGATCTGTGACAACATAGAATATGTCACAATGTTTTGTCACAAATCTGTCACTGAATAGTTGCTTTTGGGTCAACTGAGTCAAACGGACTGTCTGATGCACAACTGTTGCTGATTTGTTTCTGTTTAGCAACATATTCTTTATGTCACAATTTTTTTGATGATATTCCACCATGTTCTTGTAGTGTAGATGTTAGAGAGTATATATTCATCAAAAATAGATGTTAGAGAGTATATTCCGTCTTTCATGATCAGGACAAGCATGTATCGACATCACATTTTTCCATACTGAGAGACACTTCCTATACCCATATACATCTTGCATCATCACATTATTAAAGTTGAACAAACAGTTTTTTATTAAAAAATTTCATAATCAGACCAAAAACCAAACCATACAGCATGCACGGTAGAGTCATTGTTAAGAGTTTTGAAGTTAAGCACAACCAAGTGACTATATATCTGATTAGAACCATTGCCACGAAAGCATATTTTTAATTTTAAGAGTAAGATCTAATCATAAGCAAGAGAGGAAGATCTACATTAAAAGCTATATAAAATCATAACTTAAGAGAAATAGTATGTCAAACATAATTTTTTTACTTGAGGATTAAACTCATAAATCATGAAAACATTCAAAGAAAACTCTACTGATCTAGTAGGCTTTGATATCACATGTAAGCATTCTTAAAGATAAGAATTAGATCAAATAGAGAATTACCTGTGGAAACGATTAGATAAACTCGTAAAACTCAAAGATCAGATCGCCTTCATGAGCCTCAACACATTCGACACGTTGTTTGATAGTACAAGTTCTATTTCTGTAGGCTTGAGGGAGAACCATTCAACTTTTACAATGAGTACAAATTTCCATCAAATTTGTAACATCAATGAAAGTCAAAAGACTTTAGATTTTTAGTAACTTATGTAATTAAGTTATAAATTTATGGGACACATAATGGTCTACAGTGCATTCAACAATTGGCAATTCTTAGAGTATCCCTAGAGGTAAGCCCGCGCATATGGGACATGTATCAAATTCCCAAGAGTTTTCTTATACATTTTCCAGTTCATGTTTTTTACTATAACAACAAATTATCACCCATCACTCCCAAGTCCCAACAATGATTTAAAAAAGAAATTAACAACATTTGCCAAATCCCTAAAGAGAACAACAATTTTATTTTATTTTTATTTTTTTGAGAGAGAACAAATTGAATTAATTAAACAAGTAAAACAACCATCATCATCACAAATATAAAAATAAAAACAAAAACAAAGTAATGATAATTAATCTATACACAACTTAATTTGCTCAGCTATAGCTGTTCTTCTTATTTCTTGAATGATCATCTAAATCCTTCACGCCCGTGGCCGAAGATTAGAAAAATTTTCCACATTATTCCCCTGTTTCTTGGTATAAGAATTATTTGAAGCACCGCCGCCCATCTTCGACGGTGAAAGCCCATTAGCAGCAGCGTTCCTCCTAAAACTTCGGGAGTGCAACAGCTCCAGGGCGCCCGATCTCTGCTCCATGAATTCCACCGTGGGGGGCTGAAACTCTGACCGAGTCCTCCGGTGTGACGACCCTTCGAGAGAGGACGACGAACCACTGCCAGCCCTCCCTGCCAACAGATGGTAGCCCCGGCTGGAGCCGTCCGAGAGAGAACGGTATTGCCTGTGCGCCTTGTGACCCTTCATTGCATGAAACAGAAACGGAATCAAGCCTTCCATAATTGATTATGTATTTCTTAACTGGCAACTGCTAATGACTTTGTTTTTGTTCTCGTTTTTGTTGTTGTTGTTGTTGTTTGTGGTGTGGTTTTGGTGGTGACAAGCTTCATGAGGTAGCAGTCGTTAAGGCTAAGGGTTATTTATAGTGACTAGAGAGTACAGTGGGATGGATATAGATGAAAAGAGAATAAATAAGGGTTAATGGGCTTTGGCAGCTGTTCAGCAACTTGAAAAGTCAAAATGAAAACCGTGTGGAATTGTTAGTAAAACATGAGGCAGACCCTACTTAGCTAGTTTTCTACATACATTGGTTTTAGATATATACTTTAAATTTTCAACAAGGGTGGATTGGTTCGTTTACTTTTGAAAATTATGAATGGCTCTCATAAACGTGTAAGCACATCCTGGGACTTGAGGCTGGTGACGGCATATTAGAGAAAGCATGACTGGACATGAAATGCATATATTTATCTCTAATTAATTATGTGGTAGTAGTAGTTTCTCATTAATTGGATTCTTTTTCCGTGAGATATTTTTTTTGTCAAATTAATTATCAAATGTTTCTCTTTGTTTTCGCATCGAGATGGAGTGTGGGTGGAGGCTTTAAGTCTTAATACAACATAATTTTGGTCTCCTAATACAACTTTGATAGGTTTTTAGTTTCTTAGTACAACATTGATACCTTAGTGTATATATAAGTAGGGTAGACCATTAAATTGGTAATGTCTTTAATGTCTTGATTAGTTGTGAGAGAGTTGGAGGCTTGACGTTGATGGATCTTCTGAGTTAATAAAATCTCTGTGTTCTCTGCCATGGACGTAGGAATATTGTCGAACCACGTAAGTCTCTATGTCGATCGTGTGCTTGTGTTGTTTGTTCGTTGTGTATGTTCTAACAATGCTAAATTGAGGACCATGCACCTCAAGATGCTAAGGACGCGCGTCATAAGCGAGGGGCCGTCGAAGAACCAACCACCGCCACGGGTATGGGTAGAGTAAGAGTATAAACATCAACCTGTCCCATTTACCAAATTACCCACCCAATATACCCATTTATATTTTATTTTTATTTATTTATACTAACTTGATTTTACTAATAAGATATGTCTATTATCGAAGATAGAAGGTACATTCTTACCGTTTTCGAAAATTGAAGATTTTTTTTTGCTTAAATGAAGACTTTAATATTTATATTTTAGAATAATTATTAGAGACCACGTATATTTTTATATATATTTTGTAATAATTATAGAAATAATATAGTCAATAAATTCTATTAATATTTTATGCGCTAATATTTTATTTTACTCATTTTAATAATGAGTTTTTTATATCATATTAATTAATAATAGGTATTCATACTACCCAAACAGATAATACGCATACCCGCCTCATCAAAAATAAGGTAAAAGGATAGGGTATGGATATGACACTCATACATACCTATTCACATCCCTACAGAGATGTAATGGTTTGTACTCCTTTCGAGTGTGAGGAACATCAAATATAACAAAATTTGACCAAAAAGATTATCACCAATTTAAATGTATGTCTTAAAACAAAAATCGAATATTCTTTGTAAAACTAAAAATCAAAATGCTCGAAATCTAGTGTAATAATTAAGATAAAAAAAGGTTTCAATATTATACATGACGAATTGCAGCAGACATATATATTTTGAACAATTGTACTTTAAAACTTTAATGGCTAAACACATTATTAATTACTCTTTCCGATTTTTATTGATTCAATTTGTCCCAAAAATTTGATCTATTGACGACATTTGGTTCCCTGAAATTTATTTATTTTATACATTCAGAAAAAAATGATAAAGTTCAAGGGCCCAATAATGCATTTTGGTAACTTTAAGAGACTAATTCAATTTATTAACTAACTGTTGCCCTAACTGGTAATTACAAAATACTTATGCCAATTAAAACTCAAATTTAAAATTTAAAAGACCTAAAGCAAAGGCTTTTATTAGTTTAAGACGTGGTATCTTACGTCACCGACTAATTTGTCAGCAGCCAAAATTGTACATAGGTGACCAACTTTCTATGCCTTAAGCATTAAATTGATATTTTTCCTAACCAAATATAGTATTTAGCAACAAAACGACAATCGCAACGAAAAGTTTGAGGCTAAATAGTGGACTTTCTTGTAGTATGAAATTGCAGGTATGCACCTAATTGGAAGGGCTGTGAGTCCCTCGATCATTTTACTACTTCAAAATCTACAGATGGTTCTACCTTGCCAATTAAGCTCACTCCAAATTTGAGATAATAGTTTAATGGGTCTTCTTGCTTGATTTTTGGATGAAGGCTTCTTGCTTAATTAACAAGGACGTGTAAATAACTTTCTGAATAGCATCAGATGCCAAAACATAATTCTATTTTTTTAGCACTAACGTCAATTCTAGTAGCTAAGAGCATCCCTAATGGTAATGTGGATATAGAGCATGGATTGGTGTCTTGTCATGGATATGGGGGAATGTCTATCTTATGTGGCATTAGATAGACATTTAAATTCTCAAATGATCTCCAATGGTAATGTGGATTTATTGCCACATAATTTAGACTATGGATTGTGACTTTTTTACTTTCTATAACAAAAAATGATGATGTGACAATAAATTACAATGTCTAGAAGTAGATATTGTGGTAGACACCCTCCACTTTGATTCATTTCTACATCATCTAGACATTCATAATCCATGGTCCCATTGGAGAGCATTTTTTGGATTAAATGTGGATTGTGTCCTAGGTGTATCCATTTCCACTTCAATCCATGGTCCCATTAGAGATGCTATAATCGTGCTTGAAGTAAAATTGATTGAAAAAAGGGTATTATTGCTATCTGTACACACTGATCAATAGACCTTAATGTCAAAGGAGGGTGATCGATCGAGCCGCTCTAGTGGTTTTTGACTGCCCCACTGATTTTGGAATATTTCCATGAATGCAAGTATGCGCAAACAGGGCCGGAGCCAGGATTTTATCTTCCCCTGGGCTAGGCCATGACCAAAATATGGGTTGGTGATGATTAATTCATGTTTATGATATATTTTCCCTATAATATATGGAAGCACAAAAACCTTGAAAGAAGCACACATTTTTTGGACCAACTGTGAAAATATATATATATAAGCGTGTAAAAGAGTAAAGATAATTTTGAAAGAGAAATCGTCATTAATAAGAAGACTTGTCTTCAACAATCTCCAAGACCCCACAATCGAACTGAAAAATAATGTAAAATTATTAGAGTAAAATACTTCTTTTACTTAGTATACAAGGGTTGTTGTACATTACATATATACAAAACGAATACAAAAATTGATTTCTACACATTTTTACAAAATTTATTACTTATGTTGTGTAGTTTTCTATTTTGTCTCTAACTAAACAACTAAAGTAATTAAAAAAAACACGAAAAACAAATATGTTATAGTCCATAGGTTTATTGATACACTAAAACTAATAAATCTATATACACATATCAAGTAAAATAAAAATAAAAACCTATATATAATGGGTCATGCACGGGCTGCCTGTGCATGGCTCCACCACTGCGCGCAAAGCTGCCTCGGCGACCTACGAGCTATTACTTTACCGTCTCGAATTTTCTCTCTCCCAGAGCTACCACTATTACCCCATAGGCCATAATCTTTTGACTTTTACCTTCAAATAAGAGTTGGACCGTTAGTGTGGTCAAAATTAGGCGTGCAATGTTTCACATTGATCGGACGGTCCAGATGCAGTGAAGTGATTTGTTTTTTTTTAATCAAATAAGGATGTTATACGATAATTATAAATGTTCATACATAATACATATTGCCCACTGAGAGTCCGATAACAGAATTGGTCGGATCTCGTAACATTCAAAATATACAAATAGTTATCCCAAGCATATGCCAAATTGACCAGAGAATCTGCCAATTGGTTACTCTCCCGATATGTATGTTGAAGCTTAACCTCCCACTGATTTTTAACCAACTTTTTGCAGTTCCAAATCAATGCCCCCTGCTGGATGACAATCCCCTGCACGAGAAGTGATCAGTTTTAGAGCAACCACAGAGTCTGATACCACAATTAATTTGCGATGCCCAAACTACCAAGCTAGTTGCAATCCCTCTGTAATAGCCCAAAGTTCAGCTACCAAGTTAGTGGCGTGCCCAATATTTCCCACATATCCCAGCTCCCACAAGCCCATATGATTCCTGAAAACTCCCCCAAAAGATGCTTTACCTGGATTACCTTTTGCTGCTCCATCTGTATTTAGTTTCACCCAATGAAGACCAGGGCCCATGCCACCCATATTGAAGTTCTTGCCAAGGTATGAGGAATATGATTAGTAGCATGCGTAACATCTTCCAACAATCTTGTCCATTTTCTCTCTCTATTTATCAAGAGACGAAGGACTTACTTGAATCACTGGTGGATTTCTTGTCGTCCATACTATCCATAGTATAGTTAGGAATTGTAGAGAGGCTATCAAATCTTTGTTACTCACGTTCTTCATCAACCAGGATTGCAAATCCAATGAAAAGAAATCAGTGATGAAGCCACCTCTTTTACAAGTCCGCCATATCCTCCTTGATTCAGGGCAATCCTTTAGAACATGTAATGTGTCCTCAACGTCCTGTTTACATCTTGTACATATTGGGGATTTCGCAATACTACGTTTATGTCTAGCTAATTCTGTAAGAATCTTATCATGAAATGCTTGCCAAACAAGGAATCTAAATTTATGAGGCCCAACAAGTTTCCAAATCCACTTCCACTGATGAGTAGGATTGACGCTGTTAATTGACCTGTTGAAGTCCCTGCCAAAATATATCTATCCGGACCCCTGAACCATGGGATAGGTATACCTCTAATTTTAATTATAACAACCTGAGGCAGCACCCTTTTTAAAGTATTAAATTCCTAAGTGCCATTAGACCTAATTAAATTATTAACCATAAAAGATCCATCCTCATCCTGTATCATACCATTGATTTCATTCCTCAGAGCCGAGTCACCACACCATACAACATACCAAAGTCTTATAAAAGTAACCTCCCTTAAACGCTAACGGAGTCCCTTCTATAGAGCTTCTGAGCCATATAAAATTGCCTTCCAAATTGATGAATCAGAGGAGCATCGTTTAGCTTGAAGTAGTGATTGTTGTTGGAGGTACTTAGCATTAGAAACCTTGACCAATAATGCAGGAACTTTCGTGAGTATTTTCCATGCTATTTTAGCTTGCAAGGCTATATTCATCTGAGACGAAGTATGAATCCTCAAACCTCCCTTTGCTTGTGATTCACAAACCTCTTCCCAATTAATCATATGAAGTTTATGTCTCTCTGTTGTTGATCCCTATAAAAAATTTGGATTCAATTGATAAAGCTTGTTACAAGTTGCCTCTGGCAGCTTTAGACACTGCATTGTATTAATCGGTAATGATGATGTTGTCTTAATTAAAGTTGTACGACCCGCCGTGTTTAACAACTTTGATTTCCACCCTGAGAGCCTAAACTCAACTTTCTCAATTATGGGTTGGAATAGATCTTTCGATACCCTTTTATGAATGAAAGGGATACCTAAGTATCTACCCAATTTGATGTGATACCCATATTATAAATAAAGCTAATTTGTGTGGCATCCCTTCTTTCCACATTTGCTGAAAATAAAACCTTAGATTTGCAGTAACTAATCTTTCCTCAGATGCATCATAAAAATCTTTGAGGACTCAATCGATAACTCTCATCTGGATGATTGAAGCTTTGGAGAAGAGAATAATCTTATTTGCAAAATGTGAGAATGAACCATTAAACTGTGTTAGTGTATTATGTGTAATGTTTGTAATGTGTAGTGTACACGTGCTATGCACGAGTGTGTGTAGTCACGGATATTGATCCGTACCATATGATCCTACGGTCTTGATGTAAAGGATCCAATGGCTTATGTACATTTACTCAATCAATATAAATAATGGAGAAAGCACAAACTGAGATGACTTTTAATTTTCTAAGATTTGTGCCTCTCGAGCTTTCTTGCTCATGAAGTCACAATTAACCCTCATTAGGGTTTGTGATAGTAGTCGATCTCCTCATTCGACATGGTATCAGAGCTCTACGGCTGACGCCATGGAAGGTCCTAGATGCATGTATGTACCGGAAGGTTCATCATCCACAAAAATGAACAGAGTTGATGAATTAACTCCAATAAACAATGGATTGGCTCCACATAATGCCAGATCTACATCATCAACTAATAGATTTGAGTCTCAGGGCATCAGATCTACTGCTGTAGCCACTGGATCTGCTTCATCAACCTTAATGATGACTCCTTTTGGTAATTCCTTGAACCAAATTGTTACAATGAAACTAGATAGAACAAATTACTTGTTTTGGAAAGCAATTGTTCTTCCATTTTTTCGTGGATGTAAACTGGATGGTCATCTTCTTGGTACCATTCTGATTCCATTAAAGATTTTGGCGAATTTTGGACTGCCAAATCCATAATATGAAGAATGGGACAGTAAGGATCAGTTTTGCTTGAGGTGGTTGTTGAGTGCAATGACAAAGGGGGTAGGATCTGCAGCGATTAGATCTACCTCAGCTTATATGCAGCTTCTGATCCCGGATCTGATGCATCATGGTATGCTGATAGTGGCGCCTCCTCACATATTACGGTTGATCAATCTGAACTCAGTCACTACATGCCTTATACAGGTAATCAATCTTTAATAATGGGTAATGGACAGTCTCCGCAAATTTCTGGGGTTGGTATTGCAATAGTATCGTCTTCCCACTCTGGGTTATCATTCTCTAATACATTATGTGTGCCTCAGATTAAGAATAATCTTATTAGTGTATCTCAGTTAACTCGTGACAATGAGGTTCTGATTGAGTTTTCTGCTCGTGATTATTTTGTGAAGGATATCAAAACTAAGAAAGTTATTCTTCATGGGAATTTACATGCTGGTTTGTATCAACTTTTTGGGTCACTCTACTCTCCTTCTGTTTGTAATTCAACATTTCTGGTTACAAATAAGAGCAAGTCTACTCTGTGGCATTCGCGACTGGGACATCCTGCACAGTCTACATTGCAGAAGGTGTTACAGTCGATGAATGTGTCATCTGATTCAGTTGATTTCTGTTCAAGTTGTCAGATGGGTAAGACTCATGTTTTACCATTTCTGTCATATGTGCATAATTCTTCGTCTATTCTTGATCTCATTCATACTGATGTGTGGGGACCTGCCCCGGTCAAGTCTACTACTGGTTATACATAATATGTTCATTTTATGGATGATTGTACACGATTCACTTGGATTCATCCATTGAATGTGAAATCTGATGCATTAAATGCTTTCATTCATTTCAAGAAGTTTGTTGAAAATCAATTTTCTACTACCATTAAATGAGTTCAATCTGATTGGGGTAGGGAATTTCGATCATTTAAGCCCTTTCTTGACTATTGTGGTATTGGTTTTCAACACTCATGTCCTCATGTTCATGAACAAAATGGTCATGCAGAGCGTAAACATCGTCATATAGTTGAGATGTGTCTTACCTTCCTTGTTCATAGTCAGTTGCCCTATAAATTCTGGTGGGACGCTTGTGAAGCATCTGTTTTTCTCATTAACCGTCTTCCTACGAGAGTGTTTCAGGGTTCATCACCTTATGAATAAGTTTATCATCGTCCTCCGGATTACTTTATTTTAAAGGTGTTTGGATGTTCTTGCTTCCCCTACTTACGACCATACAACTCTCACAAATTTCAGTTTCGATATGATAAATGTGTATTTTTGGGATACAGTTCCTCTTATCGAGGATACAAATGTCTGCACAAATCCGGGAGGATATACATTACACGTCATGTTTTTTTTAATGAGGATGAGTTTCCTTATGTGACAGAATTTTCTCCAGCTTCTGTCTCTACTCCTTCCTCAGTTGAGTCCCAGGTTACTCTCCCTTTGCCATTTTTTCACCTTCCAGTTGGTCATCTACTGTATCATCTTCTATCGGCCAGTCTGGTGAGGAGAGTCAGTTTTCTAGTCCTTCTGGGTCTTCGTCTTGGGTTCCTGCAGTTTACACATCTGTGTCTGATAATTTTTATTCTCCTGATGGGCTCTCTTCGGAGTCAAAGGGTCCAGTACAGTCTAATTCTATACCAATTGTTGTAGAGAAGTCTTCTAAATTTAAGGTTCCACATAATACTCACCCTATGATAACTCTGGCTAAAGATGGTATTTGTGTGAAGAAGGTATTTGTTCTTACTACTTCTGTTGTTTCTGATGAGATTCCTTAGACTATGGATTTGGCATTCAAGGACCCTAAATGGAGAGAGGCCATAGAGAAGGAGTATCGGGCATTGATTCCTTCTCAGAATGTTGTTGGTAATAAGTGGATTTTTTCTATTAAGAAGAATTAATATGGCTCTATTAGTCGGTATAAAGCCAGATTGGTGGCTGAAGGCTTTAAACAATTACCGGGTATCGACTTTGATGAGACCTACAGTCCAGTTGTCATGATCAGGTTGCAGATTGCTTCACCAAAGCCTTTACTGTGTCACAGTTCTCTTTTCTTCGGAGCAAACTTGGTGTCATTCCTCTCAAGGGGGATGTGAGAATGAACCATTAAACTGTGTTAGTTTATTGTGTGTAATGTTTGTAATGTGTAGTGTACACGTGCTTTGCACGAGTGTGTGTAGTCATAGATATTGGTCCGTGCCATGTGATCCTACGGTCTTGATGTAAAGGATCCAATGGCTTATGTACATTTACTCAATCAATATAAATACTGGAGAAAGCACAGACTGAGATGACTTTTAATCTTCTCAGATTTGTGCCTCAGGAGCTTTCTTGCTCGTGAAGTCACAACCCTCATTAGTGTTTGTAATAGTAATTGATCTCCTCGTTCGACACAAAGAAAAGATGAGACACACCAATTCCGCCTCTCGACATCTTTATTGTTTTCCAATCCCTTTAATCCACTGCCTTTTGTAATTGATACGCCAAACGCTCCAAACATGTATAAATAAGTAGGGGATAACAGATCTCCCTGTTGTAACCCCCTATATGGAAAGAAAAACCTTGTCATCTCCCCATTCTAAAACACAGCTAAATTTACTGATGATACACAAAACATGATTATATTAATTAATTTACTCGGGAAGTTGAAATACTTTAGGGTATTCCCCATGACACTCTTATAAGCCTTCTCCATATCAATATTTATTTCCATAAAGCCTCCCTTGACATTCTTCTTCTTTCTCAGATAATGGACATGTTCTTTTACTTGAAGAATACTGTCAATCATGCTTCAGCCATGTATAAAGCTATGCTGATTCTCACTCGCCATTCTTTTAATAAGAGGCCTCAATCTGTTTACGACAGCTTTTGAAAGAATCTTGTAAGTTACATTACACAAACTGATGGGACGAAATTGTGTAATTTTTTGAGGTTGAGCAAGCTTAGGAATAAGTACGATCAGTGTTTGATTAAGTTTCTCAACAAAATACCCATCATGTTATGCCGTTTTCAAAGTCTTACAAACAGAACTCCTCACCGTATTCCAATACTTCTTAAAAAACCCACCTGGAAGACTATCTAAACCTGGTGTTTTATATGGCTTCATTGTATATAATGTTGCAAGGACTTCCTCTTTTGTAAGTGATTTAGATAGCAAAGAGGCTTCCCCTCCTAGTGGAGCAAAAGGATTCCATTCAAGAGCATAAAAAACCCACTTCCCACTCTGCCCATCCGAAGAAATTAGGAGAAATATGAAATTGCATGCTCTTGCAGAATTTGTTGATCATCACGAAGCACCCCACTGATCGTCAATCCATGTATCTTATTACTCGATCTCCTTTATAGTGTGCTGACATGGAAAAATTTTGTATTTCTATCACCTTCCGCAAGCATTAAACTCTAGATTTCTAAAACCACAATCTTTCTTCCCGAATTAGAATATCATTTAGCTCCGACATCAATTGTTGTTCTAACATTAATAAGAAACGACTGGGTCAAATATAAAGAAATCATTGGAAGCCAGATAATCAAGCTTTGAGTTTTTTTTTTTTTGGAAAATATCCCCAAAAATTTCCCTATTTTAAACTTTGAGATGGTCTTGAAACAAGGAAATTTTTTGAGACAGAGGCACTCATTTACTTCCCCAATTGTTCTTTACAAATTATTTAAAATCCAGATAAGTCTTCCATGCAGTTTGAAAATGAAATGGTCTTCTTAAACGATCATACGATAATGAGGGTGAATTTTCAAGAAAAGTCTGGCAATGATATGAGGTAGTTCTCGTAAGATGATCCAACAATGCGTACGGGAAAATATGCAACCAGTTTGTAGTTGCCATTGATCTATCAGGCATTCTCGGATCAGATTTGGGTGACTTCTACAATTCGTCCATGTGTATTTTTTAACGACCCAAATTTCTTATAGTGGATTATTCTGTAATTAAGGGTCGCCAACCTATGACGTGGCCCAAGAGCGGGTACACGATCCCTACACTCGACACGAAAGACCGAATAATATATTAATTTTGGTATGATGAATGCTTATAGAATGGTATACATGTAGATGTATTAAGTCATTTCTATTGGTATATAGACGTGGAGACACGAGCAAAAACATGCCTAGAGATGCATGCCTACATAGGACTGGATTAAAGAGTGATATGGTAAGTTCTAGATGAGTTAACGTTATGAAAAAAGTAACTAATCTAATGTGGCTATAGTTGAATTTACATAATATGGCCTAAGTTAGGAAAATAAAACAAGGAGTATTGATATGCCTCGAGATGCGAGATGTCACTATTACTAGGTAACCTTTGTAATTTTGCGAGTTAGCTTGAGTGAATTAGTAGGTTGTGGGACCAAGATGTTAACCATTAGATTGTCATAGGGATGGGTGTGTAAACAATATCAATGGTAACAAATACATGACACACCACTATATAAACAAGTTAGTGGATTTATCCATGCAAATCATCTTTATATTCATTAAAAAAAAGGGAGAGAGAGATCTGAAGAGAAAAACCAACAACTTGGAGGAAATCTTGATGAATTAAAGAGATTGATCAAGTTAGAGAGGCTCTATATCTAGGTTAACCAATTTACATCACCACTTTGTGAAATTCAAGCAAAAATTATAAGTTTTGGTTTAGTTCTGGTGTTTTAGTAATTTCAGTGAGCAAATGACTTTTTCTTCAAAATATAATTCCATATTTGGATTCCTTGTGGAATTTCACTAATTCTACTATAATGAAGTTCTTGATTTTGATTTGTTTTCATTAAGTTATGAATTTTTGAAGTTCATGAAGTTTTAAAACAAAAATTTGAAATTCTGCATGTTGTTGTTATGAACCAGCCTCTGTAATTTGGTCATAACTTCGTCATTTTACATCAAAATGGACCTATTCTAGTGTCTTTTGAAAGCTGACTCAAAGGGGAACAACTTTTGCTCCTTACACATTTTGAGATTTGAATGTTTTCATGTCTAAAAATTCTCTCCAACTTTGATTATGAATCTTAAATTTTTTTGTTCAAAGTTTTGCTAATGTCAAGCTATTTTAAGCATAACTCCCTCATTTCTAATTCGATTGAGCTCATGTTTTATAATGATATTCTCAGATATATATTTAGGCTTCGATAAAAAAATCATGAGTTTTGAAGCTATGGTTTAGGAGAAATGAAATTTACAAAGTCGCTAGTTGGAATCTAAAACTGTTTTGAGTCATTATGGTAAAACTTCCATATCTCATCCAATTCTAATCGATAGTGTATAAATCTCATAGTTCTGGAAAGCTAAGACATAGCCCAACAACTTTAATTCATGGGACGGTTTTAAGATTCAAATTTTTTCATGCCTAAAAATGCGCATCAACACAAGACTGAAATTGAAACTTTATTTGCTAATTAGGGGTTGATTTGGGAAGATCAACTAAAAACCCATTAAACCAATCTGAATATACAATAAACACAATTTTTTGACTTCAGAGGACTGAGGGAACGTAGCTCGGGTAGCGAGTGCGAGTCGTAGTCTAATTTAGAAGTCCGAGTACGAGTTTGGAGTGGTCGAGAGCCAGTTTAAGCCAGGAATTGCGTAAATTGTAAGTATATTGATTGAAAGATTTCTCTTCGTTTCATTTTTTGATATTTTTTCATTTATATTATTTTTGTGCTGCTACACTTGTTGTATTCTTGGTGCCATGATTTGTGTACATTATCTCATTATATGATTAGTTAAATTGAAAAATGTGTTTAAGTTTCTTGATTTGATTTGGGGTATATGTAGCACATGGGGTATGAGACCTGGGGATGTCGGTATTTTGACTAATATATGACACAGACCTACTATATGAGGTTAATGAAATGATTAAGCGGCGACCAATTAGGGCAATACTGAAATGCTATATGTGCTGACCTATTACATGAGGTCGATAAGTCGTGTTTCACAACCAATAAGGATAATACCTACGTGCACTGCTAAATAAGTTATCACATGAGGTCTATGTGACCAAAAAGGTAATATTTGGGCTAGTGTGTTAGATATATGGTTGACAAAGTTCAGTTCTTTGATAATATTTGTATTGATATCACTTCGTTTAGCTGTGATGTTGTGTACCATGTCATGTTTTCTATATTGTTATATGGAGTACATATGCCTTTCCATGTATTCTTGTTGTGTTTGGAAATGTGGATAAATGTGTCTTAGTGTTACTTTCTACATTACTGTATTCACCATCTTTTTTTATGACGGTGGGTGCAGATCCATCAAGTAGTAGGTCGGAGAAGGGGAGATCGCTGACTACCTTTGAGCGTTTATGTCCTGCTACTTTAGATTTTATAGGTTCTTGATATTTTGTTCTATGAATTACTTTATGTTTTTTTATCTATTATTGGGTTGTATATATTTGGTTTGAGCGAAAGTTCCCTGACTAGACACATGTTTATTACACGGTCATCTTCGTTCAGTTGTTTATATACATATAGTCGTTGTTTCCTGGTTTCCATAGTAGGTGTTTTTATTAAGTCTTCTGCTAATAATATTAAAATGTTTTAAAAGTCTAAATTAACTTTGAAAATCACAAGTAACAAGAAATGAAGAATACTTATCTTGAGCACGTACAATGAGTTGAATGGGATAAAAAGCTGACTAATACGTTGTTAAGTCCTATGTGGTGAGATTAGGGCTTAAATGACAGGATTAGGCCAAGCGTACCCTAGATTAAGGAAGGGGCCATCACAATTTCCCCCCTTAAAACCTAAATCCATCAAAGAGCACCTATTTATCATATTAATAAATTCTCTACATCTTGGTGCAGAAAAATTACCTCCCAACTTCTAAGTACTTGCATCAATGTCATTAAAGTCTACTATTAACAACCAAGGTTTTGATACTTGAGAGCAGAAATCAATAATTTGATCCCATTATCTCCTTCGAATCATCCAAGTAGGACTAGCTTAAACACAAGTAAGAATCCGTGGTGGCGAACTTTCCTCCTGAACTTCTATTGAGATTGAGAATTCCTTAGTCTAAGAACTCAATACATTACATTCGCTACTGTCCCAAAATAAGAACATACCACCAATAAGGTCTTAAGAAGGTAATATCATGGATTTATAAATAGGGTTATTATCTATAAAAGTAAACTTTACAACAACACATCGGTTTACATAATACAACCAATATCAGGCTTTCAATCTAATAAATCCTTAAAGTAACGTTTAAACGCCCTTCTTATAGATCCTCTACTATTCCACGAGAGAACTAACATAAAAAATTGATAATGAAAGTTTCAGAACAGGGCTAACACCCTATCCCACTCAATCAGAAGTGAAACAATTCAATTTTGTCATGATCATATCGACCTCATTAGTTAGTGACAAAACCAACTAGTTTCTTTCAATGCTCCATGGCCTTCTCGCCCTATCTATATTTAAAACACAATAAGAGGGTATGTGTTCAATGTCTGGTGACTTAGGAGTAGAGTTAGGAATTTATTGGGTCTAGACTTGGATCTCATTCTGAGGTCTAGGGTCAAGTAACATATGGTCTTGTGGCTTGACTTTGGAGAGATTTATGATAACAATGGGATCAATCCGAGCCTCAATTTTTTTTAGATTTAATGGTTGTAATGGCATGGTTAAAGGATTGGGGTTTGGTGAGGGAGGGGGCGATGATGGTAAATTAGGATTTTCTTTTTGACTAGGCAATATGGGGTTTGGGGGAAGAGGTGGCAGGTTTTGATTGGCCGCAGGACTAGCTGATTGTTTTTTTTTAGATTTTATTCTACAAACAGGTGATTGTTGAGGCATACGTGGAATGTGATGCTAGCGAATGGGCTTAGGTGTCTTATTATGAATGTGTTTAGAAGGAAATAGGACCGAAAAAGAAGGTGCATTAGGTAGTTTCTGAGTAAGCAGGGTAGTTTGGTCGGTTTGACCATTAGTTTTGGGTAGAACTGAAAAACGGTTGGAACAGTTATCTCCTCATTTTTTATCTTCGTCCACTTTCCCTGAAGATGTTAGTCAACAAACTTATCTGCACCATAATCCATGGACCAGATTTGGTAGCATCTTCCTCGGCTTTAGAACATGAACCTTATTTAAAAGATGACATGACTTCATTGGGTTGCTTGATTTTCCTCTCCAAAGGCCCAACCTTCACATTATGTGTTTCAGTCTGCATTTCTATCACTTTCATCTCCTCCATAAATTGTACACAATCTACAACCATATGCCCAATCTTACCACAATGGAAGCAAACTACATGTAAACTTTCATATACCACATGATGCATCCATTGATATAGTTTGAACCAAGGGATTAAAGCGAGCTCTAAATCTGTTTCCAGACAAATTTGGGTAAAGTTGCCCCTAGTCGATGCCATAGACGTACAGTCAATCGTCACAAACCTTCCTATAAATTCCACTACACTTTATAGGATGTCATCCTCATAATACTCTAGAGGGAGGGCTGGTAAATGGATCAACACAGGCATTAATGCAAAAGAAGCACTCTTCACCTTGAAATTAGGTCCCCCATTTTTGAACACCAAGATATCTTCAAAAATTACTATGGGCCACTTGAGAGAGCATAAAAATAATTAGATTCTGAGCCAAACCTCGTGACAAAAAAGCCATTTCCCATGTCAACTACCTCCATAATCCCTGTAGGATCCCTTTGAGTCCTTAATTTGTTCGCCATGAAAGCATAACTTATAATTTCCCATTAATTTTGTAATCACTGCATGATTCCAATGATTGTGAATACTGGTCTTAGTGCTCTTGCCAAGTAGTATACACATTCCTCCACGATTAATAACATGACCTTCCATGTCATCATCATAATCTTCTTCCATTTCCATGTCAGACCAAACAACAATTGCCAGTTATTTTCCCTTATTCTCCATATCATAAATCGTACCTTTATGCAGAGAGTCACTATAAAACGCTTGATCGATCCTCAGATTCTCATCAATAGATAGAATTGGTTCTGTAGTTATCTTTTTCTTCTTGATCGACCGGTCCAGATTGTCTTCTTCCTCAGTCGAACGAGGTTGATGCACATTTGGAGTAAGCTTCTTCTCATAAAGGAATGCACCTACGGAGTACACATACTGAGCAGATAAGCCCATAAGAGTGTATGACAACACACCCTTGATAAGGTATAATTTTTTACTTTTTTTTCGATAAGTGGGTATAAAGCTTTACTTAATTATTAGGCAAAACCTATTATTTGGTCCTTGAACTTTGCACTTTTTATGCTTTTGGCCCCTAAAGTTTTAATAGTGTGAATTTGGTCCCTAAACTTTTAAAAGAGTGAAATTTGTTCCTTCCATCATGTGGGTGTTAAATCTCACTGATGTGGCTAATTGAAATGCATGCATCGCTTTTCTAGTGAACCACCATACCAAACAAAAATTTAAAAACCAAAATTTCTCCAAATCTAATATCAATCATTTCATCCCCTTTTTAAGACATCCAAGATGGACAACCGGTGATAGTGTCTATCCACTAGCACATCGATGTGTGTGTATGTGTCACAAATCTTGATATGCGAATGGATGGACACTATCAATGTATGTCTATCCCTAGTGTCCCAAAAAGGGAAGCTAATAAAGTTTTGAGACTTTTTGACTCTACCTATAAAAAAAGTTGAAGATTTAGTGAACCCGTAAAACTTGATAAAATAGTAGTGTGCAAGTTATAACTAAACAAAGATTGATTGAACAATGGAGAATAATGAAGGGAAGAAACTTGTAGTTGGTGAAGGCGTGATCCCTTAGGTGTAGTAATGGTGGATTTTTGGAAAATTTGGAGATGATTTGAAACTGGATGTAGCGCTGCTGATGATCGATTCGGTGTTGATGGTGTAGGGTTTGGATTTGCATAAGAATTAGATATGAGCTCCTCTACAAGTTTGTTAGAATAGTTTAGGAGTGGTTGATTTGGAATGTTGTGTGAGTGATTAGGTGTGTTTAGAGTCTTACATTTTAGGTTTATTGTTGGAAATGGTTAGATTAGTTTGAGATCTTGGTACTTGAGAATTTGGATTCTCTCGAGCTGTTGGTACTTGAGAGTTTGATGATCAGATTTTTATTGAAGAGGAACCTATGAAGAGTGACTGACTTTTCTTAGTAGCTAGTCAACTGTCATGATTCAATGATTCAAGACATTAATGAAGATTTTAGGTTCTTATCATTAATTTGTTTATTTGTTTACTTTCCATCAAAACCTTGTTCGTAAGTTTCTATGATAAAAATTAGGGTTAAGTTGAGATTGGGGAATGTTGGATTTTTGGCCCAAAAGCCCTAATTTCTATTTTAATGTGTCAGTTAATTAGAAAGTCTAATATTTAGTTAAGTTTCTAGTTATTCATTAGGTTTAGGAAGTTCCTATTTTGTTTTATGTTTGTTTTTAGGGCAATGCCAATTTATGTGTTTTAATTAAATTAGCAAGTTTGGTGTCTATATAAATACCCTTATATTAGTTTGTAATACACAAGTTTTGAAATGTTTTGATGAGTGGAATAAAATTTTGTGAGTTTTGTATTTGTGAGATTGTTTGTTTCCGCTATGCATATGGTTTTTCCCAACAAGTGATATTAGAAAGAGGTTCAATTTTTTGTGTTTGAAGGTTAGTTGTTCAAGATAAGGAAGAAGAAAAAGAAAAGTGAGAGGTTGAATGTGCGTTGAAAGAAAAATTGTGACTAGCGTGAATTTTTTTGTTTGTGTAAATGAGTTGTGTTTCCATCGTTGAAGTTTCTTCTAGAACTGCAACGATTTATGGAGGCTCTTGGAGCGTGTGCATGCTTCATTGATATTACATTGGATAAAGAGTAGTATAGATCGATGGTTGATTGGGAATGTTTTGCTTCAATTTGCGAAACTTTGTAAGAAGATGATTGAATCGTGTTTGAAGCTGTAGACATTTTATGTGTTCTGATTTGGATCGAGATTTGGATGAGTGGAGTTTGTGTGTTAAACTTGGTTTGCTTTGTGGTGAAGAATTCGTGGGGTCATTGATTGAAGGTTTGTGTGAAATAGAAAAGGTGATCATTGTTTTCTGTCTAGTATCAATTCATTGATGATAAAAAAATGATATTTGTCTTTTATTCTTGCTTCTTTTACTAATAATTAATTGATTATTGTGCGCGCCAGGCTCGCAAAAGGTTGCAGTTAATGTGTGGTTGTTAGTTGATGATGGTAGAGAGTCATGATTGTAAAAGGTGCCACGAACGAAGTTCGTAGTTATCTTTGTTGAAGGAAATATTTGATTGAGATGGAGATTTCTTCAATTTTGAGTGTTTGATTGAAATGTGATCAACCATGTTTATTAGATTTCATGATTGAATGTTTTGCTACAACATGACTATTTCATTTGACCGTTGCTGAGTGAGCGAAGTACACATGGTGAGTGGGTGAGTTTTTGTTTGAAGGATCTAGATTGATTAGGAGTGTGTTTAACCATAATAATCAATTAATTGATTGAGTGTATGACTAGAAGAACTGATTGATTAAGTGAGTGTGTGACGACTCCTCCTCAAGTTAGGGCATCACCTGGCCTAATCCCGTCATTAAGCCTTAACATCCACCATGTAGGACTTAACGACGTATTAGTTTGTCTTTCTAATACACTCACCACATTAGCTACTTCTCTAATAACCTTACGCGATTCTCATACTTAATAGTATTTCATAGTAAATTAAAATCTTATATAGTTTAAAGATTATTTAGCGGAAGTCTTGACAAATTAGCAGAAGCCATTCATATAAATCCTATGTATGTGGAAAACCAGGTAACAAAGGTCACATGCGTATATATAATAAAACGACAATAACTACATATAACCACGTGTCTGGTCGGGTAACTCTCTCACAACCCATAGTATACATCTCCAAAAATTTATAAAAGACATATATAAGTCATACAACAAAACCAAAAGCATACAACAAAGGCAGAAACTCTCCACTATGTTAGAGGTGATAGCCGATCTTTTCCTTGCCCGATCTGCTTCTCGATGGATCTGCACCCACCGTCTTAAAAAACGGTGAGTATAGGAAAATAGAAAGTAACGCTGAGAGACATTTATCCACATTTCCAAATATGCAACATGTATATGAAAGCATAATGAGAGCAAATATGCTAAAAAAGAAATCACGCTATAAAATACATCAACCAAACAAAATGAAACCGACACACGGCTAAGCAGTAATGATCTAGGGCCGTTCGGTTGTGAGTTACATCACGTCGGCCTTTTTCCACAATTTAAGGCGTAATCAATTTTCTTTAGATGGCTTCACATCATTATACACTTTTTGGGATGTATACTATGGGTTGTAAGATTGTTACCTGACCAGACACGTGTTGATATATAGTTATCGTCATTTTGTTATATATACACATGTGATATTTGTTACCTAGTTTTCTACATACATAGGATTTATATGAATGGCTTTCGATAATTTTTCATGACTTTCGCTAAATCATCTTTAAATTGTTTAAAATTTTAATTTACTCTTAAATACTATTAAGTTTGAGAATGGTGTAAGGTTATTAGAAAAGTTGCTAATGTGGTGAGTGTATTAGAAAAGCCGACTAATACATCGTTAAGTCCTACGTGGTGGAGGTTAGGGCTTAATGACGGGATTAGGCCAGCAAGTACCTAATTTGAGAAGGGGTCATCACAGTTGGTATCAGAGCCTTAAGTTTAGAGAAATTTATGGTTTAAGGCATTATGCAACTAACATAGTTGGTATCAGAGCCAACTTTTCTAGTAATCAACATATGAACTTCAATAAAAACACAAACTTAGATGTGGAAACTAGATGATCCTTGCCTCAAAAACATTAGTTAGGAAGTGAGTAAAGTGAGACGGGGATTTCTTACATGTACATGTTAGTTTCTATATGTATATATATGCGTTATCTACGTAGTAGCTGATTCACATTAGCTATCAACTTGTAGAAACTGATGGCTGATTCACGCGAGAGCAAGGATGCAGGTGCTAGTGGTAGTTAGCCTACTATCCCGTCACTGAGGTTATTAAAGGCTATCTAACCGAGTAGCTGCTAAGGGATGGTGGTTAGCTAATTTCATCGCCATGATAACAACTTGTTTTACACCACCTGCACAAGCACCGGCCCTTACTAGTACTACTACATCCAAATTACTGACACCAGCCACTCCGATAGTATAGACTATACCGGTAGTGACAACACCACCCATAGAGACAATTGATACACCATTTTCCACTCCTACATCTTCTGGTTCATAGGTACAAGTTCAGTTGGTGAAGGATTTCATCAGACTGAAGTCAGTTTACTTTGATGGTAAGCGAGACTTTGAGAAGATTGAGAAGTGGGTATTGTCTAAGGAGAAGCTGCATAGAGTCTTGAGGATTGATGACAGACTTCAAATTGAGATTTCGTCACATATGTTGCAGAGCGACATCGATTTTTGGTGGCGTGCGACAATAGCTACCGATGGAGGTTTGGAGTCGTGTGATGCCTTCAAGAGGAAGTTATATTAGTAGTACTTTCCACCTGTAGTGATGAAGAGGTTGAGGAAGGAATTTATAAATCTAAGAAAAGGGAGCTAAAGAGTCGGTGATGAGCTATAGAGATAGATATGGTTGTTCGAGGCAGTTAGTTAAGGATCTAGTGAGTGATGATTTTGAGGATGTATATGATTTCTGAGATGGACTGAGGCCGGATATAGAGTGTTATATGGTTAATTCAAGTGCTAAGACTTTGGGTAAGATTTATGAGCGTGCACTCTCTCACGACACCTACTATCAGAGCAGAGTTGCTTATGGGACATCGTTGGGACCGACTTTCACCCTTGATCAGACTGTAGAGTTTTAGAGGAGTAGAAAGACGGCAAGGGATAAATGAGATAGGAGAGAGGTTCTTAGGGATCAAGGACAACTACCTTAGTTGTGCCCTATCTATCATCTCCTAAGTCATTGTAGAGTATAGTTGTTAGACCTTCATTGCCACCAACATCAAACCTGCGTTACCAGCTTTTATTTTGAAAGCTTTTCCAACACCACCTGCACCACATCAGTAGCAGCAGGGTGGTAGATGCCGAGGTAGAGGTAGAGGTAGAGGCTAAGATGGTTCCCGACAGGAACAAAGAAAGGTACAGGCCTAGGATCAAGCACATAGTCAGTTTGGGTTGATTACTTGCTATAGGAGTGGTCAAGATGGGCATATGTTCAAATATTGTCCACAGTTGACATCCACTTTCCCACAGCAGAGTAGCGAAGGGGGTACACATGGTAGCACGGCCAGATTTCGACTCTACACGAGGACTTATTGAGGGTATGGTTTCTATCTAACGTAGAGATTTATATGTCTTGTTTGATTTGGGTTTCTACAATATCTTTCATTTTGAGTCGCATTATATGCATTTTAGGATTGAGACCGATTAGAGTTAGCGTACATCTGATTTAAAGTACCGTTGCTAGAGATATGGTTTACCCTAATTGTTTTTTTGAGGAGTGTCCAGTAGAGATAGGCGGGGCTGAGCTACCTGCAAACTTCAAAGTTCTCGAGTTCTTAAACTTCGACGCATTTTTAGGGATGGTTTGGCTAGCAGCGTACAATGCTCATATCGATGGTTTCAGTAAGACAATGATATTTGAGATCCAAAGGCGTCCAATGTTTACATACAATGGTAGTATATTAATAGCTGAAGGCATTAGCGGTTGACTTGTGACTAGTGGAGAGATGTAGACTCTAGTATCATTATATAGTGGCAAAGAGTCAGGGACCCAGACTTGAGGAGATTCCGGTAGTATGCGAGTTTTTGATGTACTTTCGGAGGATTTACCAAGTTTACCACTGACCATAGAGATAGATTTCATCATTGTGTTGATACAAGGCACTAGGGCCGTTTCTATACCACCGCACTGCATGTCTCCGAGAAAGTTGGAGGAGTTGAGGAGTCAGCTTCAGAATTTGGGACAAAACGGGTTCATCACACCTTCTATGTCGCCATGGGAGGCACTTGTCCGGTTTGTGAAGAAGAAGGATGGTACTTTCAAACTTTGCATTGAGTGTAGATAGTTGAACAAGGTTACCGTTAGGAACAAGTATCCACTACCGCGTATTGATGACTTATTTGATCAGCTTAGAGGAACATAGTTTTTCTCCAAAATAGACGTGAGATCAAGGTATCATTAGCTTAGGATAAGGGATAAATATAGGTCAAAGTCAGCGTTCAGCACGAGGTATGGACACTTTCAGTTTATAGTCATGCCGTTTGGTTTGACGAACACTCCTTCCATGTTTATGGATTTGATACATCAAGTAATGAGACCATTTCTTAAATGCTTCGTGATATTTTCATCGATGATATATTGATATACTCGAGGACTCGAGAGCCTCACGAGCAACACTTCAGGGAGACGTTGAAGAATTTGTGGGAACACCAACTATATGCCACGTTCAGCAAGTTTGTATTTGAGCTATCAAAGGTCAAGTTTTTAAGGCATGTTGTTGGGGGCGGGATTGTTGTTATTGATCTAGTTATTATTCATGCTATTAAGGATTGACCTACATCGACGTCAGTCACGGAGATCTGGAGTTTCCTTGAGACACGTGTTTACACTTTAAGAAACCAATTGAGTTTCAATTGGTGTTAGTTAGATGGAGTTAGAGGATAGTTAGTGGAATTGTTTCAAGATGTAGGCCATTAGATTAGTCTCGAGATGCGTGTACACATCAAGATTAATGGTAATTAATATATCTTATTATATATATAAGATTGAATAGACCAACTCTTGCAAACCATTTCACTCTCATTTAATAAACTTAGAATTTAAGTAAAGTTGGAGAAGAAGATTAGAGATATCAACAACAGAATTGAAGAGAAGATTTGTGGAAATTGGAGAGAATTGATCAAGCTATAGGCTTTCATCAACTAGGTAATCCTATTTACACTAGTATTTTGGCTTAATTTGATGAATTCATGATAAAAATGAGATATGGTTATTGTAATAGTCATAGTAGGTGATTTAGGTCTATTGTAGGTTAGAACAAGAGATACCAAGGTGTTGGAGTTGGCCATGTGTGAAGAAAACTCAGAACTAAAAGCACCAAATTCTAGGTTTTGCAGCACATAACACGCTACCTGTGTGTAGCGAGCTAATGAGGTCACTAGCACGTTAGACATGCCACACAACGTTGTTGCTCTTGCAGAACCAAACTGCAACTTCGTAAGTTAAAATTGAACACATTAAACAAGTCAAATATTATATCTGAAGGTATAAACATACTCTAAAACGTATGAAATGATACCAGGAGCCTATGGAAAAGTCTTAAGGGTTTGGGTACACATTTTGAGGTGTTGGGAGGCTAGATTAGCTAGGAATTTGTGTGGATTGTAAGTAAACTGATTGAGATATTTGTTTACATTTCATTTTGATTTTGTTATTGATTTCTTGTCACTTGGACTAATTTTCCTATTGTACTATAAATGCCTTGACTTTGTTTTTTTCCTCATTTTCATGAGTTTATTGATCGTAGCATTAGTGTAAGTAGAATTACTTAGTTGATGAACACCTACAGCTTGATTAATTCTCTATAATTTCCACAATTCTTCTCTTCAATTCTCTTTCTGATTTTTTTCGATCTTCTTTTCCTACTTTAATTAACTTATATGTTTATAAAATGAGAATGAAATTGTTTGCATGAGTTGATCTATTCTATCACATATATATAAAATAAGATTGATTAATGGCTATTGATTTTGATGTGTACATACATCTCGAGAATAATCTAAGGGCCTACATCTTGAAACAATTCCACTAACTCTCTCCTAACTCCATCTAACTACACCGATTGAAACTCAATTGGTCTCTTGAAGTGTCAACACATATCTCAAGGAAAATCATGATGTCTATGAATGACGTCCATGTAGGCCAATCCATAATAGCTTGAATCATAACTAGATAAATAACAGTACCCTCCGCCCTAACAACATGGCCTAAAAACTTGACCTTGACTGCTTAAATTCACACTTGCTAAACTTCGCGTATAGTCGGTGCTCCCTCAAATTCTGCAACGTCTCCTTGAAGTGTTGCTCGTGATGCCCTTGAGTTCTCGAGTATATCAATATATCATCGATGAAAACTATCACGAAGCATTCAAGAAATGGTCTCATCACCTGATGCATTAAATCCATAAACATGGAAGGAGTGTAGGTCAAACAAAATGGCATGATCTGAACTGATAGTGTCCATACCTCATGCTGAATGCTGTCTTGGACCAATATTTATCCCTGATCCTAAGCTAATGATACCTTGATCTCACGTCTATTTAAGAGAAAAACAATGCTCCTCAAAGCTGATCAAATAAGTCATCAATACGCGGCAGTGGATACTTGTTCCTAACTGTAACCTTGTTCAACTGTCTATACTCAATACAAAGTCTGAAAGTACCATCCTTCTTCTTCACAAACCGGACAAGTGCCTCCCATGGCGACATAGAAGGTGTAATGAACTCGTTTTGTCCCAAATCTTGAAGCTGGCTCCTCAACTCCTCAAACTTTCTCGGAGCCATGCAGTACGATGGTATAAAAACTGCCCTAGTGCCTGGTACGAACACAATGATGAAATCTATCTCTATCGTCGATGGTAAACTTGGTAAATCCTTCGAAAGTACATCAAAAAACTCACATACAACCGGAATCTCCTCAAGTCTGGGTCCCTGACTCTTTGCCACTATATATAATGATACCAGAGTCTACATCTCTCCACTAGTCGCAAGTCAACCGCTAATGCCCTCAGCTCTTAATATACTACAACTGTATGTAAACATTGGACGCCTTTGGATGTCAAATATCATTGTCTTACTAAAAAACGATATGAGCAATTGTACGCTGCTAGCCAATCCATCCCTAAAAATGGGTCGAAGTCTAAAAACTCGAAAACCCCGAAGTTTGCAAGTAACTCTGCCCCGCCTATCTTTACTGGACACTCCTCAAAAAGACAATTAGGGTAAACCATATCTCTAGCAGCGGTTCTTTAAATTAGATGTACGCTAACTCTAATCTGTCTCAACCCTAAAATGCCTATGATCCGACTTAAAATGAAAGATACTGTAGAACCCAAATCAAACAAGACATATAAATCTCTACGTTAGATAGAAACCATACCCTCAATAAGTCCTCGTGTAGAGTTAAAATCTGGCCGTGCTACCATGTGTACGTCCCTCTGCTACTCTGCTGTGGGAAAGTGGCTGCTAGTTGAGGACAATCTTTCAACATATGCCCAACCTGACCACTCCTATAGCAAGTAATCAACCCAAGCTGACTATGTGCTTGATCATAAGCCTGTACCATTCTTTATTCCTTGTCGGGAACCATCTTAGCCTCTACCTCTACCTCGACATCTACCACCCTGCTGCTACCGATGTGGTGCTGGAAAAGCTTTCAAAATAAAAAGCTGGTAACGTAGGTTTGACTGGTGGTGGCAATGAAGGTCTACCAACTATACTCTACAATGACTTAGAAGATGATAGATAGGGCACAACTGAGGTAGCTGTCCTTGATCCGTAAGAACCTCTCTCCTATCTCCTTTATCCCTTTCCCGTCTTTTTACTCCTCTAAAACTCTACAGACTGATCAAGCGTGAACGCCGGTCCCAATGATGTCCCATAAGCAACTCTACTCTGATAGTAGGTGTCGTGAAAGAGTGCACACTCATAAATATTACCCAAAGTCTTGACACTTGAATTAACCATATAACACCCTATATCCGGCCTCAATCCATCTCAGAAATCGTATACATCCTCTAAATCATCACTCACTAGATCCTCAACTAACTGCCTTAAATAACCATATCAGTCTCAATAGCTTATCACCGACTCTTTAGCTCCCTTTCTTAGATGTATAAATTCCTTCCTCAACCTCTCATTACTACAGGTGGAAAGTACTGCTAATAGAAGTTCCTCTTGAAGGCATCACACGACTTCAAATTTCAATCAGTAGCTATCGTCGTACGCCACCAAAAATCGGTGTCACTCTGCAACATATGTGATGAAATCTCAATTTGAAGTCTGTCCTCAATCCTCAAGACTCTATGCAGTTTCTCCTGAGATAATACCCAATTTTCAATATTCCGAAAGTCTCGCTGACCATCAAAGTAAACTGACTTCAATCTGATGAAATCCTTGACCAACTGAACTTGTACTTATGAACCAGAAGATACAGGAGTAGAAAATGGTGTATCAATTGTCTCTATGGCTGGTGTTGTCACTACCAATATAGTCTATACTATCAGAGTGGTTGGTGTCAATAATTTGGATGTAGTAGTACTAGTAAGGGTCAGTGCTTGTATAGGTGGTGTATAACAAGCTGTCATCATGACGATGAAATCAGCTAACCACCGTCCCTTAACAGCTACTCGGTCAGATAGCCTTTAATAATCCTCGATTAGTTTGTTGCTCGAGAATGACAGCTTACCATTGAACAAGATAGACGGGATAGTAGGCTAACTACCACTAGCACGTGCATCCCTTCTCTCGCGTAAATTAGCCATCAGTGTCTGCAAGTTGATAGCGAATGCGAATCAGCTACTACGTAGATAACACATATATATACATATAGAAACTAACATGTACATGTAAGAAATCCCCATCTCACTTTCACTCACTTCCCAACTAATGGTTTTGAGGTAAGGATCATCGGTTTCCACATCTAAGTTTGTGTTTTTTAGTTGAAGTTGATTCATATGTTGATTACTAGAAAAGTTGGCTCGATAATTACTAATTAATTAATGGAATCTATATATATTTTGTATAAATGTTAGACATACATATATGTAAGATAATTATGTGGACATCATGTTTTAATTAGTTCCCTGCGTTGCATTGATTTAACGCTATCTAATTAAAATAAATAAAATAATAAAACCTCGCTTTCCTGTGAAGTTTGCAAAATATATGTAGACACCATATCCTGCTTATCACTACTAAAAATTTATTATGCACGCTCGACACGTGTCAGTGGACATACATTTTTGATACCCACGGGAGAATAGAATGAACAAAAAAAGATTAAAAAAAATAAATCGTAAATCGCAATCGCTAGTTTGCTTCTCGTATTAATTGATGTTTAAGATGCTACCAAAGATGAATATCCTCTATCGAGAAATCCATAACTCGTTTTTAAAAATGAAAAAAAATTTATGTTCTCCTTAAAAAACTCTACAAATCTTGAGAAACCTAACTATTTTTCTAAAAATGAAAATTAGGCTACAACCACGCTAATTTATCTAAATTTTTTAAAATTTTCAAAATTATTTTAGAAGTTGAAAATTCATTACAATATTTTACTTTGAATAAGAGGCAAATACCGCGCTTATATAGCGGCTTACGCTCATGATCGATCGTGACGACAGTGGTGGTGGCGGATTTTCGCTTAACGATGCGGTGGTAAATGGAGTTTGGGGACGAGGAGGAGAGCCTCCGGTTTGAAAAAACCATTTAAAATTTAGTGACATATCAACCAGAACAAATGCACAGTCTTCGATTTATTTGTTGCTAATCTGCAGCCATCCGATCAGCGACATAATATAATTCTGTTGATCAGCGGCGATGATCGCGATGAATTATTTCGTCGTTGATCTATGCAGATCTGTCATCCGCATTTAGCTCGAGATCAACGACAAACTAGGTTTCGTAGGTGTTGTCACTACCAATATAGTCTATACTATCGAGTGGTTGGTGTCAATAATTTGGATGTAGTAGTACTAGTAAGGGTCAGTGCTTGTATAGGTGGTGTATAACAAGCTGTCATCATGACGATGAAATCAGCTAACCACAGTCCCTTAACAGCTACTCGGTCAGATAGCCTTTAATAATCCTCAGTAGACGGGATAGTAGGCTAACTACCACTAGCACGTGCATCCCTCTCTCGCGTAAATTAGCCATCAGTGTCTGCAAGTTGATAGCGAATGCGAATCAGCTACTACGTAGATAACACATATATATACATATAGAAACTAACATGTACATGTAAGAAATCCCCATCTCACTTTCACTCACTTCCCAACTAATGGTTTTGAGGTAAGGATCATCTGGTTTCCACATCTAAGTTTGTGTTTTTATTGAAGTTCATATGTTGATTACTAGAAAAGTTGG
Source organism: Stephania cephalantha (assembly GCA_039657325.1). Lineage (NCBI taxonomy): Eukaryota > Viridiplantae > Streptophyta > Magnoliopsida > Ranunculales > Menispermaceae > Stephania > Stephania cephalantha. The sequence continues at coordinate 36,393,832 of CM077574.1, read as the reverse complement.
CTCGATACCAACTATGTTGGTTGCATAATGCCTTAGACCATAAATTTCTTTAAACTTAAGGCTCTAATACCAACTGTGATGACCCCTTCTCAAATTAGGGTATCGCCTGGCCTAATCCTGTCATTAAGCCCTAACCTCCACCACGTAGGACTTAATCTGCCTTTCTAATACACTCACCACATTAGCAAATTTTCTAATAACTTTACACCATTCTCATACTTAATAGTATTTAAGAGTAAATTAAAATTTTATACAATTCAAAGATGATTTAGCAAAAGTCATGACAAATTATTGAAAGCCATTCATATAAATCCTATGTATGTAGAAAACTAGGTAACAAATATCACATGCGTATATATAACAAAACGACGATAACTATATATCAACACATGTCTGGTCGGTTAACAATCTAATAACCCATAGTATACATCCCAAAAAATGTATAAAATACATATATATAAGTCATACAACAAAACCAAAAGCCTACAACAAAGGTAGTAGCTCATTACTAGCTCATAGGTAATCGTTGATCTTCTCCTTTCCCGGTATGCTACTCGATGGATCTACACCCACCATAAAAAAGGACGATAAGTACAGGAAAGTAGAAAGTAACACTGAGAGACATTTATCTACATTTCTAATTATACAATATGTATCTGAAAGCATAATGATGGCAACTATGCTAAAAAAGAAATCATGTTATAAGATACATTAACTAAACAAAATGAAACTAGCACACGGCTAAGTAGTAATGATATAGGGCCATTCGGCTATGAATTACATCACGTCGAACTTTTTCCAATATTTAGGGCATAATCAATTTTCTTAAGATGCCTTCACATTATTATAAAAGCCCATCACATAAACGTTACTTAGAAGTGCCCCTCACATATGATGTATACTTGCCAACATCCTCGGTTCCATAACTCGTGTGCTGCACAAGCTAGTTGGTGAGATCCCGACATCCCTGAACATCTAGTGATCTCGTGTGCCGCGACTATCTCTATATATAATGGTCCTAGATATGAGAACTACTTTAATATTTTCAAGGAAAGACACAGTTTAGGAATTCAATAATGTGAATGCATAACTAATGCACAAAGAAAATGGATTTGCAATACCATAAGTCACCTTCCTAATAGCATGCTATTTCATTTGACTAAATTTCCCAGCAACCAAGAATGCCATAGCACATGATTTAGAGTGAATGAAACTATTTAACAAACAACCAATTCCACGATCAATAAACTCATAAAAATGAGCAAGAACAACAAAGTCATGGAATTTAGAGTGCAATATGCAAATAAGTCCAAATGACTAGAAATAAATAACGAAACAATAATGAAATGTAAATAAATATCACAATCAGTTTAGTTACAATTCACATAAATTCCTAGCTAATCTGACTTCCCGACACCTCCAGATACGTACCCGAACCCTCGAGATTTTTCCCTAGGCTCCTGGTATCATTTCATACGTTTTGGAGTATGTTTAGAACTAAAATTAGGATATTGGAATTGTTTAATGTGTTCAATTCTAACTTAGGAAATTGCAAATTTTATTCTGCTAGAGCACCAAGCACCAAGTGGTCGCATGTCTAGCGCGCAAGTGATCTCATTAGCGCCGTAGTTAACCTGATTACGCTCTACATGCAGGTGGTGCTAGCTAGCACTTCTAGCGCACCATGCACAGGAAAACCTAGAACTCTACACTTTGAATTCTTAGTTTTCTCTACACATGGCCAACACAACCACCTTGGGATCTCTTGTTTAATCCACCAGAGACTGACATCACCTACCACGATTATTACAACAGCCATATCTCATTTTTATCAAGAATTCATCTAATTAAACTAAATGACTAATATAAGTAGAGTTACCTAGTTGATGAACAACTATAGCTTGAGCAATTCTCTCCAATTTCCACAAAGCTTCTCTTCAATTCCTTAGCTAATTTCTCCGATCTTTTCTCTAACTTTACTTAACTTCTAAGTTTATGAAATGAGAATGAAATGGTTTGCATGAGATGATCTGTTCAATCCTATATATAATAAGATTGATTACTGGCCTTTGATTATAATGTGTACACGCATCTCGAGACTAATTTAATGGCCTACATTTTGACACAATTCCACTAACTCTCCACTAAATCAATCTAACAAACAACAATTGAAACTCAATTGGTCTCTTATTGTGTTAACACGTATCTCGAGGAATATTAATGGCTATGTCGGTATCATAATGCCTTAAACCATAAATTTCTCTAAGCCTATGGTTCTTATACAAACTGTGGCAAACCCTCCTCAAATTAGGGCACCGTTCGGTCTAATCCCACCACTAATCCCTAACTTCAACCAGTAGGGCTTAACGACTTATTAGTCTGCCTTTCAAAAACACTCACCTCATTAGCTACTTTTCTAATAACCTTACACCATTTTCATACTTAATAGTATTTTAAAGTAAATTAAAATTTCATATTGTTAAAAGATTATTTAGCGGAAGTGGTGACAAATTAGCGAAAACCATTCATATAAATCCTATGTATGTTGAGAATCAGGTAACAAAGATTACATGCATACATATAAAAAGCCAGTGACAACAATATATCAACGCATGTCTGGTCGGGTAACTATCTTAGAACCCATAATATACATCCCCAAAAGTGTATAAAAAACATATATATAAGTCATACAACAAAAGCAAAAGCCTACAACAAAGGTATCAGCTCTCCACTGGAGGAGAGGTAATCGCTGATCTTCTCCTTGCCCCGTCTGCTACTCGATAGATCTGCACCAACTTTCACAAAAAGGACGCTGAGTACAGGAAAGTAGAGAGTAACACCGAGAGGTATTTTTCCACATTTCCAAATATACAACATATATCTAAAAGCATAATTATAGCAACTATGCTGAAAAAGAAATCTTGCTATAAGATACATCAACGAAACAAAATGAAACTGACTCACGACTAAGCAGTAAAGATCTATGGTCGTTCGGGTAAGAGCTACATCACGTCGGCCTTTTTGAACTATTTAGGGCGTAATCAATTTTCTTTAGATGCCTTAACATCATTATAAAATCCCATCATATAAATGTTACTCATAAGTGCCCCTCACATGTGATGTATACTTGCCAACAACCCTAGGTCCCATACCCCTTGTGTTGCATAAGCTAGTAGCGAGATCCCGACATCCCTGAGAATATATCGATCTTGTGTGTTGCGAGTTCTGATATCCCCAAGAATATAATGATCCCGTGTGCTGCGGCTATCTCTATATATATTGGTCCTATATACAAGAACTACTTTCGTATTTTCAAGGAAAGACACAGATTATGAATTTAATAATGTGATTGCATAACTAATGAACAATGAAAATGAATTTATAGTACTATAAATCACCTTCCTATTAGCATGTTATTTCATTTGACTAAACTTCCCAACAACCATGAATGACACAACACATGATTTACAGTTAACGAAACTATTTAACCAACAACTAATGCCACGATCAATAAACTTATGAAAATGAGCAAGAAAAACAAAGTCGAGGCATTTATAGTACAATAGAAAAATTAGTCCAAATGGCTGCAAATCAATAACGAAATCAAAATAAAATGTAAATAAATATCCCAATCAGTTTACTTACAATCCATACAAATTCCTAGCTAATCTGGCTTCTCGATACCTAAAAATGCATACTCGATCTCTCGAGACTTTTCTTTAGGCTCCATGTATCATTTCATACGTTTTAGAGTATGTTTAGAGCGTGCTAATAACCTTATTAGTGTGTTAGTTAACCTAATTAACGCGCTGCTACATACAGGTAGTGCGCTATATGCAATAAAACCTAGATTTTTATACTTTAAATTCTGAGTATTCTTCACACATGGCCAACTCCAACACCTAGGGATCTCTTGTTTTAATTTACCAGAGACTTGAAATCACCTACCATGACTTGTACAAAAACCATATCTCATTTCAACACGAATTCATCAAATTAAACTAAATGAGTGTAAGTAGAATTACCTAGTTGATGAACACCTACAGCTTGATTAATTCTCTATAATTTCAACAAATCTTCTCTTCAATTTTCTTGCTTGATTTTATTGATTTTCTTCAACAACTTTAATTAATTTCTAAGTTTATAAAATGAGAATGAAATGGTTTGCATGAGTTGATCTATTCAATCATATATATATATAATAAGATTGATTAATGGCTATTGATCATGATGTGTACATACATCTCGAGAATAATCTAATGGCCTACATCTTGAAACAATTCCACTAACTCTCCTCTAACTCCATCTAACTAACACCGATTGAAACTTAATTGGTCTCTTGAAGTGTCAACACATATCTCAAGGAAACTCATGATCTCATGACTGACGTCAATGTAGGCCAATCCATTATAGCTTGAATCATAATTAGATCAACAACAATACCTGCTGCCCCAACAACATGGCCTAAAAACTTGACCTTTGACTGCTCAAATTCACACTTGCTAAACTTCGCGTATAGTCGGTGCTCCCTCAAATTCTGCAATGTCTCCTTGAAGTGTTGCTTGTGATGCTCTTGAGTCCTCGAGTATATCAATATATCATCGATGAAAACTATCATGAAGCATTCAAGAAACGGTCTCATCACCTGATGCGTTAAATCTATAAACATGGAAGGTGTGTAGGTCAAACCAAATGGCATGACTGTAAACAGATAGTGTCCATACCTCGTGCTGAATACTGTCTTGGACCTATCTTTATCCCTGATCCTCAGCTGATGATACCTTAATCTCACGTCTATTTTGGAGAAAAACTATGCTCCTTTAAGCTGATCAAATAAGTCATCAAAACGCGACAGTTGATACTTATTCGTGATTGTGACCTTAATCAACTCTCTTTACTCAATACAAAGTTTGAAAGTACCATCCATCTTCTTCACAAATCAGACAGGTGCCTCCCATAGTGACATAGAAGGTGTGATGAACCCGTTTTGTCCCAAATCTAGAAGCTGACTCCTCAACTCTTCCAACTTTCTCGGAGCGATGCGGTACGGTTGTATAGAAATCACCCTAGTGCCTGGTACCAACACAATGATGAAATCAATCTCTATCATTGGTGGTAAACTTGGTAAATCCTCTAAAAATACATTAAAAAACTCACACATAATCGAAATCTCCTTAAGTTTGGGTCCCTGACTCTTTGCCACTGTATATAATGATAACAAAGTCTACATTTCTCCACTTATCTCAAGTCGACCACTAATGCCCTCAACTCTCGATATACTACCACTGTATGTAAACATTGGACGCCCTAGGATCTCAAATATCATTATCTTAGTGAAACAATCGATAAGAGCGTGATATGCTGGTAGCCAATCCATCCCTAAAAATACGTTGAAGACTAACAACTCAAGAACTCTGAAGTCTGCAGGTAACTCTACCCCGCCTATATCTGTACTGGACACCCTAAAAAAGATAATTAGGGCAAACCCTACTTTAGCAGCGATACTTAAAAAAATGTATACTAACTCAAACGATCTCAACCCTAAAATGCTTATCATGCGACTTGAAATAAGATATTGTAGAACCCAAATCAAACAAGACATATAAATCTCTACTACAGATAGAAACCGTACCCTCAATAAGTCCTTGTGTAGAGTCGGGATCTGGCCATGCTACCATGTGTACCCCCTCACAACTGTACTATGGGAATGCGGCTGCCAGCTAATGACAATCTCTCAACATATGCCCAACCTGACCACACCTATAGTAAGTTATCAGCCCAAGCTGACTTTATGCCTGATCTTGGGTTTGTACCTTTCTTTATTCCTATCGAGAACCATCTTAGCCTCTGCCTTTACCTCTATCTCGGCCTTTACTGCCGTGCTGCTACTAATGTTGTTCTGGTGGTGCTGGAAGAGTTGGCAAAACAGGAGATGGTAACCCAGGTCTGACTAATGGTGGCAAAGGAGGTTTACCAACTATACTTTGGAAATACGTAGGAGATGATACATTAGGCACAACTGAGGTAGTTGTCCTTGATCGCTGAGAACCTCACTCTTATCTCCGAAGTCCCTTGCCTGTCTTTCTCATCCTCTCAAACTTTGCAGTCTGATCAGGTGTGAACGCATGTACCGTCGGTGTCCTATAAGCAACTTTGCTAAGATAGTAGGTCTCATGAGAAAGTGCACGCTCATAAATCTCACCTAAAGTCCTGACACCTGAATTGACTACATAAAATCATATCTAGCCTCAGTCCATCTTGGAAATAATATACTTCCTCAGAATCATCTCTTACTTGATCCCTAGCTAACTGCTTCAAATAGCCATATATGTCTCAATAGCTAATCACCGACACTTCAGCTCCCTTTCTTTAATTCGTAAATTCCTTCCTCAACTTTTCATCACTGTAGGTGGAAAATACTACTGATAGAACTTCTTCTTGAAGGTATACCATGACTCGAAATCTCCATCTATAATCGTCGCACGCCACCAAACATTGGTGTCTCTCTACAACATATATGATAAACTCTCAGCTTGAAGTCTGTTCTCAATCCTCAAGACTCTATGTAGCTTCTCCTGATACAATACACACTTCTCAATTTTCTCAAAGTCTCGCTTACTAACAAAGTAAATTGACTTCAGTTTGATGAAATCCTTCACCAACTGAACTTGTACCTATGAAGCAGAAGATGTAGGAGTGGAAAATGGTGTATCAACTATCTCTATTGTTGGTGTTATCACTACCAATATAGTCTATACTACCGAAGTGTCTGATGTTAGTAATTTGGATGTAGTAGTACTAGTAGGGCCCAATGCCTATGCAGGTGGTGTAAAACAAGCTGGCATCATGGCGATCAAATTAGCTAACTGCTGTCTCTTAGCAGCTACTCGGTCAGATAGCCTATAATAATCCTCAGCAGATGAGATAGTAGGCTAACTACCACTAGCACCTGCATCCCCGTTCTCGCGTGAATAAGCCATCAGCATCTGCAAGTTGATAGCGAATGCGAATCAGCTACTATGTAGATAACACATATATAAATATATATAAAATAACATGTACATGTAAGAAATCCCCATCTCACTTTCACTCATTTCCCAACTAATGGTTTTGAGGTAAGAATCATCTGGTTTCCACATCTAAGTTTGTGTTTTATTGAAGTTCATATGTTGATTACTAGAAAAGTTGGCTCTGATACCATCTATGTTGGTTGCATAATGCATTAAACCATAAAGTTCTTAAATAAGGGTACCGCTTGGCCTAATCGCGTCATTAAGCCCTAACCTCCACCATGTAGGACTTAACGACGTATTAGTCTGCCTTTCTAATACACTCACCACATTAGATACTTTTCTAATAACCTTACACCATTCTCATACTTTATAGTATTTAAGAGTAAATTAAAATTTTATACAGATTAAAAATGATTTAGCGAAAGTCTTGACAAATTAGCGGAAGCCATTCATATAAATCTTATGTATGTGGAAAACTAGGTAACAAAGATCACATGCGTATATATAACATAACAACTACAACACGTGTCTGGTCGGGTAAGAATCTTACAACCCATATGGTGTGTTTGGTTGGGATGACTAAAAGATTAATCCTAGGATTTACTTTTAGTCCAATGTTCGCTTAGGCTTACTAGGTAGTGAAATGGATTTCATAGTCCTGTATCAATGGGACCAAATAAAGTGAACCTCAACCTACTCACTAACTAATCAAACCTACAAGAAAACATTATTTCCCATTTTTCCCTCATTATTTTTAAAACACTACACACAATATACTTTATCAATATTTTTGGCCTCCTCACCTCAAAAACGAAATCGATCTCTCCTCAAAATTTAAAATGTTGAGCATCTCCTCCTCTCTCGTCAAGCTCTATTTCATCCTTTTCCTGTATGGTTCTCTCTTTATATGTTTTGAGGCCAAAGCCATATGTACTTGCACACATCATATCTTATTATGTTTTTAGAGAATGGGTATTCATTGAGGTGGAAGTCAACTCTTGTACCTCCATGTGTTTTGTTTTGTGGTGTGGTTGTTACAGGAATAGGTGTAGGGTGGGAGGACGCACATTGTTTGTGGCTCATGTGTGTTGAAAAGCTGAATATGAGAGCCTACGCTCTTTGTTGAGGTTTTGTTTCACATTCATGCAGATTGGTCTCAATCAACCAATTGTTTTTGTCCCTATAGACTTATGGGTTTTTGACAGGAGATGAGGCTCCATCCTGCGGTTGTGGCTAAATTTTTTATTGATTTCCTAACTCTTTGACAAAAAACACAAATGCTTACAATGCGTTGCGATGATCAGTTAGGCGATTTAACACAAATTCTTGATTATTAAACTTTTTTTAGGGGTTTGAGATCGCGAGTGAGGTGAGTTCGTTTGTGTTGGGGTATTTATATGGGGAGGGGTAGAAATGTCATTTGGGCTAAACCAATTAAACTCCAATCAATCCAACCGAACAAGTCCCCAAATTTGGATTACCCTTAATCCATAGCCAACTAATCCCATGCAACTTAGTCCAACTCTATCAAGACAAGCATATTAACCCAACCAAACACACCAATAGTATACATCCCAAAAAGTGTATAAAAGACATATATATATATATATATATATATAAGTCATACAATAAAACCAAAAGCCTACAACAAAGGTAGCAACTCTTCATTGGCTCATAGGTAATCGCTGATCTTCTCTTTGTTCGGTCTGCTACTCGATGGATCTTCACCCACCGTAAAAAAAAGGACGATGAATTTAGGAAAGTAGAAAGTAACACTAAAAGACATTTATCCACATTTTCATATATACAACATGTATATGAAAGTATAATGATAGCAACTATGCTGAAAAAGAAATCACGCTATAAGATACATCACCTAAAAAAATGAAACTGACACACGGCTAAGTAATAATGATATAGGGTCTTTCGGCTGTGAATTACATCACGTCGGCCTTTGTGTATTATTTAGGGCATTATAGATCTTCTTTAGAAACCTTCACATTGTTATAAAAGCCCATCATATAAATGTTACTCATAAGTGCCCCTCACATGCGTTGTATACTTGCCAACAACCTCGGTTCCATAACTCGTGTGTTGCATAAGCTAGTGGTGATGTCCCGACATCCCCTAGAATCTAGTAATTCTATATGCCACAGCTATCTCTATATATAGTGGTCCTCAATACAAGAACTACTTTCGGTTTTCAAGGAAAGACACAGTTTAGGAATTCAAAAATTTGAATGCGTAACCAATGCACAAAGAAAATGGATTTGCAATACCATAAATCAACTTCCTAATAGCATGCTATTTCATTTGACTAAATTTCCCAACAACCAAAAATGCCATAGCAGATGATTTAGAGTCAATGAAACTATTTAACCATCAATCAATGCCACGATCAATAAACTCATGAAAATGAGCAAGAACAACAAAGTCATGGCATTTAAAGTGCAATAGGCAAAACAGTCCAAATGACTAGAAGTTAATAACAAAACAAGAATGAAATGTAAACAAATATCTCAATCAGTTTACTTATAATCCATGCAAGTTTTTAGCTAATCCAGCCTCCTGACACCTCTAAATGCGTACTCGAACCCTCGAGATTTTTCCCTAGGCTCCTACTATCATTTTATACGCTTTTGAGGATTAGACCTTAAATTATGATATTGGACTTGTTTATTGTGTTCATATTTATCTTAGGGAAATTGCCAATTTTTTCTGCTAGAGCATTAAGCTCGCTGGGTGGCATGTCTAGCGCGCAAATGACCTTATTAGAGCGCTAGTTAACCTTATTAGCATTGTACACGAATGTAGTGCGCTAGCTAGCACTTCTAGTGCGCTATGCACAAGAAAACCCAAAATTCTGGACTATAAATTCTGAGTTTTCTCTATACATGGCTATCACCAACACCTCGAGATCTCTTGTTTTAATTTACCAGAGACCGAAATAACCTACCACGACTATTACAATAGCGTAAGTAGAGTTACCTAGTTGATAAACATCTTTACCTTCATCAATTCTCTCTAATTTCCACAAAGCGTCTCTTTAATTCCCTTGTTAATTTCTTTGATCTTTTTCTCTAACTTTGCTTAACTTCTAAGTTTATGAAATGAGAATGTAATGGTTTGCATGAGTTGATCTATTCAATCATATATATAATAAGATTGATTACTGGCCATTGAGCATAATGTGTACATGCATCTCGAGACTAATTTAAGGCCTACATTTTGACATAATTCCACTAACTCTCCACTAAATCCATCTAACTAACATCAATTAAAACTAATTGGGCTATTGATGTGTCAACAAGTATCTCGAGGAATATGAATAACTGTATTGGTATCGTAATGCCTTAAACCATAAATTTTTCTAAACCTATGGCTCTACTACCAACTGTGGCGACCCCTCCTCAAATTAGGGCACTGCACGGCCTAATCCCGTCATTAAGCCCTAACCTCCACCACGTAGGACTTCACAATGTATTAGTCCGCCTTTCTAATACACTCAACACATTAGCTACTTTCCTAATAACCTTACACCATTCTCATACTTAATAGTATTTAAGAGTAAATTAAATTATACGGTTTAAAGATTATTTAACAGAATCCCTAAAAAATTAGCTAAAGCCATTCATATAAATCCTTTGTACGTGGAAAATCAGGTAACAAAGGTCACATGCGTATATATAAAAAAGGGCGAAAATTATATATCAACACGAGTCTGGTCGAGTAACTATCTCCGAACCCATAGTATAAATCCCATAAAGTGTATACAAGACATATATATAAGTCATACAATAAAACCAAAAGCGTACAATAAAGGTAGCTGCTATACATTGGCTCGAGGTAATCGCCGATCTTCTCCTTGCCCGGCCTGCTACTCGATAGATCTGCACCCACCATCACAAAAAGGACGGTGAGTGCACGAAAGTATAAAGTAACACTGAAAGATAGTTTTCCATATTTTCGAATATACAACATGTATCTGAAAGCTTAATGATAGCAACTACACAAAAAAGAAATCTTGCTCTAAGATACATTAGCTAAACAAAATGAAACTGACACACGGTAAGCAGTAATGATCTAGGGCCGTTTGGCTAAGAGTTACATCACGTCGGCCTTTTTTTACTATTTAGGGCGTAATCAATTTTCTATAGATGCCTTCACATCATTATAAAAGCACATCATATAAATTTTACTCACAAGTGCCCCTCACATGTGATGTATACTTGCAAACAACCTCGGGCCCTATACCCCTTATGCTGCACAAGCTAGTGGTGAGATCCCGACATCCCCGAGAATATAGTGATCCCGTGCGCCGTGGCTATCTCTATATATAGTGTTCCTAGATACAATAACTACTTTCATATTTTCAAGGAAAGACATAGTTTGGGAATTCAACAATGTGATTGCATAACTAATGCATAAAGAAAATGGATTTACAATACCATAACTCACCTTCCTAATAGCATGTTATTTCATTTGACTAAATTTCCCAATAACCAAGAATGACATAGCAAATTATTTAGAGTCAATGAAACTATTTAACCAACAACCAATGCCATAAACAATAAAATCATGAAAATGAGCCAGAACAACAAAGTCATGGCATTTAGAGTACAATAGGCAAATCAGTCCAAATGACTGGAAATGAATAAAAAATAAGAATGAAATGTAAATGAATATCTCAATCAATTTACTTGTAATCCATGCAAATTCCTAGCTAATTCGGTCTTCCAACACCTCAAAAATGCATACCCAAATCCTCGAGACTTTTCCTTAGGCTATTGGTCTCATTTCATACATTTTAGAGTATGTTTAGACCTTCAATTAAGATATTAGACTTGTTTAATGTGTTCAATTTTAACTTAGGAAATTGTAAATTTCTTTCTGCCATCTCATTAAGCATGCTGGATGGCATGTCTAACGCGCAAGTGACCTCGTTAGCGCGATAGTCAACCTTATTAGTGCGCTACACGTAGGTAGTGCACTAGCTAGCACTTCTAGAGCGCTATGTGTGGGAAAACCCATAATTTTACACTTTAAATTATGTGTTTTCTACACACATGGCCAACCCAAAACCTTGAGATTTCTTGTTCTAACCTACTAGAGACCCAAATCACCTACCATGACTATTACAACATCCATATCTCATTTCTATCATGAACACCTAGTTGATGAACACCTATAGCTTGATTAATTCTCTCCAATTTTTGAAAATCTCCTTTTCAATTCCCTTGCTTGTTTCTCTTGATATTCTTTTCCAACTTTGCTTAACTACTAAGTTTTGAAATGAGAATGAAATGGTTTGCATGAGTTGATCTATTCAATCTTATATATATAATAAGATTGATTAATGGCCATTGATCTTGATGTCTATATGCATCTTGAGACTAATTCTAATGGCCTATATCTAGACACAATTCCACTAAATCTATCTAACTAATACCAATTGAAACTCAATTGGTCTCTTCATGTGTCAATACGTATCTCAAGAAACATCAATGACTAATGTTGTAACTTGCTAATATAGGTTACATTTAATATAAAATCAACCATAGCCATATCAAATTTAACTAATTAAGCTATATTAACTCAAGTTAGCTTACCACATCACTTTCTACTCCCGGTCCCACACAAGCACGCTCGAGGCGCGTCCCTGCTTACATCTCGACATGTAAACACAAGTAGGAGTGACTTAATAGCCTACACATATACAACACACTAGGCATACATCACAAAAAATCTAACATATTCATCGACCCCATCACCTCGGTCATTGCACATATCTCAAAGCAGGTCCAACGTCATGGGTCTATGATCTTGATTAAGGAATTAAGTTAGGATTAGGTACTCGAGCCATGACAGAGTGTGAGACCAAAAGAACTGGTTAATTGAGTGAGTGACCAAAGAATTGGTTGATTGAGCGAGGGTGTGTGTTGTAAAGCGACATTGGACGAAAGCATAACATAAATCTTCTCGTATTTGTTATCCTCATTTGTGGTTATTTAATCATGAAACGATTGAGTGACTATAAGGTTCGTTGCTATTCACGGTGCCTACGACGACAATCGAATGGGTGATTGGTAGAGTTGGTAGGGTTTTTGGCCAAGGTGGAGATTGTTAGATTTTTGGCTCAAAACTCCTAATTTCTATTTTAGTGTGTTAGTTAATTAGAAAGTCTAGTATTTAGTTAAGTTTTTAATTATTTATTGGGTTTAGGAAATTTCTATTCCGTTTTTTGTTTGTTTTTTGGGCAATGCCTATTTATGTGTTTCAATTAAATTAGCAAGTTTGGTATCTATACAAAGACCCTGTATTAGTTTGTAATACAAAAGTCTTGAGAAGTTTTGATGAACGGAATAAAATTTTGTAAGTTTGTGTATTTGTGAGATTGTTTGCTTCCGCTCTGCATATGGTTTTTCCCTATTGGGAATATATTGATTAATATTAGATTTGGGGAAATTCTATTTTTTTATTTGGTGTAGTTCATCCTTAAACTAGTGGTTCACTAAAAAAATTGGCTAAGTGGAGCTTCAGTTAGCCACGTCAGTGAAACTTGACACCCACATGATGAAAGGACCAAAGGTGCACTCTTTTAAAAGTTCAAGGACCAAAGGTGTGCTATTGAAAGGTCAGGGACCTAAAACATATATAGTTCAAAGTTTAGGGACCAAATATTGGGTTTTGCGTAATTATTAACAATGGATTGAATATTACAGCAGGGTACACTACAAGAAAAATATGATTTTTTAATGGTCAATAATATCAAAGTACGATTCATTATATACAATATATTAAGCTGTCAACTATGCGTGAACACTCCAATTATGATATCGAGCTTAGCATATTTTCCAAGATGTAAATTACATTAATTCAAATTTTAGTTTGGTTAAACCAAACCATATGGTGTTGTAAGAACCCTTACGGAGAGAAAAAAATAACTACCAATTTTTCCCCTGATGAAAATGTCTTTTTCATCTCTCATGACTCATCGACTTCTTCCTTATTCTCATCACTTATATTCCAACCTATCTCCAAGCACCCACTAGTGAGCACGCTTTCGGTGAGCTTAAATCTATCAAGACTATTTCCCATACTTTGTTGGGATTCCTTTCTTTTCAATACATTTGTGTAAGAAAAATGTTTAAGAGTAAACCCTTTTCTTCTTTCTTGATATAGGGCATATTACTCTTTGATTTTAAAATTAAAATGAATCAAGATATACCCTATAATTGAAATATGAAAGAGAATGATGTGAATAAGAAGTGTTTTCATGTTCATTAAAAGTGAAATTTAAAATTAGATTCTGATCTGCACGATGAAAGTCAACATATAAGGTTCGATCGTGTGTTGTTGAACCTTATTCATAGGTTCTATCCTATAACTCCAAACCCTCTGTATAAGGTTCAATTATATAAGACTGAACCATACAAATAAATCTTTGTCTTGTATGACCAAATTGTATATGTAATGCCCCCAAATCTTTATTTGGATAAGTTGTCCATTTATCAAGGTTAATTTGGTAGATATACATGGTAAGTGTGTAATGGTTTGAATAATATGTGTACTAAATACTATTCAGTTGACTTATGCGTGGCTGTAAGCCTAAGTAAATAAAAATAAGCCTAAAGGACTTATAAAATAAATTAAATAAAAAATGGCAAAATTGGTAAATAAACGCACGTAAGGGTATTTATGTCAAATATAAGAAAGGATGAACTTAATGTGGACTTTAGGATCATCCCAGTACTTAAAGAGACTAAGATGAGATGTGGGGTTGTGAGTTGGCCAACCAAATCCTAATCTCATTATAAGTATTTAAACCACAATGAGGGCTTCAAGCCAGTTTTTTCTAAATTAACTACAGAGAGAAATTAAGGGAACCCCTGAACACTTGCTTGGTGGATTTGGTGGAGAACAAGGGACTCTCATCAAGATCTCATAAAGCATGGTAATAACTAGTCCCATCTTCTCTAATTTTTTCTATTTGACTCACATAGTTTATTTTGAATGAAATCATGGTTTTTTTTGGAGTTTAAAGATATAAAATGAACCCCTTTACCTTGTTTTGTGATTTGGGTAATCTGTATCTCATCCTCTTTGGTTTGTTCAAATGGATTTGCAAAATCTATGTTTTGATGGTGGATTTGTAGTTTGGATACATTCTTTGATGGAATGGGAATGATATTGTGGTTTCAAACGAGTTGTTTTAATATGGTAGACTGTTGGGGTCGGCGCGAGTCGTTGGAGAATTCAGAACTTATGTTTGGTTTCGAAATTCTAAATTCGTGCCTAGTACTATAATAGCACCTCGCTCATAGGCGATACAACGCTGCCTAGGAAATTGTAGAAGTCATTCCAACGATTTCCCAGCATCGTGGCATGTAAGGTATGTCGCTGACAAATCGATGAGATTAATTTGTGGTTCTTTTGACTCAAAGCCAGCAATCTCGCCCTAGCACCCTATGGGTAAACCCACGACGCTGGGAGGGCGCTGGTCATTTTTCCACAATCAAATCGGATCTCGTTGTTTTTCATAATTATTGAGTTTTATCGAGATATATCACCAAGACAAGGATCAAGGCAGTGGTAACTAACCTCAAAAACCTTTGTCGCCAAGACAACTGATTCAAAAAGGGTTTTAAATCATTTTTAAGATATTAATGTGAATTAAGTAGACTTACATAAAACAAAACATTTAAATAATATATACATGAACCTATGCCAATGTAGACACGAGGCGAAACGAATAGGAACTTTCAAGTTAGGATTGGATATGCTTCGAGGTAAGTGGGGTTTGCTTTATCTTCAATCACACCATGCTATTAGTTATACTAGGATTCAAGGTAGTGAATGTTTGATATCTTGCTTAGAATCAAATTGATTATATCTTCTTGTTCTGCTTTATCTTATTCTTTTGAGTTCTCTATTTATGAATGCATGTGGAACTTATATGTTTGGAATGAATAATTGTAAATTGTACCTTGAAGTGGAAAGCCGGCGGCCACCGGTCATCTCCTTCCTCTATTAGATGATACCTTGAAGGCCGATTTATGACAGGAGGGTCATAATGAGGCTTATACATCAATTTATGAGGCATGATCATATTTGATACATTCAAGCTAGTTTGTTGTCACATCAGATTGTTTATATTCGGTTTCCACTTCGTCGACTCTATGACATTCATGTTATCATTATTATATTGTTGACTATGTTGTTCGAGCTTTAGTTTGTTGTATCTTGGATTATATAATATGCTTGTTTATATTATCCTTTCATGCCAAGAATGATAGTAGAATTGGTCAATAACCTTGTTCATGCTAGTTATTACGCATTAGATATTACTTGGATGATTGAGGGTAAAGAAGAGGCTTCTGCTTTACTTTGCCGTTAAATATTTGCTCACCCCTACTTTTCCCCTCCAGGTACCTCAGCTGCTGGTCAGGACAAAAGAAAGAGCAAGGTCATAGTATAGAAGCTCTTTTCTTGTTTGCAAGGTTATTTATTTATATTAAGTCAGTTTGAAACGTTTTATGTAATAAAGAGGGGATCTTATTATGGGTAGACTTGTGAACCCGTAGCCTAGTTGTTTAACTTTTGTAAGAATTTCTATTTTATTTTCGCACCTAATAGTCTTGGATGACTTTTATTATGCATCTATTATATGTCTTTGTAGTCTATTTGTAGAGTGTTTTGTTGTATTTGCGCAGGTTAAGACTTATTAGATCATCACTCGACTCGTTAGGTCCTCTTGAGGGGTTTGGCGATGGTTTAGGCCAGGAACCTCTTATCGTAGGAATTGGGATTGTACAGTATACAAAGTGATAAGGTATGGTTAATATATACAAGATTGAACCTTATGTTTTAAGTTTGGTCCTGTAGTGATTGAACGATCAGTGATGAACTGAGAGAGCGGTGATTAAGAAGACCATGACAAACAACAGTGACGACGGCTCCGAATTAAGGCTTGTTCATTTTGTGCATTCTTGTTTTTTATGCATTTGAGTGTTTTAGAAAGAATGGCGTGAAAGGGGATAAGGTAATTTGGGGAGCATTTATTAATTTTAGGGTATCATGTAAGTGGGTCAACATATCAATATGGGTTGTTACAACATCTATAGTGTTTGGTTTAACTGGACTCATGAAGATTTGATAAAACTTCTAACAATTATTTAATTGTTCAATATTTTCTCAAAGTAATGAGACTGTGTTAATGCAACTCTATCAAGAACATCCAGTTGGATATTTTTAATTCCTAAAATAACATGAGTCATTGAAGCATATCTTTCATATCAAAGTATTTAAGGAAGCAGATTGTAACAGTCCAAAGTAACTAAACTTGGATTAGTGCCAATCTCGGTGGATCAACAAAAGTAATTCGGGTGCTACGTGGACAACTTGATTGACTCGAACGTGAGACAACAACAACAACAACAACAACAACAACAACAACAACATAGCCTTAGTCCCAAATTAACTGGGGTCGGCTACATGGATCAAACTTTTCCATTGTGCTCGATTAAGTGCAATTGATGGTGAGCTTTTCAAACCATTCAAATCCCTCATAATTAATGCATCCCATGTTAACTTTGGTCTGCCCCTACCTCGTCGAATTCCTACAGTTTCTATTGAGTCAAGTTTTCTAGTTGGGGGATTTGCAGGTGACCAAACCACCGCAACCGCCCTTCCCTAATTTTTGTATCAATTGGTGCTACTCCTACTTGTCTTTGAATTTCTATATTTCTTATTCTATCTTTACGAGTTTTACCACACATCCACCTAATCATTCTCATTTCTGCTACGTTCATTTTATGTAATTGTTGTTGCTTTACCGCCCAACATTCACTTCCATTGACTCGGACGTGAGAATTAAGTGAATATATTAATTATGGATGGTGATTTTTTATAATGTGGTGTTTAAAATCATTATTTACCATATTGCATCGCATGTGTGTATGTTGTTATCCGGCGAGTTGTGTGACAAGGAGTTACCTTGGGAAGCGTGTCGACGTGGAAATTAGGTAGGAGTGACTGAGGATGATAGACTAGGTAAAGAACTAGAGTGTGATGTCTAGTTAAATCATAGCATAAGTTAGTAAATTAAATAAAGTGAAAATATGGCATGCCTCGAGATGCGTGTCGAAGTGTAGGGCACCGGGTGCCGTGCCCTGGTTAGTCGGGTACTAGTGGGACCACGAATACATCGACATGTGAGATACTCAATGTGATTAATATCCCTAAAGATCTTAATAGGCTAAGTTAGAAAAAATAAATTCCTATAGTTGAACATAATTAATTAAGGCTCTTTGATTATAAGGAGATGATCCTAGAATATGGTTTTTAAGGATTGATGAGTGTCTTAAAAGTGTCATTAAGGGTTGGACTACTTGCGTTATCGACCGTACGATCATATTGGGATGGGAGAGTAAGCATAGATGAATGGTTAGGATAAAAAACATGAGGTACAAAAGAATCCATAATGGAGTTCTTGACCAAGCAAACACTTAAGAAAAATAAGGATTTCTTGGGCAAGAGAGGATTTGAAGGTTGAAAATTTGAGATATAGGAGAATTTTAGCCAAATTGATGGTGAGTTAAAGTTAAGGATTCAAGCTAACAAAGACATTTACTAGTTCTAAATTTCATGTTTTTCTTCAATTTGAATTTCATGAAAATGCATGTTAAAAACCCTTAATTCTATGAATGTAGATGATCATTATAGTTGTCTTGGGTTGATTGGGAGTAATTGAGGTCAAATAAACCCACGGTGAGCAAGAATTTTATGAAACGGATAGATATTTGATGATTAGATTATGGTTAATTTCGTGCATATTAGGCTGTTGGAGAAGATAATGAACAACGTCTGTACCTACAATACTCACATAGACATTTGTACCCACAGCGATGTACGTACCCATAAAGACACCTATACTCACGGATGTATGTACTCACATACACATCCGTACTAGGATGCCTGTACCTACGGGGTACATCTGTACTCACAGGGACATCTGTACCCACAGAGACGTTTGAAACCACAAGAATTTTGATAATAATTTTATTTCAATTATTGAATAAAATGGATATCTAAAAACGAAAAAAATCATTAAATCGACACCAGGGACCTAAGACTCGATAGGTAGGTGTCGAGAATGAGATCGGGGTTAGTTTAGGGGCTTCACGAGCAAAGTTTCAAAGGGTGGGAGATGCATAAACCCATTGGAATGCCTTACAAAATTCATGGTTTTGTTTTATGGATATCGGATTACATGTATGAAACTGGTGGGCAATCATGGTTTTTCAATCTAATTCGGTTGCGAATATATTGGTTGTGGCTAAATCACTTACAGGGTTTGCTTGTTTTTAGTGCTCAGGTTTACGACAGTAGAATGTATCTACGATCGTCGAGAGGGATGTAAGATGTTTCCTTGACTTAGAATAACATCTGGAGGGGCCCATTAACCATAACTCGGATTTAGTCTTTGTAAGCCTGCGAGTATAGACATGTTTCCTATCATGTTTTATCGATTACCGGCTTGTTAAGGTCGGGGTTTTCTCGGATTATTCGCTTGTTTATTTATTCTTTCTTGCATTATTTCCAAGCCTGCTTTATTTGTATGTTTTGTTACATCTATTCGCTGCTGTTTTTGCTTATTGTATGCCGCCTACATTCATAGGAATATGATTTACTGTTGTCAAATGTTATATTCACATGTCTCGTAGTTTACATAGTTTTATTTCATGCACATTGTGTGGACTTCTCTTAAGATTTTACTCACTGGACTCGTCATTGTATTTGTTGGGTGATCGAGGGCTGATCCTTCGATGAGCAAGGGCAAGAGCAATGAGGTATTGGTCGATTACCTCCGAGATAGTGACGCCAACTCATGTGTGGCTACAACATGTATATATTCATGTTTTTGTTGGGTTTTGGGAACTGTAGAACACTGAACACATGTATATGGATATTTGATGTATTTATTTTTCCTTTGATATATACATGGTATCTTTTTCCCGCGTTTTCCACTACTCAGGCTTGTTGAATATGCTTTAAACACTCATATATTTATTGAATTTTGCTGAAAACTTTTTGTAACTTCGTTAATTAACAAACTGGCTTAACAAACTTACTAATCATAAATTGAAGAATAATTTGCTAAGTTAGGGTTTATAGTAAAACGTGTAAGTCGCGGGGCGTCATAGATAAGCAGGCCATTACATGGCGAGGCATGATGTATTGTGATGCGATGTGGTGGATCCCACGATGGCCTCCGAGTTTAGGGCCGCCACAGTTTGTAATAAAGCGAGGTTCGATGGAGCCTCGGTAATAGTTTAAAGAAATCAAATAAAACTTAAACAAACAAACCTTAGATGTGGATACCCGAAGATCCTGACTTAGAATCTTAGTTGGGAAACAAAATTGAGTCAGGTAGCGAGAGGGCTTATATACGTGTTATGTTATTAGTTGTATATACATACATATGCGAGAAGGTGATCTGGTGCACGCTTTTCGATGCATATCAAGATGAATGTCCAACTAACTCCACCTACTACTGATGTTAGTTAGATGAGCGATCAAACAATAGATGAGGGTTTGGATCCTGTTGTAGCCACACGATTTGTTGCTCACGATGAGCAGTTTGAGATATTGATGGAGATAATGCGCATAAAAATAGCAGCACTCACGTCATTGGTCGTTGCACGAACATAGAGCGTTGCAAAGATAACACTTGTTCTAACGACATTTCTACCGACTATTCAAGTTGTATCGATGGAGGATGTGGTACAGGATACTCTGATAGTGTTTGTTGCTCCAATAGTAGTGCAAACCGAGATAGTGACAGCTACGATTGAAATGCCGATAACTAAGCCAGCACAGACAGACATATTTGAGACTTCAATGACAGCTGAAATCAAGTTGATAAGGGAGTTTATCAAACTTAATCCAAAATATTTCCATGGAGGCGGAGACCTGGATGCAGCAGGGAAATAGTTGATTGCACATCAAAGGCTACACAAGCTACTGCATATTTAATATAACGTATAAGCCAGGATATCGGGGCATATGCTGAGAAGTGATGCTGCCTTGCGGTGGAAAGTATACACATACACTCATCCATATCCGACCACATGGGATGAGCTTCAATATATTTTCTATGATCAAGTACATTCCAATTGAGACCCAGCTGAGGCAGAGAGAGGAGTTTGTGGCTTTGAGATAGGGCAGTCGGTCAGTATTACTGTACATGGATAGATACTAGCACTTGTTCTAGTTTGCCACAAACATCCCATGCACCAAGAGACTATAGATTTTTTACTTCATCCGAGGTTTGATTGAGGACATAGCGAAAACCATTATTTCCACCGGAGCTCAAACACTATAAGAGATGTATGATAAAGCACTTACACATGAGACATATCTAATGTGGAGGAGTGACATACGTTCATCTATCGAGACAAAAAGGCAGACTAGACAGAGTTCTGTGCAGAAGAAACAGAGAGATCGTGATTACAGACAATACAGTCGAGGTCGTAGGATGATGATTGGATAGTCAAAACTTATGTTGTGCCAGCACTACCAGCGCCACCGCAGAGATAAACTCAGAAACATGAAGGCAGGGACCGGAGATTACACGGTCAGGGCTAGGGGTCAGGGAGTCAGCAGGTAGGACCAGGATGGAGGAACAAATGTTGGAGATGTGGATAGGAGGGTCATATAAGGAGGGACTATCCTTGGAGATCGCTGACTCCAGTAATAGTGACACTGATACACACTTGAGAGCTGGTGCATGGGGTGATTGAGCTAGGTTGGGAGACATTTATCAGCGGGTTCAGGGTTTGTGATTTAGAATTTTGAATAATTGTTGTTAAATTTCATGCATGGATGGTAAGTTAAGGTTTGTCTTGGTATGTTATGGCATGTCATGGTATAAATGGTTAAGTCTATTATGTTGTGATACATGATAGGAAAAGCTTATGGTTACTTGTTGTTTGGTAAGTGGTTTTGGGGAACTTGGGCACGGAATCAAGCTGAGAGTTGTTTTCGGAGATATCGGAGAGCATGATGGATCATGATCACCTCGGTGACACGCGCCTATCTTTATGTGCAACACAACATCCCTTGTGTTGGGTACGAGAGTAGTAGGGTGTTCAAGGGACCGTATAATGGTACTATCAAAGTGTTAGGTGTTGTCACAAAGGGATAGATTAAGTGAACTAAAGGTTCCTCGAGATTAAATGTTCATGACAAAATTTTCCCTAGTTGGGAAGAATTGTAACGACCCAAATTAATTAAACTAGGATTAACATTAATCTCGAGGATCAACAAAAGTAATTCGGGTGTTACGTGGACAACTCGATTGACTCGGACACGAGAATCGAAGGAATATGTTAATTATGGATTATGATTATTTATAATGCGGTGTTTAAAATCATTATTTAGTGTATTACATCGCATATGTGTACATTGCTATCGAGCGAGTTGGTGTTACAAGAAGTTACCTTGAGAAGCGTGTCGACGTAGGAATCAGGTATGAGTGACCCAAGGATGCTAGACTAGGTAATGTACTAGAGTGTGATGTCTAATTAAATCATAACCAAAAATAGTAAATTAAATAAAGTGAAAATATGGTGCACCTTCAGATACGTGTGGAGGTGCGGGACACTGGGTACCGGGTTAGTCGGGTACTAGTGGGACCATGAATACATCGACATGTAAGAGTATGTGGGCTACTCAATGCGATTAATGTCCATAAGATCGTAATAGGCTAACTTAGAAAAGATAAATGCCTATAGTTGAACATAATTAATTAAGGCTATTTGATTATGAGGTGATGATCCTAGAATATGGTTTTTAAGTCTTGATGAGTATCTTAGAAGTGTCACTAATGGATGGACTACTTGGGTTATAGACCATAATATCATCTTAGGATGGGAGAGTAAGTATAGATGAATGGTTAAGATCATAAACATGAGTTATAAAAGAAGCCTTAATGGAGTTCTTGACCATGCAAACACTTAAGAATGTTCAGGATTTCTTGGGTAAAAGAGGGTTTGGTGACTGGAATTTTGAGGACTTTAAGCATTTGAGCCAAATTGATGGAGAGTTCAAGCTAAGGATTCAAGCTAGCAAAGACATTTACTAGATATAAATTCCTTGTTTTTCTTCAATTTCAATTTCATGAAACTTCTTGTTAAAAACCCTTTAATTCTATCAATGTAGATGGCCATTATAGTTGTCTTAGGTTGATTTGGAGTAATTAAGGTCAAATAGACCACGGTGAGCAAGAATTTCAGGATTCGAATTGAGGCTTGATGTTTAAATTATGGTCATTTTTGTGTATACTAGGTTGTTGGAGAAGATAATGAACAGTGTATGTACCCACAAAGATGTATGTACTCATAGAGACGTCTGTACACATAAAAGACGTCTGTACCCACAAGGATTTCTGTACCCAAATGAACTTCTATACCCATAGAGACACCTGTACTCACAGCACGTCGTACTCATAGAGACGTTTGTAGTCATAGGGACGTCTTTACTAACAGGGACGTCCGTACTTATAGGGACGTCTATACCTACAGGGACATTAAAACCATAAGAATTTTGATGAAAATTTTATTTCAATTATGCAATAAAATGGATATCTAAACACCAAAAAATTTATCAAATCAACACCATGGACCTAGGAGTCGATAGGCAAGTATCGGGAACGAGATCGGTGTCAGTTTAGGGGCTTCACGAGCAAGGTTTCGAAGCATGTGAGGTGCATAAACCCATTGGAATGCCTCACAAAATTCATTATTTTGTTTTATGGATATCAAATTCCATATTTGACTGTTGGAGGGCACACATGGGTTTTCACTCTAATTTGGTTGCGTATATATTGGTTAAGGCTAAATCACTTGCACGGGTTTGCTTGTTTTCAGGGCTCTTGTTGACAACAATAAAATGTATCTACGACTGTTGAGAAGGATGTAAGATGTTCCCTTGACTTGAAATAACGTCTATAGGGGTTCTTCCATTAACCGTAGTTGGGGTTTAGTTACCGTAAGCCTGCGAGTATATACGTGGTTCTTGACCTGTTTTATCAATTACTGAATGGTTAAGGTCGAGGTTTTCTCAGATTATTCACTTGTTTATTTATTCATTCTTGCTTTATTTTCGAGCTTGCTTTAGTTGTATGTGTTGTTACATCTATTCACTGCTTTTTTTGCTTGTCATATGTTGCTAACATTCATAGGATTATGATTTACAGTTGTCAGATTTTTTATTCACATGTCTCGTAGTTTACCAATTTTATTTCAAGAATATTGTGTGGACTTCTCTTGGGACTTTACTCACTGGACTCGTCACCGTATTTATTAGGTGATCGAGTGCAGATCCTTCGATGAGCAAGGGCAAGGGCAAAGCAAGGAGGTATTGGGCGATTACCTATGAGATAGTGACGCCAGCTCATGTTTGACTACAATATGTATATATTTATGCTTTTGTTGGTTTTTGGCGACTTTAGAACACTGAATACATGTATATGGATATTTTAATGTAGTTATTTCGCCTTTGATATATACATGGTATCTTTTTGCCGAGTTTTCCACTACTCAAGCTTGTTAAATATGCATAAAATACTCATATATTTAAAGAATTTTGATGAAAATCTTATTGTGACTTCGTAAATTAACAAACTGGCTAAACAAACTTATTAATCATAAATTGAAGAATAATTAGCTAAGTTATGGTTTATTGTAAAATGTGTAATCAACTATTTAGGTCGCATGGCTTCATAGATAAGCATAGCTAAGTTATGGTTTATTGTAAATGTGGAATGATGACATGTGATGCAATGTGGCGGGTCCCATGGTGGCCTCGGAGTTTAGGGTCGCCATACCGATACTCTAACAGCCATTTCATATTGGCATCCATTTGATGTAGTTTTTCATAAACTAAGGTTACAATACTTTTTTATTCTTGAAATAAGGATGGCTACTTCAAATTTACAAAACTAAGGTATGTCTCTTTTGAAAAGGAGTCATTGATGATGATGTGGCTCCATGCGTTGATGTGTGTTGATGAGGTGAAATGAATGGCTCATTTTGAAAAGGAGTCATCTATACAACTAATGAGGTGGAATGAGTGGCACCATTTGAAAAGGAGCCATCTATACAAAATACAAAACCTCTTATTTACTCATCAAAATGAGTAATTTGTTCAACTCGAAGCGGTGAACCCATGCAAACGTCATGTACGTATCGAGATGGACAAGCCGCATCGCGTACGTATCTCGAGATGGACAACCCGCATCACGCACGTATCTTGAGGTAGACAACTGATTTAAAGGACACGCACGTATATGGACGTTGACAACTCATGTAAACACCACGCAAGTATCTCGCGGTGGAGAAGTCATTCAAACGACACGTGCGTATGTCGAGGTGGCCGACCCATGCAACCTCGTGCAATTCATGTAAATGTGACACATGTATCGTAAGGTGTGCAACGCATGCAACCTCGTGCAATCCATGCAAACGTCGCGCACGTATCTCAAGGTGAGACAACTATTACAACCTCGTCCAATCAATGCCAACCATGCAAAGGTCATGCACGTATTTCGAGGTGGACAACCCATGTAATCTCATGCAATAGAAGTAAACCATGTAAACGTCCCGCACGTGTCTCGAGGTGGACAACTCATGCAAATGACACGCACGTATTTGGTAGTGGACAACCCATGCAAACAATACGCACGTATCTTTAGGTGGATAATCCATGCGAACGTTACGCACGTATCTCGAGGGGCAACCCATGCAAATGACACGAACGTATCTGGCGGTGGACAACCCATATAAACAACACGCCCGTATCTCGAGGTTGACAAACCATGCAAACGTTACGCACGTATCTCGAGGGGGCAACCCATGCAAACGACACACACATATCTAGCGGTGGATAACCCATGCAAACAACACGTACGTATCTCGAGGTTGATAATCAATGCAAACATTACGCATGTATCTCGAGGGGGCAACCCATGCATATATACTACAAACCATGCAACACAATCGTGATCATAAGAAGAGATATGTAGATGAAAAACTGTGAAAGCCAAAACCACGTTATATCTTTGTCTAGAATTTAAAATTAAAACAATAAGGAAGTTTTGAAAGTATGATTTCATTCCATCAAAAAAACTTATCATACAGGTCTATCGACGGTTACGTTGACGTTGTTGCTCCGTGATGCAAACTGGACGTACTCTATGTCGAGTTGGACGTTATGTTTGTACATCCGGTTGAGTTTCTCGAGGTTGTTGATATTGCATTGAATTTTGTTGAGTGGATTGATGTTCTTCCTCTGGTTCAGTCGACTCACCTCTGGTACTAATGCTTCCAAAAATCGAAGGTTGAACCGTCCCAAAAAACTGACTTCCTGTATGTGGTTGGCCGAAAGGAACATGAGGCGGCGGCATGCTTAACATGTTCATGAATGAGCCATCTCCACTATATGACATATTGTAATTATAACTTGGTGGAGTAAATGGACTCGGCATGTATTGAGGCAATGAAGGATACATTGGATGTCTAAGCATTCCATGGTCCATATATGAAGACGACGACCCGGGTGCATAAGGATCAAAATGGTAAGGAGGAAGATTCATGATCGACGAGCTAGGTACAAACATTTGAGGTTCTGGTTGCATTGGGACAATGTAGGAATGTACCCATGAGAAGAATGACGTGGTGGGGATGTGCGTTGGCTACTGTCAACAATAGTCTCTGTTATTCTCACAGTCGGACGAGATGAACGTGGTGTAGGAGAACATCTGCTACTCTCAGCAGCAGTCTCTGTCCCACGAGAAGGACGTGGTGGACGAGGACGTCTAGTGCTCCCACCCACAGTCTGTGTTTGTGTTTTTTTTCTTCTCACCTCTCTATTTGATTCGCCCGATCATCTTCTTCATCTTCTTCTTTATTCTCCTCACCTATGGCCTGTTCGACATCAATTCCACTATTCCATAGAGTAGACCTTTGCCTTTCATCTTCATCTAAAATTTTGATGCCTTCATCAAGCGCAACAAAACCTTGCTCGTACCCATCCTCAATGAACACTCGTTGCAGTCGACGCACCAATTTACACTGATATAAAAATAGGAGGTTAGTACACACAATTTATGATGTAAATCGTGAGGAAAGAAGAATAATAGTTTAAAGGTTACCTAATAGTCACGTAAAGCCCTGTCGTGTCCAATGAATCTTCTAGTGACTTATCGATACCACGTCATGTAGTCTTGTTGATCGTTTCCTTCTTCTTGTTCCGTTGTGACTATGCTATCACCATGATTTTACCACATCTGTATATAGTTTGTGTAAAACGCCACCTTATTTTCTTGAACGCATCATCGTATTTAGATGCGAGGCAGTCGGGTGTCATAATCACAGTTTGGTGGCACGACCTATATCATTTTGAATTGTATTAAAACTCTTTCTGGTCGATGCCACTCGACTATGTGGAAACAAATTAGGGGACACGTCGATAGCCAACTACCGTGACCGTCGGTACAATATTCAGGAAGAGACCCGATGACTTCAGCATAAGGTTGCCACACCACGTCATCCTCATTCTATGAATCGAGTGCATCACGATAAGCTGA
This sequence comes from Stephania cephalantha, assembly GCA_039657325.1. Taxonomy (NCBI): domain Eukaryota; kingdom Viridiplantae; phylum Streptophyta; class Magnoliopsida; order Ranunculales; family Menispermaceae; genus Stephania; species Stephania cephalantha. The sequence goes on along the minus strand of CM077574.1, from coordinate 36,366,169 downwards.
TAAAACGCGTGTCGCATTCTCAGTAACCGAAAATGCATCGATCCATCTGTATAGAAAATTATAAATTACTAAATGAAAATGTAGTTAATATTATAGAAATTACGATATAACATTTGTATTACTTGTGTCCCAAAGGGACGTCATTAAGCATCTCTTCTCCATCCATTGTTCGAGGTTGAACTCTAGGAACACCCATCCGCCTTGGTGCTATGAATGGAAATCTATCTCATGCCCATAGTTGTAAAAGAATTGACGCCCCTACAACCTCATGTGCACGCGCGCGAGATCCGCGACACAACTCCCTGTACGAAAAAGCCAAACAGGCACTCCCCCAACTATACTGTACAGCTCGGCTTACCTATCGAAAGATCTGATGGACCTGGATCCATTTGTGTACAAACTACAATTTAAGGAGTTTTAAAAATTAGTCGTGTTATTCGAAAAGTTGCTTCAAATCATTAGTAACGATTCAAACAATAACGAATACCTAAACATTTCATGACGTAAATTTTAAGATACTTCAAAAGGTTCAATATAATCTAATTACATACTTAAGCCATGAACAAACAATATACAAAATAGACTATTGGTTTTGATTGGAAGATTGAGCTCTGGCTGGACAATTTTTTTTGTTATGTCCCTCTGCACGACAAATGCCGCATCGATTCTTTCTAGTAGGGACTCGATCACGATCTTTATAGGGACATGTTGTTCTTTTATGTCCTTCTTGATGACATATGCCACATCGCAAGGCTCTTGAAACATTAGGAAGATCCATCTCATTTTGTTTTCACGTTCCTTTTGGTCTCCTTCGGCCACGTCTGCACCTTAGGTCTGGTATAATCTTCGTCGCAAAAGCCGCCCAATATTTCTCATCTGAAATGGCTTTGAAATTAAATGAGTAACATTGCACGTACACATCTATCCGATAGTATAGTTCAATGAATTACGAGTAGCTCACTCGAATAAAGGAACATGTAGCTAACACGTGTGAGCAAGGGAAACCAAACGATTGCCATTTATTGCAACTGCACATGCAGTCCTTTAGGATAACGACTTGTGTATTATTGCCTTTATGCATGCGATCTCGATGTCATCCAGTAAGCATTTCAAACTCACCTATGTCACGATTTATCAAATTGACTTGATGCCTCCTTACAGCTTATTCATAATGTGTGAGTTTATCCGTGACATATTTCGTGTACGATTGCCCGTTTGAGATTGCTTCATTGATTTCCTGTTTACGTCGATCGTGGTATGTCACCAATCTATAGTAAATCATTTGAGTCATCGCTGTTATTGGCAAAAATTGAGCCCCCTTCAATAAACCGTTAAAACACTCTACAATTGAAAAATAAATTCGTGTAAGCAATATTACTTCAGTGAAAACTAAATCATTGAATACAAAACAACATTTGCATGTCATACATACCAACACCATTAGAATTCATCCATCCGTATTGCATGCCTCCGTCATGCGATTGAGTCCATAGTTGTTTGGGGATGGCATTGACATATTGCACACATTGAGTGGTTCGCGATGATAAGTATGCAAAACGCTCCATGCACGCATTAAATTTTCGAACTTGATATTGACCAGCTGCTCGAGAAAGTAGGTTTTTCAAGGGCTCATTTTTGAATTGAGTGTTGAAATTACTGACCATGTGTCGCAGAAAACAACGGTGGTATCCTTTTGAAAGGACAAAAACCATTGGTCGGTGTGTTGACCGCCTCCAGAATGCCAGGGTGACGATAAAAAATAATGCAAATACCATCTCTATCCGTCACGTGTTTGCGCAACATCCTAAAAAACCATCCCCGCGAATCCGTAGATTTGGTTTCTGCAACAGCAAATGCTACCGGTAGTATGTGCCCATTACTATCAACAGCGATGGCAATCAGTAGCTTACCACTATATTTTCCATATAAGAAAATCGATTCAATTTGAAGCGGAGGCCTGCAAAACCTAAAAGCTTGTATTGATGCTTCGAATGCAAAAAACACACGACGAAATTGAGGACACTCAGTCCTTATCTCATCAGAAGCCCATTGTCTATGTGACCACTCAATTGTTGTCAACGGACTCTTAATCTTCACGGCCGCCAACCAGCTTGGCAATCTAGCGTATGATTAATCCCAATCTCCAAATGCATTTACAACTGCCTTCTTTTGGCATCCCACATTCGCTTGTAGTTTACTTCGTGTCCGTATTTTCCCTTAATTATTTGTATTAATGCCTTGATAGTTATTGCTTGATCTATCTAGACAAGGCTTTGGATCTTTCGCGCAAGCATCTTAGCATCAAGTTGGGCATGACTGCGTTCTACGTCGGGATTTATAAGTTGTGCGGCACATCTAATTGTGTGATCTCCCATAATTGTGTTTTCTTTCGCAAACAAGCACGAAGACGCCACATGCACCCATCTTGCGTACTTCTGCACTTGATCGCCCAAAAATTTGTAGTCGACTCCATCACATGATATTGACAATGTTTGTTAACATGACACACTTTGACGGCATGTTGTAAGTCTTTTTGTTGTCAAAGCACATCCATAATTCCAAATAAAAATTAGACATGTCCCCAGTCTGTTGATGAAAATGTTGGGTCGCAGTGGAGTTAACCACCTCCCAATCGATTTCATTATACACCGACAATGGTTGGTGAACTTCATCATCAATTACTTCCTCCACGAAATTCTCTTCATCGATAGCAAACTGCTCATCATCTTGCACGTTTTCCCCCTTGGAGGTTCATACCTTGGGTCATCCGCCACAACATTTAGGTTTTCCCAATCGACAGATGGTGTAGCATCCTCGGGGGACGCACATCCTCGTCTGCGTCATTAATGTCATCATCGTCGTTGGGTTCATCATCACCATGTGGTGATTGCATATGCAATCTTTCCATCATCGATCTAGTGTCTGACGTGTTGACATCTTCATCTACTAGTTGCGATTGAACTGTATGATTTTGAAAATAGTCGATTGGTTCAAATGTTAAATAAATATCTACCCTTGAAGTTAATGGTTGATTGGCCACTGTCGCCCATATCAAGTCGAAGTGTGTCGCGTCTTCCAACAATACGGGGACAAAATATTGTGAACCCGCGAGGAGGATTATCGCGTGCCGATAAGTCATCCTTACTATAGTTTCCGTAGATGAGATATTGAATGCGTTACACAAGTGATCCATCAATTGTTGTCTACTCGTCCTAAACTTAAACATCAACACTGCTGATGGGGGTGCGTTGTACCTAATGCCATTCCTACCATTTACAATTTCATCGTTCGCATAAAAGAGAAATGGGATGTTCCTATGTTCCATGACCTACATAATTTATTGAACAATGATGATGTAAAAAAAATTGCATATATATCAAACGTCATTCGTTCATCAAATTGAGGATTTAAATCGCAAACAAACTTTCTGATGTAGAGGATCGCCTTAATAGCGCAACTACATAGCATTCTCATTCGTCTGCATGAAGTATCAATTAATAACTCATATTTAAATCACAATCTAATTAGGGTATATGTTAAAAAAAAAACCAACTCTTCATAAACTTTTTGCGTTTTAACAAACAAACTCCACATATTATTTTTTTAACAAACAAACTCCACATAAATTTAAAATTTTTAACTAAAACACCAAATCAAACATAATAAAACTTAAATAAATAAATTTTTGTACTTACTTATTTCACTCTTTTCTTTCTTCTTCTTCAATTTGATAATCCCTGAAAAACACAAAAAATTTAGCTTTTATTTATATAAATATTACTAACTTCAATGAAATGACGTAAAAAATAAATAAATAAATTCGAATCTTTTAACAACCTTCAACCACAAAAAACCCACTAATGTTTATCTTCTATTTGATATTCCCTGAAAAAAAAAAAATTAGATTTACTGTTTACTTAAATAAATATTACTAACTACAATGCTATTCTTGAATAATAAAGTAAAAAAATCTAATCTTCTTCAGTTTTAACAACCTATTCAACCACAACAAACCTCAACATAAAATCCCAACGAATCCAACTCTCTCACAACTCAACTAACCCAACTCTGTCACTACCCAACCCAGAACTCACCCAACTCTATCACACCAAAAAAATGTCCCACCCCACAACCCAACCCAACCCAACCCCCCATTCTCTCTCTCGGTCACCCAACTCTCTCTCTCTCTCTCTCTCGGTCACCCAACTCTCTCTCTCTCGGTCTCTCGGTCCCCCAACTCTCTCTCTCTCTCTCTCTCGGTCACCCCTACTCTCTCTCTCTCTCTCTCTCTCTCTCTCTCTCTCTCTCTCTCTCTCTCTCGCGGGTACTCCGGTCTCCCTATCTTCTCTCGCTCTTCTGCTCCTCTTTCTCTCTCGGTCCCCCAACTCGGTCACCCTACTCTCTCTCTCTCTCTCTCTCTCTCCCTCTCTCTCTTGGTCACCCAACTCTCTCTCTCTCTCTCTCTCTCTCTCTCTCTCGTGGTTACTCCAGGTCTCCCTCTCTTCTCTAGCTCTGCTGCTCCTCCTTCCTCTCGATCTCGGCTGCTCCTCCTTCCTTTCGGTCTCGACTGCTCCTCCTTCCTCTCGGTTCGGGCTGCTCCTCTCTCCTCTCGGTCTCTGCTGCTGCTCTCTCCTCTCTCCCTCTGCTGGTCTCTCTCGCACCCAACTCTCTCTCGGTCGCTCTCTCTGTTGCTCTATCCCGCACCCACCAACAACACCCCACCAACAACCACCATAAATAAGCCCAATTCATCAATGGCCCCTACCTAGACCCTCAAACGTAGCCTGCAAACCTCGAAAACGCAGGGAATATATTCCCTGCGTTCTCGAAGAAGAGGACCGTCAAGGGCCCAAAATACACAATGGCGCATTCTCCGAATGCGACAATTGTGTTAGGGACCGATCCACGTGGACGCCACATGGAGTCTTCCACAATACACGAATGGCGCATTCTCCGAATGCGCCATTCGTGTATTTTCACGTAGGACATGAAAGGCGCATTCTCTTAATGCGCCATTCGTGTATAAATTTTGTACAACTAAAAACGCATTGGCAAAAGACGATTTACCTTACTTTTGGAATTAAAAAAACCTTACTTATTTTACTCATTTATATTATTTCTTACAGTACATTTGTAATTTTTTCTCCATTTCATACACAACTGATGTGACTAGGAAATGGGTCCCATAAACATAAACACTCTACCAAAAGTTACCCTTTTTCATCTTTTTCATTTTGTTTTTAATAAAAGAAGTAGAATGACTAAACTACCTTCACCTCCCTAGCATAAATTGCCACCACTACCCTCTGCCCTCCACCCTTCTCTGCCTTCACTTGTGTCGATCACCACTACCGTCACCTCTACCACTACCCTACCATCCTCCCCATTTCCTCCCACACTAAGTGGGTACTTCCCATTTCCATCACTTCCATTACCATCATCAACACCAACATTTTCAATCTCCGAATCAAAATAAGTCTTAAACCCTTATCATCCTCACCAAACCTTCTATCCATAACTACACTCAATTCAAATTCAATATCATGATCCAATGAATTATTGGCCTCGACACTCTTTTCCGCGTACCTAACGATTTATACTCTTATCCGCGCACCAAACGATATACCTTCCCCGCTTATAAGTTAAAGTAATAAGTGAGATCGCAAAGAACTTCACAAAACCCCTGGACTTCAAAAACTCCAATACCTTAACCTCACAAACGAAATTTCCGCTCCATTTCCTCCTTGATATGATCTCATTCAATAAGCTACTACTATGAAAACCAAGGCTTGACGAATAGCTAGTCATCTCCACTCGAATTGTTGAGAAATGAATAAAATGTCTCAGCTTTGTTTCACAAACATACCCAAAACTCATCACCAACTCTGGACATAAATTCGACTTGATTGAGGTTCAGGACTTTCGAACCGAGTGATGAGAGATTGTTGAATGCGCTGAAGAAATCGAGTCACGAGAGACTATTTTAGACAATTTGTTGTATTGGGGGTTAGGATTCAAGAAGTTTTTGTAGGTTTTTAGTTTGAGAAAGAGTGGTGTTCATCTGATTTCCATGATAAGAGAAGGTCAATGATGGTGGGGCATGGGTGAGGGTAGTGGTGATCGGTGCTAGTAAGACGATGGAAGATAGGGGTATAAGGTCAAGGGCAACAAGGATGGTGGGTATTAGGGGTGAGGGTGATTTAGTCATTTCGCTTCTTTTATTAAAAAAAAAAAAAAGACAAAAAGTGCAAACTTGGTAAAGCATTTATTTTTGTGGTACCTAACCACATCATCAGTGTATCAAATGGTTGTAGGAAAAGACTTTTAAATAAATCATTTTCCGATATTTGAGAATCGCGCTATTTGCACCCCACTTTTTATGTAAGGCAGGCCAGCAAAAAATACTGTAATTTACACATTTTCTCATTTGTATCTTGCAACCGTGCACCCACCTATGTCGAACAATAATATCACCAACTTGGCTCATCGATCGATCTACCATCCCTTACCGGTCGGCCCACCCTCCCTTACCAATGTATGTTTAAACTGTGCACCACTATTTCACCTATTTGACTATTTTTAGGGTGTTTTAGGTTGAAATTACATAATAACATTTATTGAAAGGGATGTGCAACATGAAGATGTTATTCTAATTATTTTTGTAGTTTTTTCTTACATATGGGTTTAGAAGTTGTGAACATTCCATTTACGAGTATGTCAGCCTCATATGGTTGAGTCCCTGATGTATGTATTGTTCATTATCCAACGAGTTATTTATTATGGTCTTAGTTAGGGGGCGATCATATTGCTTCTTGCATATAAATATGACTCGATCATGTCCTACCGAGACTGGGATACCGATAGTGAAGTGAGTTGTCTAGGTGCTCAACTATTAGGTTTAGGGGTTTAAAACGTAATAAAGATTTTAATAATTAGTTTTCAATAACCCCAACATGATTAAATCCAAATTCCATTAAATTGATTAACTAAGTAAATAATATATCAATAGTTGGTTTCCTTCTCAGTGTTGATCGATCTCCAAGATGTTTCAGGGATAACGTCCTCTACCATTAATCCACACTTGAACAATGATCTAGATTTTGAGTTCTAACTTGAGAGAGAACATAAAAACAATTTTATGTTCTCCTTAAAACTCAAAAACGACCAAAAAAACCTAATTCGTTTCTAAAAATGAAATTTAGATTCCAACCATAATTTTTTTCGTAATGTGAACTCACTTAACATAACTATTTATACAACCCTTTTATAAAGCCGGGTAAGTGAATTACCATCATACCTCTACTTAAAGTGGTAATATTATGACACATCTTAGGGACTTTTATGTTACAAATTCTATCATATAGAATTCATTGCTCCGATTCTTTTAAAATCTCGCAAAACCATTAATTGGGTGCGACTTAATAGATTCTTGCAACATTGGCAGTGAACCAAAATCATTTCAATGCACAAGTCATAAGCGAGTCTCTCGCAAGACATTATGACTATCCAAGTTGCACGAAAATCAAAATGGATACAACCTAATCAATAATGTAGATCATATCTTTTTGTCATGCGATATCCTTTGATCAAACATAAGGCACAAAAAAGTCACCCTTAATGTTTAATCGTACTAGTCTCGATCTTCAAGTAGACTAAAAACATCAAAATCGAATTGATCATATCAATTCACTGGGACTTGACCATTATTAGTCTAACATATTAAAGGATCAACTAATATCTCTCTATGCGAGAGGGACAAATTATATTTTGAATAGACACCATACATTATTCATATAATAATAAATCAAAACCTTTATAATCATCCAATTAAAGTCAACGTTTGATTGTGTCAATCACTATGCTCTTAACATTAAAGTCTTAAGTAATCTCAAGTCTGAGTACTAAATGATATACCTATCATGAGTAACACATATGACTTAATCCATGTGGTGTTCTCATAGCGGGTCGAACCATTACCTTATTCTGTAAGAAGTAATCATGATCTAGATTCGTATTCATATTTGTAAGATTATCACATCACGACCTGCCAGACCCCATTTAATTAGAGTGTTTGATCAACCTACATTAAATTAGTCAAATGATAATCTAGTCACCTTTATATTTCTCAAGATTTTTAAACAAACCTTAAGCCTTTATATCGTCCAATTATAACTTTATCAAAATTTAGGAAACCTAAAAAAATTATTTTAAACCTCTAAATTTTGTTTAGACTAACTATTTATCCCTAATTTCCTTAAAACATTTTAGTTACGCCTCCTCTTTTTTTAAGCCTATTCCAAAAAATCTGATCTTTAAAAATCTTGGAAAATCAGCATAGTATGGTGGAGATTTTAATGGACTCACAATTCACTAAATCATAAATTGAACAAATACGAATAATATTGACAAGTCAATAATTAGACATATTTTATAGTGTAATTTAGATTGATTTTAGGAATAAATGATGATATAACACTAGGTATTCTCTTGTTTTCGTGATTTCATATTTTAAATAGGAAAATGAAGAAATGGAAGAAAATAGAAAGAAAAGCAAAACGGTCAACTGAAAAAATACACCACCGATTAGCCAGCGATTTGAAATAACAATAGGAATTCCATCTAAATAGATAGCAGAAGAAAGCCAGGGAATCCATAGTGAATTGGAGAATTAACTATAAATCGCCTGTTGAATCGGTGGAGCACTAAGAGCTAAACTCAGTGATTTACTCAACGATTTGTGTATAAGTTAGGAATCGCTGAGAAATCGCTGATGTCAGTAATAGTTTTTTCAAATTAGTATGAAGAATTTGAGTTTATCTAAGATATCTATGCATAAGGAGATTATAAAAGGCCAAAGAGCTTCGAAATAACACTTCTAATTCTTTTTTTCTTGCTTTCCTTTTGCTCTATATTACTTTTATTATGTATGTTTGAAGATACTTTGGAGCTTTGATTCATATTAAGTTATTTATTTATTAATTAAATCTTTTAATTATATTTATGCATTATTTATTTCCAGCATGAGTGAGTAGTCTATCAATCTAAACAAACCCTAGAAAATGTAATACGTTTTGGATTGCTAGATAGTTATAATTAATGAATCATGTGCTTAATGCATTAAATCTATTCATACACGTCAATCACGGAATTAACAAGTTGTTTTTACGTATTACAACTAAAGGAGATTATCATTGCATGCATAATTTCAAATGTGTTATGTGATATTATGATTTTGAATCTATGTCTATAATTATTGACAACAGTTACAGAAGCAGTAAATAGGATTACTCTATAGGGCATTTTCCAAGTGGATATTCTAGTTGATTGTATTCTAAGTTGTTTATTATGCGGTTTTGGTGATACTAGCTTAGATTAGGCATGATTTTTATTCAACATAATACTATTGTATTTCTATGGTGTTGCATTTTATCCAATGGGATGATTTACAATGATAAGAATTTGGCATTTCTATTGAATTAAGAAAAATTGGTGGCTGGCTAAAGGCTATCAACCTATTATGAAGTAGGGTTTAATGATTCTAAGATTCCATGTTTTGTTATTATAACTATAGTATGCAGTGATATTATGTTTTAATGTTTGAAAGTAATCCAAATATATCATATTGTTTAATGGGGGGTTTGTTTAGATGTTTATTTATTTATATTAAATTGAATTTGTTTAAGTTTAGTTTGAATTTGAGTTGTTTTGATAAATTTAGTTACTTTGGTCATTTAAGTTAGTAATCACAGTTGTTAGTTATTTAATATTTTAATTCCCTTTTAATTAGATTAACTAAATTAATAAAAACAAGAAAAAGTAATTTCCTTGGAGATTTCAAAAATTCTTATGGAGACGATATCCCATCTACCACTACTAAAAGTTAATAGTAAACTACGAGAAATTATTATGCACGCTTGACACGTGTCAATTTTTGGCACCGTTGCAGGGAATCTTAGATAATCTTAAAGAATTCTAGATGTTGTATGGTCTATACACTTCGTCGTATTAATTCAACAAGATCTTTACATCCGTTTGATCCTAAAATAGATATAACTTTTAATCGGAGTTTAAGACAACAACATCTTAGGGAAGATTTAGCTAATAGGATGGAAGACATAAACAATGATATTAATGACATTATCATTAATAATAATAATGATAATAGAGTTATCAATAATAATAGAGAACTCACTTTTAGACAAGCAAATCAAAATGTTAAAGCATATGAGCCTATATGTATAGCATACCCTAATGGATTTCTTGAATTCAAACTTAGATCTCGATTTATTAGTGTTTTATCTAACTTCTACGGTAAAGACAATGAAGACCCACATAAATTCTTAAGGGAGTATCAACATAAAGTTAATGGAACGAAATCAAAAGAAGGTACTTTAAAACAAGTAAAACTTAAGGCTTTTCTTTTTGCATGAAAGATCAAGCACAAGACTGGTTGTTTTTTCTTCCACAAGATTCGATAATTACATAGACTCAAATGTTAGAAGTTTTCCTAGATGAATATATGCCTACTAGAAAAATTAGTTCATATAAAAAACAAATCACAGTCGCTAAGATGAAAGATAATGAAAACTTAAATGAATCTTAAGATAGATTTCAAAGACTAATTTCTTATTGTCCATAACATGGAAATACTCAAAGAACTTTATTAGAATATTTTTATGAAGGACTCAATCAATTTGAACAAAGACTATTAGACAAAGTATGTGGTGAATCTTTATTTGAGACAACACCTACTCTAGCGAAATAAGCAATGAATAAAATGGCAAAAGAATCTAAATAATATGGTGAAAAAGTTGAATCCTCAAGAAAGAAACTCTATGACGTGGATAGTAAGAAAAATAATGCAACCTACAGTAAAATTAATGAATTATTTAAGATAGTTAAGCTGTTAGTTAACTATAGATCTAATTAAGTTAAGGCTTGTGGATTCTGTAATGACGTTACACATCCTATGAATGCGTGTCCTACTATACGAAAATAATATATTGAAGAGGTTAATGTAATGATAAATCAATTTTCTTGTCCCCTAAGAAATCAATATAATAATAATTATTATTATCCTGGAAATCCAAATCCAAATCTTAGTTATGGTCCTTAAAATAAAAATTATAACACATATAGACCAAGAGCTCAGATACAACCTGCACTCAATCATCAAACTCAACAAAATACTTAATCTATGAATCCAAATTTAGAGCAAATACTGCTTAACTTTATGACTAAAATTCATCAAAACTTTACACAGATTCCTCAAAATCAAATTAAAACTGGAACTACTATTAATGAACTAAAAAAATAGTTAAGTCAAATGAATTTACAAATAAATAGTTTGAGTACTCAATAGAGTAGTCAAGCTTAAGCACCTACTTAAGCCAATGTTGCTCCTACTAATCAAGCACAAGTTAATGCTATAATCATTAATAAGAAAGACGCAACTATATACCTAAACAAAGTAATAAAAAGAAGTTTCATAAGACTATTTATGAAGAATAAGAAGAAGAAATGATGACTAATGTTATTCCTACTAGAGAATGGATAGCTGAATAATTGAAATATATACATTTTCCTGGAATGTTGCACCCGTTGTATTTAGCAAGAGTCGAAGCATATGAATAGTCTTTACAAAATTCTGCATTAATTGATAAGGATAAAGCTGACGAGATTTCTGATAATTTGAATAAAAATATGTGTTCATATTCTACCATTCCACAATGATTAGCTGATGCTAGGGAGGAAGAAATTATTGAAGACATTCTTGAATCATTTAGAAAAAAAAATCAATAAACCATTGATAGAATCAATTATGTAATTTTCTAATTATGAGGCTGTTTTGAATGAATTCATTGAATCAAAAGATAAGTTTTTAGAAGAATCAAAGGAAAACTTAGGCCAAAAAGTGTCTGCTTTAATTAAAAGAAAAATACTTGAAAAATGTTCTGACCCAGGGATGTTTGGAGTTCCTATTACAATATGAACTTCTTTAATAGATTTTTATGTGTGATCTTGGAGCATCAATAGACATTATGTAACTCAAGTTATATGAGTCAATGAAAATAGGTTCATTAACTAATACATTTATTAACCTTACTTTAGCTGATAATACCATTATTAAACCTTATAGTTTACTAGAAGATGTCTTAGTCAAAGTAAATGACTTAATATCATGGAAATGAGAGACTCAATATCAGTTATGTCCCCATCTATACTTTTAGGAAGACCATTCCTTAAAACAGCTAAAACGAAGCTAGATATCTTTGAAGGAACAATGTCTATGGAGTTTGAAAATAAAATTATCACATTTCATTTTAATGATGAAGATATCTATGGAAACTCTGATGAATTTGGGGATAAAAAAACTAAGGATAATGAATCTTTAGAATTAAATCATCATGAAGCTGAAATATATGCTATTAATGCAATAACAATGGAAGATGGAAATGCCAAGACCATGAACAAGCAAGGTAAATATATTTCTAATCAACATACAATAACCCAAAAATGAAAGGTTAAGCAATCAAACAATGTTGAGAATAATGACATGGAAGAACCTAAATCTACCAAAAAAAAGAAGAAAAAGAAAAATCTTACAATTGTCAAGCTCGATGATCCAGGAGATATATATATATATATATATATATTCCCATAGATTCTTTGGTTATGCCACACTTTATTAACGAAGATCCTCAATTAATATTAGGACTAACTTTTTTAGCCACTTCGCAAGGTGTCATAGATAACTTAAACAAGATAATTACTTTTTGAATGCATGGCCGGACAATCACTTTGTGGAATGGCACAAGAGTGGATAATACTACACTTAAGTTTATAGAACCAGTCTAGACTTGGGTGGTTTAGTCGAGCCAATGACAGTAAACCAAAGTGCTTTATGGGAGGCAGCCCATACTCTATCTTTAATTTCAGCTTTGTATTAGGATTAGTTAGTTGCTTTTATATTCTCTCAACTTTTGACTCTTATAATGAAGATATTTTAGGAATTCAATTTCAGAATAGTTTTATATAAGAGGGGTTGATCGGGCCAATTTATTTCCGTACTATATTGTTTTATGCATTATATTTATGTCATTTAGTTATTTATGGCAATAAAATAGATTATTTAATACATATCATAATTAAACTTCAAAAATTTAAATATTTCTACCTTTATTGAATATATGCTATAATTAAATGGGAAAATCAATTTAATTGGAAAAATAGTAAAAATTAAACTTGTGATTTCTAGCGATTCCAGTTTGTATTGAAAATTGCTGAGAAAATCGGCAGCAATATACCAAATTTCCAGTGCGAATTTAAGTCAGCGATTTCTCACCGAATCAAGTTTACAACTAAAAATCGCTGGGCAAATCGCTGAGTCATTGGGGCTCATTTCCAGCGATTTCATTAGCAATTCCTCAGCGAATCCACTTAAACCTTGATTCACTGATAACGAACTCAAGTTTTCAAAAATAGAAACCCCAAATTGCCACATTTAAACCCTCCACACTAATAAACCATTGCAACCTTTTGATCATGAGATCAATTTTGACTAGATTCAACCCTCCAAAGCTTAATTTTAGTATATTTAAGTAATTCTCACCTCAATCTTTATACATTCAACCCAAAATGTGGCGAGTTTTGACTGTGTAGAGCCACATAGGGCTTGAGCAAGGGAGTTTGGATTGGAGCTTTGAGGAGTGTCATAGAGAAGTGTTTTAAGTCCCATACTTGAAAGAATCACATTCAAGAAGATAATTAACTAAACCTCTAACCTCTTATCGATTAAAATTTTTGATTTTTAGTTTTGTTATCGGGATATGAACTCGATTTCAAGTTTTTCATTTTAAATGGTTTTGATATCGAATTATTCTATTATACTAATAGTACGGGAGTGATGTGATGATTTGTTTATTAAAATCGGATTTTTGAACTATTTTTCATATATGTCGAGTAGATTGAATTATATACACACGCTAATTTGAGACTAAATTTTGAGGGGTTTTGTGAATATATAGTGATTGATTTGAATTACATACAAAGTTTAGTTTTTCCAATGCTATTTTATCAATAACTTTCATGTAAATCTCAAACTCTCAATTTCAAAATGCTTTTCTCGATTATTTGTTATTCTTAATAGATAAGTTGAATTTCATCAAATCATTTTCCCATAAATTTGGTTTTAAATGATTTACATGTTAATTCTTTTACTTACAATATTCCAAATGGACGGAGGGGGTAAAGGTAGAAATATACTTGAAGAAAAAAGGAAAGGAAGTTCATAGATAAATCAAAAACAAAATCTAAAGTTTCTCAAATCCAACCCATGTCGATATATTTTAACACACTAGGATTAGATCACGAAGAGAACCTACTCCACTTTTTTCATTTAGTTACAACTATGAAGATGATTATGTAGATGAGAAGGATGTAGAGGAAGTTGAACGAGAGATATCGATAAGGGAGAAAACTATAAACTGAGGAAAGAAAATTTTTTCAATGAAAAAGATTACGAAAAATTTGGGAATGATGTAATTAAGTATAGGAAATTGATCCCAGAGAGAGGATTTAATGTGAAAATGAATTGAAGTATAGGCCTAGGATCCTTGATATCATAAAGGCAAGAAACTAGGGATTATTGTCTGCGGATTATAACCACTTAGACCTAGAAGATGTTCCTAGTGAACGGGCTTGTGAAGCCTTAGTGAGAGAATTTTATGCCAATGCATATGGAAGTGAAGATAAGACCGAGTCTCGAGTTCAAGGAAAGACAGTGGACTATTCCTTAACAAGAATAAACCGATATTCTGAATTACCAAATTTTCACCAAAAATAAAACGACGCGTACCCCAAAACTGAATATGGAATTAAGTACAATTTCCCCATCGAGACAATAAAGGGAAGTTTAAATGCAATCCATGGAGATGGATTTATTTTGATATGGAGAGGTATCCCAAACACAACCATAAATGTTTTTAGGAAAACCACTAAATCTTGGTGTTATTTCATAAACGCCAGCTTACAGTTGAGCCTGCAGTATTATGAGATAATGAACTACAAGGCCACCCCACTTTACTACATTGTTATGGGAATAGGATACTTGGATGTTGGAAAAATCATTTATGAGCCCATTAGGGATGTCATCACCACCAAGAAGAACGATGGACTTCCTTTCCCCATGATGATTATGGCATTTTATAGGATGGACCAAGTGAACATGGCAAGCCTGGACATGGATGTTTTACCATAGAATACCATCACTGATGACGTTATAAAGAGATATAAAAAGTGAATGGTTATGAAGACGCATAGGATGAGAGAGAAAGGGTTGAGATAGCCAGAAGAAATCGAGCAGAGAAGAAAAATCAGAGACAACACGAGGAGTGTCTTAGAAGATATATTAGAATATAGAAATGATCTGAACATGGAGCATCCTGCTAGGGATTATGACGAATTATACCTTGAAGAATCGAGAGTTTGTTTTAATTGGTGCAATTTTGCATAGTTAGATAACCATTCTCCTAATCAAGAACTAGTGTTTGAGAACCAGAGAGCCTTAGCAAGGAGCATCCGCAAAATGGAGAATACGATGTCAAGGAGAAACAAACATCAAAGAGGCGTAGAGGTTCTTGTACCATCTACACATATGAGATTACCACTTAGCAATAATCTTGATGTTTCGACATTGCCAGATCAGGAATACCACCTCACGACCCCACTGTGAGCTACCAGTCCAAGAGGATTAATCTAGTGGAGGATGACGACGACGCAACTTCTGGACGCCGACATTTATTCCCTTATTCCATTTTATTTTCTTTGTTTCTGAGTGATAATGTAAGAATTCCTCTATGTAATCTCTATAGTGGTTATATACTTTGTGTTTCTTGATGATACTTTATATTTATGGCAATATATTATGTGGTACATTCTATTCATTATTTAGTTATGGTAATTAATTCACTCGTTATACAATCGTAATGTTTATTTATTACATTTTTATGCACTCCGTCTTATTATACTATTAAATTAAATTAATTCTTTACAACTAAATTTATGATTTCATCAATTCTTTTGTACTTCATGTGGTATGTTTGTTATGTTGAAAATCAGACTTCATTTTTAAACATTGAGGACAAGGTTTAGAATGAGTTTGGGGATATTTTAGGTGAAGTATGACATTAATGGGAATGAAAGGAAGGAAAGATAGAAGAAAAGTTTAGAATTACTTTTAATCTTATATTCAAGTGAGTTGATGAAATTTTTCAAATTTTTTCGAAATCAAGTTAGTATGACTTTCATTTTTGTTTATTTTTAGTTAGGAAAAGAATGAAAATGAATATATAATAAATCTTTAATTGAAGTGACATTTTATACCCAAGTGAATTTTATGATAGAAGGAATCAATTTTTATACCCTTTTTTTATTAACTTTACTATTTGATGTGTACACTTAATTGAATGTCTTGTGTTAGTCATGATAATGGGTAGAAGATCGAAAACGATAGTGCAAGATGAATAAGATAAACTTCTAGGAATCTTATAATACAAAAGCTATTGATTAAGTATTTTTACTGTATATATATGTATATATATATATATAAAGCTATTATTCCACAATTGAAAGAAGAAATAGGTTAGAAACCGATGAATTTTTATAAGTTAGAAAGAATGCTTTCTTCGATTTTGGTAGACAGTGAGAAGTTTTAACAAGTGTTTATAATATATATATATATATATATATATATAGTCTTATTGATTCCAAAGGAAATGGAGAAGGGACTTGAAAGTTAAAGTAAAATTAAAAGAACTATGTTAAAAAAATAATTAGAATGGGTAGAAGAAAAAGAATGAAAGACGGAAAACACGGATATTCTTAAACTCTTCAAAAGAAAAGATTTAACTCGAGAACTTGAGGCTAGAGTTGAATGAAGTATTTCTTAATCTAATATGTTTTAAAATACATATTCATTGGTATCTTCGCAAAATTGCTATTGATTTTGATTGTGGTACTATTATAAAATATTTTCTAAAATTGAAAATAATCTAGTGGTTTTTTAAGTTTTGAGATTCTATATTAATTATCATAAGCTTGATACTTGTCAGTGGAGACTGAGAAATCCTATGTTATGCACTAGCCTTGGAAATGAACTTTAAATACTAAAGAGTGTTACATTAGGAGGTTGAGTTATTATTATGGGCTATTTTGATTTGACTAAATCATTCTATTCTATCATCACTTTCATTTACTTGTGGGTAATATATATCTTCATTTGAAAATCACTTCTATTTTTAAATTTATTTAAATTTAAGATGAATTAAATTGAAATTAGTTTATAAGAATGAAAAGAGAATATGATTAAGAGTCTTACTTTGCTCGGAACAACAAAGTGTTGAGTTTGGGGGTATTTGACTAGTCAATAATTAAACACATTTTATAGTGTAGTTTAGGTTGATTTTAGGCATAAATGATGATATTAAATTAGGTCTTCTCTTGTTATGTGAATTCAGGTTTTAAATAAGAAAATGAAGAAATGGAAGAAAAGAGAAAAAAACCAAAATAATCAACTGAAAAAATATACCAGCAATTAGCCAGCGATTTCAAATAACACTAAGAATCACCATCTAAATCGGCACCACAAAAGGCCAACGAATCCATAGTGAATTAGAGAATGAACTATAAATCACTAGTAGAATTGATAGAGCACTGAGAGTTAAACTTAGTGATTTACTCAGCTATTTGTGTATAAGTTAGGAATAAATGAGAAATCGTTGTGGTCGGTTACGGGTATTTTAGGTTTGTATGAGAATTTGAGTTTATCTAAGATATGTTTGCATTGGGAGTCTACAAAAAAGGCTAGAGAGCTTCAAAATAACTCTCCTAATTCTTTCCTTTTGCTTTTCTTTGCTTTATGTCAGTTTTATTGTCTATGTTTGAAGACACTTTGGAGCTTTGATTTATATTTAGGCATTTATTTATTCATTATGTATTTTAATTATATTTATGCATTGTTTATTTCAGCATGAGTGAATAGGCTATCAATCTAAACAAACCCTAGAAAATATAATATATTTTGGATTGCTAGATAGTTATAATTAAGGAATCGTGTGCTTAATGCTTTAAATCTATTCATACACGTCAATCGCAGAATTAACAAGTTGTTTTTACGTATTATAACTTAAGAAGATTAGTATTGCGTGCATAGTTGCAAATGTGTTATATGATATTACAATTCTGAATCTATGTCTATAGTTTTTGAAAACAATTATAGAAGTAGTAACTACGATTAATCAATAGGGCATTTCCCAAGTGAATGTTCTAGTTGATTGTGTTCTAAGTTGTTTATTATGCAACTTCGGTAATATCGACTTAGATTAGGCATGATTTTCATTGAACTTAAAGCTATCATATTTCTATGGTGTTGCATTTTATCTAATGGATAGATTAACAATAATAAGAATATGGCATTTCCATTAAATTATAGAAAATCGGGGGCTGGCCATCTACATATTATGAAGCAGGGTTTAATGATTCTAAGATTCTATGTTTTGTGATTATAACTACAGTATGAAGTGATATTATGTTCTAGTGTTTAAAAGCAATCCAAATATAATATATTGTTTAGTCGGGTTTATACAACAACAACTACAACATAGCCTCAGTCCCAAATTAACTGGGGTCGGCTACACGGATCAAAATTTTCCATTGTGCTTGTTTAAGTGCAATTGATGGTGAGCTTTTCAAACCATTCAAATCCCTCCTAATTAATGCATCCCATGTTAACTTCGATCTGCCCCTACCTCGTCGAACTTCTACAGTTTCTATTGAGTCAAGTTTTCTAGTTGGTGCATTTGTAGGCCGTCTTTCTAGGTGACCAAACCACCGCAACCGCCCTTCCCTAATCTTTGCATCAATTGGTGCTACTCCTACTTGTCTTTGAATTTCTATATTTCTTATTCTATCTTTACGAGTTTTACCACACATCTACCTAAGCATCCTCATTTCTGCTACGTTCATTTTATGTAATTGTTGTTATTTTACCGCTCAACACTCACTTCCATAGAGCATAGCTGGCCTAATTGCGGTCCTATAAAATTTTCCTTTTAACTTAGTAGGAACATTTCGATCACAAATCACCCCTGTTGCACTCTGCCATTTCTTCCATCCAACTTGAATTCTATGTGTGACATCATTCTCAATGTTACCATCATTTTGTATGATTGATCCTAGGTATCTAAAGTTGTTTACCTTAAGAACTTCTATTTCCCCTAATTTTACCACTCCATCATCTCGATGTCTAGTGTTTCTAAACTCACAGTGCATGTATTCGATTTTCGTCATACTCAACTTAAAGCCTTTAGATTCTAATGTATTCCTCCAGAGTTCTAATTTCCTATTCACTCCATCTTTAGTTTCATCCACTACGACAATATCATCTGCAAATAGCATACACCATGGTATATCATCTCGAATATGTCTAGTTAGTTCATCCATAACTAAAGTAAATAGATATGGGGTTAAAGCCGATCCTTGATGTAGTCCTATCGTAATGGGAAATTCTTTTGTAGCTCCTCCAAATGTCTTTATACTCGTTACTACTCTATCATACATATCCTTAATAGCGTCTATGTATCTAGCATGCACTCTTTTTCTTTCTAGAACCCACCAAAGAACATCTCTAGGGACCCAATCATATGCTTTTTCTAAATATGTGAATACCATATGAAGATCTTTTTTCTTTTCTCTATATTTTTCTAACAATCGTCTTACAAGGAAAATCGCCTCCATAGTTGACCTCTCAGGCATGAAACCAAATTGGTTCTCTGATATTGTTGTTTCTCTCCTTAGCCTATTATCAATTATCCTCTCCCAAAGTTTTATAGTGTGACTCATACATTTAATTCCCCGGTACTTTGAGCAACTTTGAATGTCTCATTTGTTTTTGAAGATTGGCACAAGCGTACTTCTTCTCCAATCCATTGGCATCCATTTTGATTTTAAAAGTTTATTGAAAAGTTTTGTTAACCAAGTCAATCCAATTTCTCCTAAGCATTTCAAACCTCTATGGGTATTTCATCTGGGCCACATGCTTTCCCTATTTTCATTCTTTTCAATGCCTCTTTAACTTCTACAATTCTAATATTGCGTGTATAGTTTACATTTCTTTCTTGGTGTGGGTTTTCATCTATGATATTATCAACTTGACCATCATTAAATAAACTGTTGAAGTAACTTATCCATCTCTCCTTAATATCCTCCTCGCGCGTTAAAACATTTTGATTTTCGTCCTTAATACATCTTACATGACTTAAGTCTTGTTTCTTTTTATCTCTTAATTTGGCTAGCCTATATATATATATATTTTTCCATCTCTATTACCTAACCTTGTATATAGATCTTCCATGAAATTTGTTTTAGCTTGACTAACTACTTTTTAGCTTGTTTTCTAGCTTCTCTATATTGATTGTACACATCTGCATTGAATTGAATATGAATATTGTTTGAGTTTAGTTTGAATTTGAATTGTTTAGATTAATTTA
Source organism: Stephania cephalantha (assembly GCA_039657325.1). NCBI lineage: Eukaryota > Viridiplantae > Streptophyta > Magnoliopsida > Ranunculales > Menispermaceae > Stephania > Stephania cephalantha. Next base: position 36,345,623 of record CM077574.1, on the reverse strand, counting down.
GTTACTTTGGTCATTTAAGTTAGTAATCATAGTTGTTAGTTATTTAATATTTTAATTCTCGTTTAATTATATCAACTAAATTAATAAAAACAAGCAAAAAATTACTTTCCTTTGAGATTTCAAAAATTCATGTGGAGATAATACCTTATTTACCACAACTACAAGTTAATAGTAAAATACGAGAAATTATTGTTCACGCTTGACATGTGTCATGTATATAACTTTTGACCTACTTTATGGAAACCATAACTAAATCAACTCTTAAACCATTATAGAACAAGTTCCAAAATAGTTTCAATTTAAGAAACTTTATCACAACCGTTCCAAAAACTTTCGAACTCACACACGAACCCAAAACCCTATTCTTACAACATAGTATATCCAAAACCATACATACATCATGGAAAGAAAGCTCGACACGTCACATACAGTCTTACGACTTCTCTTTTCCTTTTCCACTACCTGATCCTGTAATTGCCGACGTTAAAGTAAAAAAAAATTCAAATCTTGTAAACATCTAGTAATCAAATGCATTATATCCCAAGAATTTAAATGCATAATACTAGTACAAGGAACATTAAATATAAAAAAACTAAATCCATCCCGTTACTACTTCCAAAAGTGGCGAGTAAACAATAATAAAGATTCATGAGTTTGAGCGGAAGTCCCTCGAAATGTCACGCCGTCAACTATACATGAAGTATGATCTTGTCCAGCATCACAAATCCTCTTTAAATCTCCTAGTATCTACGACAATGAATGTCTCCATCCGTACAACATCACAGTGTTTACCTTACCACACATATAGGAGGTGAATACAATCAAGCCCCCGAAAGCCTCCTTCCTCTCGTGTTTGTGAATACATGACCAATATAATATGCAACGATAAATAGTGCATGCAATTATTTATCGGTGTCTCCTCGTGCTCTGGGTCAGTAACCTAGTCCACATGGGGTTCCAATTGTGACCAACAACTCATTTACACGTCAAATAAATTTACTAATCAATTCCACAAACTTTTTGAACAAATTCAACTTAATCGGATCAATCGCGTCCTGAAAACTCCAAAAATTCTTTCTAAATAAACTCTTTAATATCCGACTCTCATTTTTTACTTAAACTGTGATGACCCCAAATCCTTCAATGAGGGCCACCCAGTCTAAACAATCGTAAAGCCCCACGAGATGACCCAGTGAGTTGGGCAATGATCTAGTAAGCTTTAATCTGCGATAATATAACAAAACGATCTACAAATAGACTACTAAGATATATAATAGGTGTGGAATAAAAGTCTTCTGAGTCTATTAGGTAAGAAATTAAAATAGAAAGTCTTACAAAAGTCTACCCATGATAAAATCATTTTCTTATTAATAAAATTTCTTAAAACCTAATAAATATAAATAAACAACCTTGCAAACGATAAAAGTGCTTTTACGATATGACCTTGATGTTTCCTCTTTCCTGAGCACTAGTTGAGATAACTTGGAGAAGGAAAGTAGTGGGGTGAGAAATATTTAAACGGGCTCAGTAAAGCAGAAGCCTACTTTACCCGCAATCATCCAAGTAACTTACTGCATAATAACTAGCATGAACAAGGTTATTGAAAAATTTTACTATCATTTCGAGCATGAAAAGATAATATAAACCATCATATTATATAATGCAAGATACAACAAAGCAAAGCCCAAACAAGATAGTCAATAAGATAACAATGATAACATGAATGCAATAGAGTTAATGAAGTGGAAACCAAATATAAACTGTGTGATGTGAAAACCAACTAGCTTTAAGGTACCAAAGATGATCCTACCTCATAAATTGGTGCCTAACCATCATAATGATCTTGCCTGCCATATATAGGCCTTCAAAGGTATTATTTAATAGCGAAATGAGATGACTGTGACGCCCGACTCTCTTGTCCGATGTACCATTTACAATTGTTCATTTCAAGCATATTAGTTCTACTTGCATTCATAAATAGAGAGAGCTCAGAGGACAAGATAAAGCGGAACAACAAGATATATTCAATTTGATTCCAAGCAAGATATCAACGATTCACTATCGTGAATCGTAGCATAACTAATAACATGATATAATTGAGGATAAATCAAACCCCACTTTCCTTGAAGTGCTGCTATCCTATCCTATCCTAACTTAGAAGTTCCTATTCGGTTCTCCTCGTGTCTACATCAGTATAGGTTCAGGTATGTACTATTAACATGTTTTGTTTGAGGTAAGTTTATCCAATTCGTATTCATGTCTTGAAAATGATATAAAACACTTTTCGAATCAATGCCATACCTTCGCCGCGACGACAAAATTTTCGAGGTTAGTTATCACTACCACAATCTTTGTCTCGACGAAATATCTTGATAAAACTTACTAATTTTAGAAAAAAAGACATCCAATTTTACTTTGTAAGAACCCCAGTGCCCTCATAACGCCATGGGTTTACCCACAAAGTGGTGGACAAAATAACTGGCTTCGAATTGACAACTCAAAATTGATCCCAACGATTTGCCACTCTGTACGTTATACGCCATGGTGCTGGGGAATCACTAGATCAACTTATCCGAATACCTAGGCAGCCCCGATGCCAGTGTTGTACCACCTGTGAGTGAGTTTTTGGTGTGAAACTAGGCACGAATTCAGGATTTGAGATCAGAAACTCAATTTCCAAACTCCCCAACAACTCATGCCAACTCCCAAGTTTCCTAATCTGACCAAAATAATATTAAACCATTCGTTTGAAAACATAAGATCATTCCAATTCATCAAAGAAAATATATGAATTGCAAATCCACCATTAAAACATAGATTTTGCAAATCCGTTTTAATGAACCAAAGAAGATGAGAAAGAGATGACCAAAATCACAAATCAAGGCATGGGGTTTCGTCGTCCATCTTAAAACTCTAAAAGAAACCATGATTTCCTTCCAAAACCAAATATGTGAATCTAATAGAGAAAATCATAGAATATGAGACAAGTATTTACCTTGCTTTGTGAGATCTTTATGAGAGTTCCCTCTCCTCCATCAAATCTACCAAGCAAGTGTCTTAGGGTTTCCTCCTCAAATTCGCTCTCTAGTTAATTCCAAACAAAAGTAGCTTGAAGCCATAATTGTGGGGATGATGTTTAATTCTTAAACTCAAGCTAGCTTGGTGATTTAGCTTGGTGATTCAAACATTTTTGTTGAGTTTCAATTCGAGTTCTTTCTTATTTATGCTAGTTTTTTAATCAAATTTGTGGTTTTGTGCATTTTAACACATGTGGTTGAATTATTGTCAAAAAGATCTTAAAAATCTTATTTTCACACTTTTAAATCATGATTTATAGTGGACTCGAATGCTGAAGAAAGTCAGGTATAATTGGGTTCATGTCAATGATGTTTAAGTTCTTGATGTTTTAGGGTTTTTGAATATCTTTTTGAGATCAATTTCAAATTAATATTTGTTGATGATGTACTTTGATGTTGATGAAGGTATTAGGCCTAGATTTCCATGTTTTAAAGTGACAAAAGAATTTTACAAGGTCCCATAGGAAAACTAGAAAAAGTAGGGGACAAACTAAATTCTTTTCCAAGTCTGTGTACTAAACCACATGGACAGCGATGTGCACAGTCTTGGTCAATTAACGTGACTCTCTTAGTTTAGGTCCATTTTTAACATTCTTTATATCGTTGGAAAGTTAAGATAGAGACCTAGCACCTCAAATCATTATTTTGCTAAAGTAAAATCATGTTCATTGTTTAAAATGGACTAAAAGAAAAGGTTTGTCGGTAAAGATATTCTAGTTTAAGTGTTTGGGTGTCAAGACTAGGGATGCAAATGGGTAGGGTAAGGGATGGGGACCTCATTCCTATACCCATACCCACTAAGAAATTTATCACCCACACCCATACCCATATCCATATGGGGATGAATTCTCATACCTATCCCCATACCCATCAAATTCCCATAGTTATAGGGAATCCCCATGGGTAAAATGTTTTACCTATTTAATTCCCCATTGGGGATCCTAGTGGAGATTTTCATGGGGATTTTTGTGGGGATGGGAGATTCCCATGGAGAATCTTTTTCTCCATTCCATTCCCTATTAGGGATCTCCTCGGGGATTCTCAAAAAAAAAATTGTAACAAATAAGGTGTCAAATATACATGCATAACAACACAATTGTTGAAATTCTGACCAAAAAAAAAAAAATAAACATACCATGCAATAAAAACTCTAAATACAAAGTGCTAACACTTGTAATTATGTTTCTACAAAATCATCGGCAAATGAAAAATGAAAAGTTCAAATTCAAAATATTTCTTAAAGTCACTCTCTTAAAACCACCAAGTCATAAACTCTTTTCAGTAATACTAAAATTTTAAAATATAATTATAGTTGCAAAAAACTCAAAACAAAATATATAGTTATTAATTAACCAAATAAATCAAAATTATAAGTCTCCTTAAGAGGTTTTTTGTTGTATGTATAAGTGTTTCGTAGTGAAACCTATGTAATATTATGTAATATTTATCTATAAATATCATATGGTACATATATAAATAATAAATATCACATAGTGTATAAATTGATACATGGAGATCCCCATGGGCAGATGGGTATCTTCGTGAGAATTACCCATGTGGGGATTACACGTGGGTATTTCCGAGGTGATTATTAGTGAGGATCTTCGTGTTGATTACCCGTGGAGATCCTCGTGGGGATATTTTATTACCTATTAACATACCCATACCCGTGTGGGTATGAGATTTTGTACTCATCCCCTCACTCATCCCCATTTGAAATCCCCATACCAAAATAACATGGAATAATATAAATAAGGTTCCTCAAGAGTCTCAAGTTATTTTGTGGTGTTTTGAATGGTTTTCTAAATGGGTTTTTAAATAGGCGAAATCTACTTGCTTAATGAGCTGATTTTTTTACTTAAGGAGTTCCAAGTATCAAATGATGTTGAAATTGAATAAAAATGTTTAGAATGTGTTATTAGATCATAGTAAAGTTGTCCATCTAGTTTTGCGATTTTATGGAGTGTTTAACTATATTTTCAAGTTATGCTTCAAATTAGAGATCAATATTTACAAATAAGAACTTAAAGTTTTACTTATAGTCTTAAATTTGATTCTTAATCATATTAATGAGGTTTTATCACTTAGAATCTTTGGTTTTAAGTTAATAGACTTCACATAAACAATCCTGAGAATTTTAGGAATTTCTATTATGTTTTAAGTCATTTTTCAAGTTAAAGAAAAAATAACTTTCAAATATTTATTTACAGGTCCCTAAGGGATTGTTTTGAAAACTAGTGTTGTACACCAACTTAAATGAGTTCTAATGATCCTAATTAGTTTAATAAAATTTAAAAATAAAAGATAAAGTGTGTTAAATAATGTTAAGCAAACTCGAGCACTCTTAGTTGTGCTACGTACCCTAAGAGGAATTGAAATAATAAAAAGGAACCATTAGCACCAAATTGACTTGGAATGATTTATGGGACTCTTCATGGGATTGTTAACCACCAATATTTCAAATTATATTGCTCACAAAATAACAACCCTTAGTAGCCTAATACCAAAAACACAATAAATTGTTTAAGTTATAAATAGTCAAGTCAATTACAAATTGAACTATATGAAACACAATGATTGTAAATGTAACTCAATGAGCTCTAAAAAACATAAAACAAAAATTCAATTAATGCCAGATACCTAAGAGATAAGTGGTGGGTATCGAAGGAGTGTTGTCGGGCGTGTGGGAGCCATTATAGCGCAACTTGTATTGCATTTTGAGGTAAAGAAGCAGCAGGGGCCTCCATAGTAATTCATTTCACTTAATTGACTTACTTCTTTTTAAGTAAACCAATGGAATGCTCTATTTGATTTCATTACCTTTTCTTTGTGATAAATTCTTGAATTTAACTTTGTTTAAATTCCATTCTCATTTATGCAAGTGTCTCGAGATTTAAGTGTGTCAGGAAGCTACTCACTGTTGCGATGTTCAACTTGCTATCGTTCACACCCCTATGTTTACAAGATCTTTGATTGCAGTACGGGTGCAATGTTTGGTTCTACTGTCTATACCCCTGTGGACTACTCTCTATTTTAAACTCGTAGACTTAGCCCATAGTTCTAGAAAGTCAAGTTTGCGGCCGCGAGTTTGACATGTGTCGAGTGTTCAGAATAATTTCTTGTATTTTACTATTAACTTGTAGTATTAGTAAATGGGATATCGTCTCCACATGGATTTTTGAAATATCTAAGGAAAGTATTTTTTTCTTGCTTTTATTAATTTAGTTAATCTAATTAAAAGGAAATTAAATATTAAATAACTAATAACTATGATTATTAACTTAAATGACCAAACTTACTAAATTAATCTAAACAATTCAAACTCAAACTAAAGTTAAACAATATTCAAATTCAATTCAATATAAATAAACAAACATCTAAACTAGGGATGCAAATTGGTAGGGCAGGGGATGGGGACCTCATTCCCATACCCATATACCCACTAATAAATTTATCACCCATACCCATTTGGGGATGAATTCTCATATCCATCCCTATACCCATAAAATCCCCATAGGTATTGGGAATCCCAATGGGTAAAATATTTTACCCATTTAATTCCCCATTGGGGATCCCTGTGGAGATTTTCATGGGGATTTTTTTGGGGATGGAGAATTCCCATAAGAGAATTTTTTCTCTATTCCATTCCCAATTAGGGATCTCCACGGGGATTCTCAAAAAAGGAATTGTAACAAATAAGGTGTCAAATATACATACATAACAATACAATTGTTGAAATTCTGACAAAAAAAATCAACATATCATGCAATATAAATTCTAAATACATAGTGCTAACACTTGTAATTAAGTTTTTACAAAATCATTGGCAAATGAAAAATGAAAAGTTCAAATTCAAAATATTTCTTAAAGTCACTATCTCTTAAAACCACCAAGTCATAAACTCTTTTCAATACTTTTGATACTAAAATTTTAAAATATAAATATAGTTGCAAAAATTCAAAACAAAATATATATTTATTAATTAACCAAATAAATCAAAATTATAAATCTCCTTAAGAGGTTTTTTGTTGTATGTATAAGTGTTTTGGAGTAAAACCTATGTAATATTATGTATTGTTTATCTATAAATATCATATGGTACATATATAAATAATAAATATCACATAGTGTATAAATTGATACATGGATATCCCCATGGGTAGATGAATATCTTCGTGGGAATTACCCATAGGTATCCCCGCGGGGATTACACGTGGGTATTTCGTGCGGATTATTAGTGAGGATCCTCGTGGGGATTACCGTGGAGATCCTCATGAGGATATTTTATTACCCATACACATACCCATACCCGTGTGGGTATGAGATTTTGTACCCATCCCTACACACATCCCTATTTAAAATCCCCATACTCGTACCCATTAAGGTAGATCCCCATCACTCGTAGGTATTCCCCTACCCATTTGCATCCCTAATTTAAACAATCCCCCCCCATAATACTTTCAAAAAGTAGAACATAATATCATTTCATATTATAATTATAATCATAAAACATAGAATCTTAGAATTATTAAACCATACTTCATAGTAGGTTGATAGCCTTTTGCCAGCCACCAATTTTACTTAATTCAATGGAAATGTGACATTCTTATCATTGTAAATCTACACATTGGATAAAACGCAACACCATAAAAATATGATAGCATTAAGTTCAATGAAAATCACGTCTAATCTAAGCCAATATTACCGAGTCGCATAATAAACATCTTAGAACACAATCACCTAAAACATCCACTCGAGAAATGCCCTATAGATCAATCCTAGTTACTACTTCTATAATTGTTGTCAATAACTATAAACATAGATTCAAAATCATAATATCATATGACACATTTGCAACTATGCACGTAATACTAATCTCCTTAAGTTGTAACACACAAAAACAACTTGTCAATTCCGTGATTGACGTGTATGATTAGATTTAATGCATTATGCACATGATTCCTTAATTATAACTATCTAGCAATCTGAAATATATTACATTGTCTAGGGTTTATTCAGATTGATAGACTACTCACTCATGTTGGAAATAAATAATACATAAATATAATTAAAAGACATAATGAATAAATAAATATCTTAATATAAATCAAAGGTCAAAAGTATCTTCAAACATAGACAATAAAACTAATAAAGATCAAAATGAAAGCAAAATAAAAGAATTAGGAGAGTTATCTTGAAGCACTCTGGTTTTTTTATAGTCTCCCTACACATATATATCTTAGATAAACTTAAATTCTTCATACTAATCTAAAAAACCCATAACCGACTTCAGTGATTCCTAACTTATACACAAGTCGCTGAGCAAATTCATGATTTTAGCTTTCAGTGCTCCACCGATTTAGTTGGCGATTTATAGTTCATTCTCTAATTCGTTGTGAATTCACTGGCCTTCTTATGCTACTTATTTAGATGGGGATTCCTAATGTTATTTCAAATCGTTTGTGTATTTTTCCAGTTGACTATTTTGCTTCAGTTGACTGTTTTGCTTTTCTTTCTCTTTTCTTTAATTTCTTCATTTTCCAATTTAAAACCTGAAATCACAAAAATAAGAGAATATCTGATGTAATATCATCATTTATGCCTAAAATCAACATAAATTATACTATCAAATGTGTCTATTTATTTATTTGTCAAATATCCTCAAACTCAACACTTTGATGTCTCAAGCAAATGAATACTCTTAATCATATTTTCTTTTCATTCTTATGTACTGATTTCAATCTAATTCATCTTAACTTTAAATAAATTTTAAAATAGAAGTAATTTTCAAATGAAAATATATATTACCCACAAGTAAATGAAAGTGGTGATAGAATAGAATGATTTAGACAAATGAAAAATCCCTTAATGATAACTCGACTTCCTAATGTAAAACTCTTTGGAATTTAAAGTTCATTGCCAATGCTAGTGCACAACATAGGTTTTCTCAATCTCCACTTACAAGCATCAAGCTTATGATAACTAATATAGAATCTCAAAACAAAAAAACAAGTAGATTAATTTAAATTTTAGAAAATAATTTATAATAGTAATACAATCAAAATCAATAAATTTTTTGCCAAGATACCAATGAATATGTCTTTTAAAACATATTAGATTAAAAAACACTTCATTCAACTCTAGCTTCAAGTTCTCAAGTTAAATCTTTTCTTTTGAAGAGTTTAAAAACGTCCGTCTTTTTCGTTTCTCATTCTTTTTCTTCTACTCCATTCTAATTATTATTTTTTTAACATAGTTCTTTTACTTTTACTTTTACTTTTGAGTCTCTGCTCCATTTGCTTTGGACATTCTCACCTTTTTACCATTATAAATTCCCTACTCCATTTCCTTTGGAATCTATAGGACTATATATATATATATATATATTGTTAATACTTCTCACTATCCACTAAATCGAAGAAAATATTATTTCTAACTTATAAAAATTCATCGCTTTCTAACCCATTTCTACTTTCAATTATGGCATAATAGCTTTTTATATGTATACTGTAAAAATAATTAATCAATAGCTTTTGTATTATAAGATTCTTAGAAATATATCTTGTTCATCTTGTTCATCTCGCATTATTATTTTGATCTTCTACCCATTATCATGACTAACACAAGCCATTCAATTAAGGGTATACATCAACTTGTAAAGTTAATCCAAAAGGTTATAAAAATTGATTCTTCTATCATAAAATTCACTAGTGTCATAAAATATCACTTCAATTCAAGATCTATTATATATTCATTTTCATTCTTTTCCTAATTGAAAATAAAGAAAAATGAAATTCATACTTACTTGATTTCGGAAGAAATTTGAAAAATTTCATTAACTCACTTGAATATAAAATTAAAAATAATTCAAAACTTTTCTTCTGCCTTTCTTTCCTTTCATTTCTATCAATGTCATACTTTATCTAAAATACCTACAAACTCATTTTAAACCTTTTCCTAAAGGTTTAAAAATGAAGTACGATTATTCAACATAACAAACATACCAAGAGAAGTACAAAAGAATTGATAAAATAATAAATTTAGCAATTAAGAATTAATTTAATTGAAAAGTAAAATAACATATAGTGCATAAAAATTTAACGAATAAACATTACCACTATATTACAAGTGAATTAATTATCATAACCAAACACTAAATAGAATGCACCATATAGCATATTGCCATAAACACAAAGTATCATCAAGAAACACAAAGAATATAGCAACTACCTGCATTACATAGGAATTCTAACAGTATCACTTAATAACAAAGAAAATAAAATGGAATAAGTGAATCATTGTCGGCGTCCAAAAGTTGCATTGTCATTATCCCCCACTGGATCAATTCTTTGGGACTAGTAGCTCACAGCATGGTCGTATAGGTGGTATTCTTGATCTGGCAATGTCGGAACATTAAGATTACTGCTAAGTGATAATCACATCTTTCTAGATGTCACATGAAACTCTGCCCCTCCTTGATGTCTATTTCTCCTTGACATCGTACGTTCCATTTTGTGGATGCTCCTTGTAAAGGCTCTCTAGTTCTCAAATACCGGTTCTTGATTACGGAGAGTGGTCATCTAATTATGCAAAATTGCACCTATGAAAGCCAACTCTGATTCTTCCATATATAATTTGTTATAATCCATAGCAAGCTGCTCCACGTTCGAATCATTTCTAGCTTCTTACATCTCTTCCAAGATTCTCCTTATGTCATCTCTAATTTTCCTTCTCAGCTCGCTTTCTCTTCTGGCTATCTCAGCCATTTCTCTTTCATCATTTGACTTTTCAAAAACATTTACTCTTCCTTATCTCTGTATAACTTCATCAGTTATGATCTTCTCTAGTAAAACATTGATGTGGAGGCCTGCCATGTTCACATGGTTCAACCTATAAAAGGCTGTAATCGACAATGGGAAAGGAAGTCCATCATTCTTCTTGGTGGTGATGGCACTCCTAATTGCCTCATAAATAATTTTGCCAACATCCAAGTATCCTATTCTCATAACAATTTGGTAAAGTAGGTGCAGCCTTGTAGTTCACTATCTCATAATACTACAGGCTCGGCTATAAGCTGGCGTTAATGAAATAACACCAAGCTTTAGTGGTTTTCCTTAAAAAATTTATGGTTGTGTTGGGGACACCCTTCCATATCAAAAATAAATCTAACTCCATAGATTGCCTCTAAACCTCACTTTATTGTCTCGGTGGGAAAATGGTACTTAATTCCATACTCGGAATTGGGGTACTCGTCATTTTGTTTTTGGTGAAAATTCAGTAATTTAAAATATCGATTTATTCTTACCACAAAAATAATCCACTGTCCTTCCTTGAACTCAGACTCGGTCTTACTTTCACTTTCATATGCATTGGCGTAGATTTCTCTCACTAAGGTTTCACAACCCCATTCACTAGGAACATCCTCTAGGTCTTGGTGGTTATAATCCCTAGTCAATAATCTCCAATTTCTTGCCTCTGTGATATCTAGGATCCAAGTCCTATACTTCAATTCATTCTTCACATTAAATCCTCTCTCCGGGATCAACTTCCTATCCTTAATTACATCATTCCTAATTTTTTTGTAGGACTTTTCATTAATAAAATTTCTTTCTTTAGTTCATAGTTTTTTCTCTCCCATCATTATCTCTTGTTCAACTTCCTCTACGTCTACCTCATCCAAATAATCATCATCAAAGTTGTAACTAAATGAAGAAGGAGGAGTTGGTTCTCTTTACGGTATAATCCTAGGTGTGTTGAAAGATATTGATGTGGGTTAGATTTGAGATACTTTGGATTTTGTTTCAATTTCTCTATTAACTTTCCCTTCCCTTTTTCTTCTCGTACATTTCTACCTCTACCCATTCCGACCATTTGGAATAATGTAAGTAACAGAATTAACTTGTAAAATCATTGAAACTAAATTTTTCAAAAAAAGATTCAATGAAATTAAACTTATCTGTCGAGAATAAGAAATCATCGAGAAAAGCATTTTGAAATTGAGAGTTTGAAATTTATGAGAGTTATTAATAAAATAGCATTGGGAAAAAAAACTTTGCATGTAATTAAAAACAATTGATAAATATTCACAAAAGACCCACAAACTCATTTGAAACTTTGTCTCAAGTTAGCTTCCATATATAATTCAATTTACTCGCCATATATGAAAAATAGTTCGAAAATTCGATAATAATAAACGAATCATCACATCAGTCCAGTACTAGTAGTATAATAGAAATCGTTCGATATCAAAATCATTAAAATTTAAAATTTAGAAATTGAATTCATATCCTAGTACTGAAATCGACTAAAAATAAAAAATTTAAACGATAAGAGGTTAGGGTTTTAGTTGATTACCTTCATGAAATTGATTCTTTCAAGTATGGGACTCAAAACTCTTCTCTATGACACTCATCCAAGCTACAATTCAAACTCCCTTGCTCAAGCCATATGTGGCTTTAAACATTTAAAACTCACACATTTTGGGTTGAATGTGTGAAGATTGAGGTGGGAATCAGTTAAATACACTAAAATCAAGCTTTGGAAGGTTGAATCTTGTCAAAAATTGATCTCTTGATTGAAAGGTTGTAATGGTTTGTGAGTGTGAACGGTTTAAATGTGGCGATTTGGGCTTTCTATTTTTAAAAACTCGAATCATTTGTAGTGAATAGGGTTTAAGCGGATTCACTGATGAATGGCTGTAAATGAGCCTCAGTGGCTCGACAATTTGCCCAACAATTTCTAGTTCTAAACTTGATTCGGGGAAAAATTGCTAACTCAAATTTGCTATGAAAATTTTGCCTATTGCTGCCAATTTTTTCAATAATCTCCAGTGCAAACTGGAATTGCAGGAAAATCGCTAGCCTATTTTTTACTATTTTTCCAATTAAATCAATTTTCGCTTTTAATTATCACATATATATTCAATAAAGGTAGAAATATTCAAATTTTTCAAAGTTTAACCATGAAATGTATTAAATAATCTATTTTATTGCCATAAATAACTTATTGACATAAATCTAATGCATAAAAAATAAAGTATGGAAATAAATTGGCTCAATCAACCTGCCTTACATGAAACTATTCAGGAATTTAATTCCTAAAATATCGCCATTATAAGAGTGAAATGTTGAGAGAATATAAATACAACTAACTAATTCTAATATTAAAACTGAAATTAAAGATAGAGTATGGGATGCCTCCCATAAAGCGCTTTTGTTTATTGTCGTTGGCTCAAGTAAACCACAAAAGTCTAGACTGGTTCTATAAACTTAAGTGTAGGATTATCCACTCTTGCGCCATTCCACAAAGTGATTGTTCGGCCATGCACTCAAAAAGTAATTGTCTTGTTTCAGGAATCTATGCCAGCTTGTGAAGTGGGTAAGAAAGTTCGTCCTAATATTAATGGAGGATCTTCGTTGATGAAGCATGGCGTAACCAAAAAGTCTATGGGAATAATATACTTGTCAATTTGAATTAGTACATTAGTAACTACACCTATCAGTTTTACTGAATATCCGTTTGGTAGGGCAAATTTTTTGGAACCAATTATATCCAATTCTAATTGAATGTGAAGGAAAAAATTAATTGGCATGTAGTTTGCTCTAGAACCCGTATCACATATAGCTTTAAAGTACCAAGCCCATTTGACCTTTATATAGATATATCTCCTGGATCATCGAGCTTGACAATTATTGGATTCTTTTTTTTTTCTTCTTTTTTTCATAGATTTAGATTCTTCCATGTTATTATTCTCCACATTGTTTGATTGCTTAACCCTCCATTCTTGGGTTATTGTCTGTATCTTCATCTTGGTTATTCATGATCTTAGCTTTTCTATCTTCCATTTTTATTGCATTAATAGCATATATTTCAGCTTCATGATGATTTAATTCTAAAGATTCATTATCCTCAGTTTGTTCATTATCAAATTCATCAGAGTTTTTATATATATCTTCATCATTAAAACAAAAAGTGACAATTTTATTTTCAGACTCCATACATATTGTTCTTTCAAAGATATCTAGCTTCATTTTAGCTGTTTTAAGGAATGGTCTTTCTAAATGTATAAATGGGGAATTAGCTGATATTGATGTTGAGTTTTTGGGGGTATCAGTAAAAAATTCAAAACAATTTTTGAAAAACCCCAACAGGATAAAAAATAAGTTTCATTAAAGTAGATCTAAAAAGTAAACCATACCTTAATCAGTGATTTTCTTCTATGATTGTTTGATCTTTGAGGCATTCAAGTGCGCGTTATCTATTGGAAATTCACACATGAATGGTGAACGCAATTTGGGGTGCTAGCCCCAAAAAAGATTGAAAACGTTTTTCTTTCTCTCCTAAAATCTAAAGAACTTGAAAATAGTAAAAATGAAAATCTTATTTCGTTTTAGGGTTTCAACCTTGATTTATATGTGTAGATACGATTTCTTACAAAACCTATTCGTTACACAACTATTGTATTTAGGCAATTCAAGCAAATTACACATACACCCCTATTAATAAGTTATTAAATAACAAATCGTAATGGATTTTATTACATGAATTTTATCATATAAAATTTATTATTTTGGACCAATTGAAATTGAGCAAAACATTCTTTATGTGCGACCTAATAGGTTCATGCAAAATTGGTAGTGAAGCAAAACTATTTTGGTACACAAGTCATAAGCGGTTTCCAGCAAGGCATTATGCTTGCCCAAATAGCATGAATATCAAAATCGATACAACCTAATGAATAATATAAATCACATCATTTGATCATACGATATCCTCTTATCAAACATAAGGCATGGAAATTCACCCTTAATAGTCAATCGTACTAGTCTCAATCATTAGGTAGACTGAAAACATCGAAATGACATTGATCATATCAATTCACTTGGACTTGGCCATTTAACAGTCTAACATATCGAGGGATCCACTAATCTCTCTCTCTATACAAGAGTGACAAATTCTATCTTACATACCTTCACATATTATTCACATAGTAACCAATCACAATCTTTATAATCATCCGGTTAAAGACAATGTTTAATTGTGTCAAATTACCATGCTCCTTATATTGAAGTCTATGGTAATCTCAAGTCTAAGGACTAAATGATATAGCAATCACGAGTAAAACCTATGACTTAATACATGTGTTGTTCTCATAGCGGGTCAGTCAAGTACCTTGTTTCCTAATAAGTACTCATGATCTCGATTTGTATCCCTATACGCATGATCATCACATGACCATCAATTCTAGATTCACACTAGTCTTAATTCATTATAGTTCCCAGTATAATGACCGACTAGGGACATTTAGGATATTTCAACAAGTACTAATGGATCTTATTATAAGGTAAACATGAAATCACTTATAATAAAAATGGCATACGAAAACCTATATTTTATTAACTAAAATTTTAAGATAAACAATGTTTGTAGATTGACCTAGGGTACATATCCCAACAATTGAGTCTTCCATTTTCACGACATAGAAGTCATCGAGAAATATTAAGTCATTTACTTTGACTAAGACATCTTCGAGTAAACCATAAGGTTTAAGAATGCTATTGTCAGCTAAAGTAAGGTTAATAGGTGTAATAGTCAAAGAAATTATTTTAATTGACTCATACAACTTGAGTGACATAATGTTTATTGATGCTCCAAGATCACGTATAACAAAAACTATTAAATAACTTCTATTGTGATAGGAATTCCAAACAACCCTGTGTTAGAACATTTTTCAGGTATTTTTTTTAATTAAAGCATACACTTTTTGTCCTATGTTTTCCTTAGATTTTTCTAAAAATTTGTCTTTTGATTCACATAATTCTTTCAAAACTTTTTCATAATTAGAAAATCGTATAATTGGTTCCATTAATGGTTTATTGATTACTATTTTTCTAAATGATTCAAGAATGTCTTCATTGATTTCTTCGTCCCTAGCATTAGCTAATCGTTGTGGAATGGTAGAATATGAATACATATATTCATTCAAATTATCAAAAATCTTATCGTTTTTATCCTTATCAATTAATTTAGAATTTTGTATATGTTTTAACTCTTGCTAAATACCATGGGTGCACCCTTGCATGAAAAAGTTTAAATTTCAATTATTCAGCAATCCATTCTTTAGAAGGAATCACATTAGCCATCATTTCATCATCTTCTTCAATAGTCTTACGAACCTTCTTTTTATTACTTTGTTTAGGTATCTTGCCAATTATAGTTGTGTCTTTCTTATCACTGAATATAACATTAACTTGTGCTTGATTAGTAGGAGCGACATTGGCTTGAGTAGGTGCTAACTATTATGTTGAGTACTGAACCTATTTATTTGTAAATTCATTTGACTTAACTAATTTTTTTTTCATTAATAGTTGTATTAGTCTTAATTTGATTTCGAGAAATCTGTGTAATGTTTTGATGACTTAACTCATAAAGTTATGCAATATTAACTCTAAATTTGGATTCATAAATTGAGTATTTTGTTGAGGTTGATGACTGTGTATAGGTTGTATTTGAGCTCTTAGTCTATAAGTGTTATAGTTCTGATTTCGAGGACCATAATGAAGATTTGGATTCGGTCTTCAAGGATAATAAGTAATCAATATATTGATTTCTTGGGGACAAAAAAATTGATTCATCATTGCATTAACCTCTTCAGTATTTAATTTGTAGGATGTGTAACCTCATTACATAATTGGAAAGCTTTAACTTGATTAGATCTATCGTTAACTAACAACTTAGCCATCTTAGATAACTCATCAATTTTATTTTTGGTTGCATTATTTTTCATACTATCCACTTCATAAAGTTTCTTTTTCACCATATTTTTTAGATTTTTTTGCCATTTTATTAATTGTTTCTTTTGCTAGAGTTAGTGTAGTTTCAAGTAAAGATCCACCACTTACTTTGTTTAGTAGTCTTTGTTCAAAGTGATTGATTCCTTCATAAAAATATTCTAATAAAGCTCTTTGAGTATATCTATGTTGTCGAGAAGAAGAAATAAGTCTTTGAAATCTATCATAAAATTCATTAAAGTTTTCATCATCTTTCATTTTAAGCACAGTGATTTGCTTTATATAGGAACTAAACTTTCTAGCAGGCATATATTCATCGAGGAAAGCTTTTAGCATTTGAGTCCATGTAGTTATCAAATCTTGTGGAAAATAGAACAACCAATCTTGAGCATGATCTTTCAATGCAAAAGTAAAAGCCTTAAGTTTGACTTATTCCAAACAACCTTCTTTTAGTTTCATTCCATTAACTTTATGTTGATATTACCTTATAAATTTTTGTGGGTCTTCGTTTTCTTTACCGTAGAAGTTGGATAAGGAACTAATAAATCAAGATCTAAGTTCTAATTCATGAAATCCATTGTGGTACGCTATACACGTAGGCTCATATGCAGTAACATTTTGACTTGCTTGTCTAAAAGTGAGTTCTCTATTATTATTGATAAATCTATTATCATTATTATTAATGACATTGTCATTAATATCATTATTATCATCTTCCATCCAATTAGCTAATTTCCCCTAAGTTGTTGTTTTCTCCAATTGAACGTTCTATCTATTTTAGGATCAAGCTAATGTAAAGATACTGTTGAATTCACACAACAAAGTGTGTAGACCATAAAACGTCTAGAATCCTTCAAAATTATCTAAAAATCCTCAGAAATGGCTCCAGAAATTGACACGTGTTGAGTGCGCACAATAATTTCTCATATTTTTCTATTAACTTGTAGTAGTGGGAAATGGGATATCTTCTCCACAGGGATTTTTGAAATCTCAAAGGAAAGTAATTTTTTTCTTTTTTATTAATTTAGTTAATCTAATTATATAGGAATTAAAATATTAAATAACGAACAACTATGATTACTAACTTAAATGACCAAACTAACAAAATTAATCTAAACAATTCAAGTTCAAACTAAACGTAAACAATATTCAAATTCAATTAAATATAAATAAACAAACATCTAAACAAGCCCCATTAAACAATATAATATACATGTAGATTACTTTCAAACATTAGAACATAATATCACTTCATACTATAGTTATAATCACAAAACATGAAATCTTAGAATCATTAAACTCTACTTCGTAATAAGTTGATAGCCTTTAGCCAGCTACCAATTTTTCTTAATTCAATGGAAATGCCACATTCTTATCATTGTAAATCCATAAATTGGATAAAACACAACACCATAGAAATACGATAGCACTAAGTTCAATGAAAATCATGTCTAATCTAAGCCAATATTACTGAAGTCGCATAGTAAACATTTTCGAACACAATCACCTAGAACATCCACTCGGAAAATGATCTAGAGATTAATCCTAGTTACTACTTCTATAATTGTTATTAATAACTATAGATATAGATTCAGAATCATAATATCACATAACACATTTGCAACTATGCACGCAATACTAATCTCCTTTAGTTGTAACTGACAAAAATAACTTGTTAATTATGTGATTTACGTGTATGAATAGATTTAATGCATTAAGCACATGATTCTTTTATTATAACTATCTAACAATCTAAAATATATTACATTGTCTAGAGACTACTCACTCATGTTGGAAATTAACAATGCATAAATATAATTAAAAGACATAATGAATAAATAAATACCTTAATATAAATCGAAGCTCCAAAGTGTTTTTAAAAATAGATAATAAAACTAATATAAAGCAAAACGAAAACAAAAAGAAAGAATTAGGAGAGTTATTTCGAAGATCTCTGGCTTTTTTATAGTTTCCCTACGCAAACATATCTTAGATAAACTCAAATTCTTCATACTAATCTAAAAAACACATAATCGACCTCAGTGATTTCTCAGCGATTCCTAACTTATACACAAATCGCTGAGTGAATCACTGAGTTTAGCTTAATCCTCAACCAATTCAACTGTGATTTATAGTTAATTCTCCAATTCACTATGGATTCGCTGGCCTTCTTCTGCTACCGATTTAGATGGTGATTTCTAGTATTATTTCAAATCGATGGGTAATCGCTAGCGTATTTTTCCACTTGTCTATTTTGCTTTTTTTTTTCTCTTTTCTTCAATTTCTTCATTTTGCGCATTTAAAACCATAAATCACCAAAACAAAAAAATACCTAGTGAAGTATCTTCATTTTTGCATAAAATCAACCTAAACTACAGTATAAAATATGTCTAATTATTGACATATCAGGGTTTGAATCTTGATGGATTTAGATCGCTAAGACACGCTTCTTTTTGTTTCTTTGGCACTAAATCATCATTGTAATTTTTTACCCTATTTACCATGAACTTACTTTATTTCATGTTTGTTTACATTCCCGCATGATCTTCTGGCTTAGTTTTTGGAACTCATGAAAAACTTTTGAGATACTACTGGCTTTACTCGATCGAATCGTTGCTTTGTTGGAAATAATTACAGTTCCTTCATCTAGCAATAGAAGGAGCCGATGCTTAATGACTATCTTTAAGCTACGCTTGGAGCGGGTTTCTTCTCTTACCGCTTACTAGGTTTTTTTTGTTGGATGATATTACTATTATCATGATTTTGTAAAATTTGGTTCATTTTTAGATTTTGAGAGATACACTGCATACATATACATGATTTCGTTTTTTTGTAACATGATATACATGTGATTACTTTTGCAGGATTTCCACATCTACGCTTGTCCCGACTTTAAATAGTTTAAAATTAGTTGTTTTGATTCTTTAACTGCTTCTGTTGCACCATACTAAATTAAGACATGAGAATCTTGATAACTCTAATAAGCTATCAAATATTACTTAATAAAAAGGATAAATAGGCTTACGTTGGCCCTGCACGGGTTTAACAAGGGTCCAGGTAGGACTAGTGACGGACGGGGCCCAGTTTGTGGGGACTGTGGCCATCGCAAAGCATGATGCCACTAATGACTTCAAACATGAAAGCTCCTAATTAAAGTTATAATCAAACTAAAAACTTCCAAAATAGTAAATTTGCAATTTCGGAGGCCTGAACAAAGGAATTTAGCCAAAAAAAAACATCGTTTTTCACTGCAAAAAATGTAATTTGGCCAAAAAACATCATTTTCATTGAAAAGTTTTGAGTATTGATCACCACGCTATTTCCTTTAAATCCATGTCCTCAACATTTCTAAATTCCTTAGTTGGTCCTTCCAAGAGTTTTCATGAAACTATATTTCCAAATAAAACATATCCTATTTAAACTCAAATTCCAAACTAAAGACTAATATAGTTCTAGTTAAACTCAACTTTCTAAATCCACATCCATGTTTCTTGATTTTGTTGAGTTTGATGTGCACGCAAACTCATTGTGACAACCCGCCCATATGCTAACCTCGCAGACTTTATCTTCATTACTTTTCATCATACTCCCCTCATTGACGAAAATTCATCCTCAAAATTTTATCTTTTCTTGGATGTGACAAACTTTTATAAGATCTTCTAAAGCAAACAATTCTTGCTCGACTTCAACCTCAATGAAATCATCAACTAGTGGAATATATATGCAAGGAATAATTACTTCAACTTTATCCTAAGAAACATAAATCTTTGTTGGCACCTCATTATGTGACACCATCATCGACACTTGTGCTATCGATTACAATGATATTAGCTCAAGTAAATGACCATCACTTCGAAACACCACCTTTAATTTAATAATGATGTCATCATTGTCGTAAAAAATTAATAGCTTGTTGATGTCGAAGATGTATCCATTGTTGCATTTGAAGTGATCAATACATTCTTTTGATATACAATATTCTTCATTATACTCATCTTCCTCGTCAGAAGAGGAATCTCATTTGTTTCATAAAAAATGGAAGGTTCTCTTTGACAGTTTTGGGTAGGGTCATTTTTAACCCAAACCCTTAACAATGTTCCTATAACAACAGTCAGTTCATTCAGCTTCATATGCATTTGTTCCTGCGACATAAACAACTGGGTAAATTGCTCGTTCAGGTCCTAGTTGTCTCTTTGATAAGTGTCCTTAACCGGATATTGTTCTTTTTCTGTGCCAAGATTATCACATGTGACAAATGCTCAGATACTAATTAGTGCAGCGAGGATCTTCCAAATCGAATGTTTGAATTCCACAAATAAGCAATCTAAGGCAACAACTTAAACCATAGTTCAAGATTTCTTTGATTAATCAAAATCCAATGAATTACATGCAAAAGGGTGCTTTATATAGCAAAATCCTAATTTTACCAAAACTAGTAAAAGTCTAAAATACCTTAAATTATAAACTACACAAAATAAGAAACCTAATACCAAAAACAAATTCAAACATGAAAACTCCTACTTAAAGTTATAATCAAATATAAACTTTCCAAAAATAGCAAATTTATGATTTCGAAGGCCTAGACGGAGGAATTAGGCCAAAAAATGTTGTTCACAAAGCAAAGCTGAGTGTACTGATCACTATGCCATTTACAATAAATCCATGTCCTAGAAACTTCAAAATTCTTTAGTCGATCAGTCAAAAAGTTTCTATGCAACTATATTTCTAAATTAAACATACCCTTAAATTCAACTTCATAATTAAATACTAATATAGTTCTAATTAAACTCGAGTTTCTAAATCCACATCCACTTTTCTTGAGTTTGTTGAGTTTGGTTTGTGATAAGTCAATAATTAGACACGGTATATAGTTTATTTTAAGATAATTTTAGTTGTAAAATGCTATATTATACTGGGTTTTCTCTTATTTTTTTAATTTTAGGTTATATTAAAGTTATATAAATGGAAGAAAAAATAATGCATGGATTACTGGAATCTCAAAGAAGAAAAGACAATGATTACCAAAAGCCGAAATATGGAATTAAGCAGGGCTTTCTGCATGAGACGATTAGGAGTGGATTAGAAGCAATCCCTAGGGATAGATTTATTTCGAATAAGGATGGGTATCCCAAATACATTAAAACAAAGAATTTTAGGAAAACCCTAAAAGTATGTAACTATTTTACCAATGCAAGTTTGCAGCCAAGTTTTCAATGTTATGAAGTTATGAATCACAAGGTGCTTTGTTGTATCATATTGTTCGAGGGTTGGGTTATCGGAATGTTGGCAAGGTCATTTATGATGTGATTAGGAATGCCATGAACACAAAAAAGATTGTAGGATTACCTTTTCCCTTGATGATTGCAAAATTTTGTAAACAAGATTGAGTTCCTAAGGTAGATCTTAAGATAGATATTTGTCCTGACAAGACTATCACTGATGCTTACATAAAGAGCAACAAAAATGTCAAACACTATATGGATTTAAAGGATGAAAGAAAAAGATACTCATAAGAGAGACTGAAGATAAAAGAAAAATGCGAGCAGAGAATAAAAGAGTTTTGGAAGAAATGCAAGCTGATGTGTATAATGAAAGAATGGATCATAGTTCAAAACAACCTGCTGAGCATTACACTGGTATGCACACAAACGAGATGGAGTTGGCCATGATAGGATCAATTCTGCGAAACCTGATGACAACTCTGAGGAATCAAGATTTTATGTGTAACGACCCTAAATTTCTAACTTATGCCATGTGTCACCACATGACTCAGACGGGGACTTATGCTGACATGGCGTACTTGGTCAACCCTCAAGAGTCAACACTGAGGAATATTAATTTCGTTTGATGGATGCCTATTGTGTGTATATGTATAGATTATTAAATCATCGTCGTACATTATCTATTGGTGTATTGGTGTCGAGATGCGAATGAGGACACGCATCGAGATACGTGCAGACCTAGGAACCGGTAGATAGTGATATGGTGAGTCTAATTGTTGGGTTATTTGAATTAATGTAACCAAGTTATTTACTTGTTCATAGGCTATTGTATAAAGGAAATCAATTGCAAACTTAAGTTGTGGAAAATAGCCCGACACCTTAAGACAAGTCTTGAGATATGTGACAAAACAAATCTCAATAGAAATTTGTATTAAAATATGTATTAACACAATGAAACTAGTAGAGGTAGGACTTAACATGGACCTTTAGATGTACATAGAGATGTGCATGTAGTAAGAGATGAGTGGACCAAAGTAAAGCCATCCAAATGACCTATAAATAGGAGCCTTCTTCTCAAAAGCTCATACATGCAAAGCCAAGAGAAAAATCAGAGCTGAAGAATTCTTAAATTTGCTCTAAATCAAGGTCTAAAAATGAAGGATTCATGAACCCAAATGGTGTAAAAGAGCTAGGGATCAAACCATCAAACCTAGGTGGGAACTTCAAGTTTCATACACCAATTTGAAACCAATTTAAAGTTTGGTTTCAAATCAAAGGGCTTTTAAATTTTAAGCATTTGGGAGATCTTTTAAGTTTTTTTTATCAATTAGACACCACATTTGAGTTTCCCAAATCAATTTTTGAAAATTGTAAAGTTTGGCCAAATTGGAGCATTTTTGCATGAAATTGAAATTAGGAATTTTGATCTATAAAATGATTTGGTTTTTAAAAACAAATGGGATCTTTGGATTCCTTGTGTTTTCAACTCAGTCTACTACATTGAGTTTTTAGTTTTAGGTAATAAATGAATTTGTTATGAATTTTCCAAGTTCATGAAGTTGTAAAACAAAACTAGAAATTATGTATGTTATTGTTATGAACCAGTCTCTGTAATTTGCTCATAACTTCCTCATTTTAAATCGAAATGGAATCATTCAGGTGGATTTTGAAAGCTAACTCAAAGAAGAACAACTTTTACCTACTGAAAGATTTTGAAATTCGAATGTTGTAATGTGTAAAAATCCTCTGCAACATTAGTGATGAATCTGAAATTTATGGGTTCATAGTTTATATATAACCTGTTGTTTAAGCATAACTCCCTCATTTCTTATCTCATTAAGCTCTTTTTTTAGTATGATGTTCTAGAATATTTTTGTAGTATTCAGTAAAAAAATCACGATTTTGAAGCTAGGGTTTATGAGAAATGGATTTTTCAAAGTTGTTGGTCGGAATATAAAACCGTTTTGAGTCGTTGTGGTAACATTTCCATATTTCCCTCATTTCTTATCAAAAATGTGCAAACCTTACAGTTTCGGAAAGCTAAAAATGTCTCTAAAACTTCTCTTTGGATCAGAATACATAATTTTAACTTTTTCATAATTGAAGTCAACTAACAAGTGTTGCACCGAAATTGTCTCTATTTTAAAGAAAGTAGATTTGAACTTAAACAAATTATTAAAGAGTTGATTTTTGACTTAAGGTATTCCGAACATTAAATTATTTCATAATTGAACCAAAATTTGTAGAATATGTTATTAAATCATTGTGAAGGTGTCCACTAATTTTTGTGATTTTTCGGCATGCCTAACTCAGTTTTCAAGTCGCATTTCAACTAAAAATCTCATATTTACAAAAAAAGGACTTGGAATCTCACTTTGAGTCGGGAATTGAGTTTTTGAACTTATAAATGAGAATTTATTACTTGAAAACCTTGTTTTCAATTATTTGGACTTCATTGAATAATCCTCGAGAATTTAAGAAAATTCTATTTAATTTTAAGCCATTTTTCAAATTGAATGAAAACTAACTTTTAAGTATTTATTTTGAAGTCCCTAAAGGACTGTTTTGCAAACTAGTGTTTTAAATCAACTTGAAATGATTTCTAATTATCCTAAATGGTTCAATAATAACTAAAAATAATAGATAAAGTGTGTTGAATAATATTAAACAAGTCCTGACACTTTTAGCCGAGCTAATTGCCCAATGAAGATTTGACAAGAATAAAAAGAACAATTAAACACCAAATTCACTTCTAATTATTTGTAGAATTCTAAATGGGATCGGTTAGCACCAATATGTCTAGTTACATTGCTCTCACAATAACAACCCTTAATAGCCTAATACCAAGAACAAATGAGTGTTAAGTTACAAATAGAGAAGTAAGATTATAATTGAATTATATTAGGAACAAAGATAGTAAATGCAACCTAATGACTCTACCACGTATATAACCAATCTAATGGGACAGTAGGTACCTAGCTAGCTGGAGCCGAGAATCAAGGGTTGATTGGGATGCGTGTTAGGAGCAGCGAGGGCGTATTTTTGCATAGTTGAGGTAAGTAAACCAGCAAGGATCTCTATAGTAATTCATTATCTTTTCTTTATTCTTTAGAATTGTGAATTAGCTTCTCTGTGGACTCCCACTCCTAATATAATTGTTTGAGGGCCAATTGAGTTAAGAAGGTGTTTCTAGGGCATAGTTGCCCACTTGCAACCAGAATCATGACCCATATTCTCTAGATTTTGTCGGAATGAGATGTGTTTTATCCGCGGCACCGTCGAAATCCCTCATTCATGATGGTTTAGGTTAAGTAGGCGTTGCCGCTTCTTAGGACCCGAGTTTAATCGAATTTACTGCAACTCTATGACCATGACCCTGTGGCACCCGTAGCCGGTGGTCTGGACCACTCGGGCACCTCTTTTCTAGTTTCCTCCACACGGGTTTCTCGCAGTTTACATTTTTCCAGTTTTATTATCATGCATTTTACTTATTTACTGCTTTATTTATCTCCTGCATGATTCCCAGTCTGCTTTATATTACTCATGCATTACTGTCTATATCATTCTAGCTTAACTCACTGGAATTGTTTCTTTTAGTGAAAATTGCAGGTTCGTAAACGAGTACGGGCAAGGCGTCAGTGATTGGTGACTTACTGCGAGATATCAGAGCGGCCCTTCCCTTTGCCATTTTGTAGGTTTCTTTTGTATTGTCTTTACTTATATACTTGATATTTTGTACACCTAGATGCACTATGGGTTTTGAGAGACACGTACAACTTGTATATCACTTTGTTTACTTTCTGCACTTGGTCAGTAGATATACAGATTTATATATGCATGGTTCCACACATAAGTTGTCTGACGCTTCCTTTTTACTTATTGAGTTTTTTAAATTGTTAAATTGCTTCTGCTAAATTTTTAAATGTTGCGAATATTAATAACTTTACTTAATTTATGAATATACATATGTGAATGGATCAAAAAGCTGACTAAGCCTGCGTTGACCTTATGGAGGCTGACTCTGGGGTCCACGTGGGCTTACGCCAGGTGAGGCCCATGATGAGTCATTAAATATGCACTTTTATATAGGTTTTTAGCTATGTACATTGAGTCTAAATTTCGTATTTTATGGTTCTATATGTTTACTTTAGAGATTTACTAGGTATTTGAGTGTCTTTGCGTGAATTATACAAATCCAGGAAAGAAATCAAAGTTGAATAAAAAAACCAGTAGGCTTGACACCCCCATAATGATTTGATAGCTCCATGGAGAAGCCACAACACCAAGCAGGGTGTTAAGGCGAAACAAGGAACGATGTCAGAAATGAACAAACGACGTCATAATTTACAACATGTATTGTCACCCACGGCGCCAGGTTTAGAAATAGAAATAATAGATCGACTTGTTATTTAAGACTTACTATATTGTGCCACGTCATGACTTGGCGTCATTCACACATTATGGTGGCGCCATTGACATGCCAGACTCGCAGAATAGAAATTTCGCAATTTTTAGAAGGTTCTTATTTCTCAAGCTTTCCTATTCTTATACCCAAGTTTACCTATATCATGGAGGGACCTCTTTGGATAAAAACACATTGTATTTAGAGTGATTTAGGAGTTAATAAAGGTAGAGTAGTCATGTTCGGTTAGGTTCTTTAATACCTAAGTCGGGGATGAAACTCTCTAGCCATTAGTTAGTTGTATTTTGTCTTGTTGGGATTTTCTATTATACTAATGTTTTAATTCTGTTCTTTATCTTTATGTTATTTTTTTTCATGATGTCTTAATGGTAGTTTAGAGTTTATATATTCATTGCAAATCGCTAGGCATAAACCCATTGACCATCTATCAATCAGGTTCAGTCCATGATACCAACTGGGTTGAGAAATGGCGATCACTTAGAGAAAGAGACCTAACACTCCTATTGTTCTAAGTGAGTAACATCGAGAACTATGTTAAATCTTGAGTGCGGTTGCCCAAGGTTATCTAGGGGTCGGTGTTCCCACAGAGCGCAAAGTAATGCTCACGTGTTAAATCTTGAAAGCTATTGCCTAAGGTTGTGCGATGGATTATGGGAAGCATTTAGAGAGCGGTTTCCCTATTTATCGATAATAGAATTATGGTGTTGGTGAACCCAACACCTATAGCCAATCGAGGGAAACTATTTTAAAACCTATCTTTTGAATCGATGATACAAGACATGGAAACATCATAGGGCTATATTGTGGATTCATATACTTAGGTATATTTCAATTCTCTGATTTAAAACTTATTTACCTTCTTCTTTAGTAGACCTTTAGGATAAAACTCTTTCAAACCCCCCAGATTTGCTTTTCTGTTCCTTAGATTATGTTTAATTGAATCATGTGGATTCGATCCCGTGCTTGCCACTACTACATTCCAGTAGGATAACTCAATCTAAATCGACTGGTTCACTATTAACTTTTGATTCAGAAATTGACAGAACCCACCGGAGGTTGGCTAGGGAAGCTCTAAACTAAGAGTCCAATTCTCCCCAACATATTATGTTTGATGACGCTGGCCACGCTGACGATGATCGCCAGATTACTATGGGGTGCATTAATGAAGATCTCCAAAATCTTCTTGCACAGCTGCCCCTATAAATAAACTTTCTACCAAATGGCGAAGCTTTCGAGCTTAAATCTGGCTTTATTCATCTCTTACCCACATTACATGGCATGGAGAGGAAATACCTAGTGGCATTCCCAAAGGCGTTTAGGAAAATTGTCATTCTATGAAACCTCCTCAAGCGAAAAAAATACGGTAAAGCTTAGGGCTTTCCCATTCTGCATAACGGATAAGGCTAAGTAATGGCTTTTTTATCTCTGCCCTTGGTGCATAAACTTTTGGCATGATATGATCAACAAGTTTCTGAAAGACTATTTTCATAAGGACAAAGTTGCTAAGCTCATCTCAAAGATATGCAGTATCAAGACGAAGACCGACGAGTCTTTTCGTGATTATTACGACAGCTATAAGCGCCTAATTGCCAATGGCCCACAACATGGCCAATATGATAGGGCAGTTGTCCGATTCTTCTATGTAGGCATATCCCCTCTAGAGAGGTGTAGTATTAATAATGCTCGTGGTGGTCACATCCGTGACAAAACCCCTGTGCAGATGAAGCACTTTAAAAGGACATAGAGCAACAATCCAGGCTATACAAGGATATTGATGTTAACGCACGCTGAAGTCCATCAGTTGAAGCTACTACTAGGTCCATTTTTAAGAGAATTTATCGATTGACTTCCCTAGTGGAACATCTCCAAATCAATGGACAAGGGCATGTTAAAGCTTGTGGATTCTTCTCAGCCACAAGCCATGCAAATGATGAATGTCCTACTCTATTTGAGGACCATCAGCAGGCCAATGTCATAGGTTACCAATTTCAACGGTAAACTACAGCGCCCTTCAGAAATACCTATAACTAAACAATGGCAAGGAACAACCCTAACTTTAGTTGTGCCTCAAAACCAGAGCTATCTATCTTTTGCCCAAGAGAACAACTGTTACCTGAACCAGTAACTAGTCATTCCTCACTAGAGGACACGATTAAGTCTCTAGCGGCTAAATAGAGACAATTTTCTAGAGATGTTAGCAAGTTTCAGGTGAACACTGAGAATGCTCTCACTGACTAAATGCTGCGATCCGAAACCTGGAGGTCTAGTTAGCCAAATTGCACAACAACTGGGAAGATTGGAGGAGGAGGGAAAGTTGCCTATGCAAACTTGCCAAAGTAATTATCCAATGAGGAGGAGAATGAAGCATAAATCCTAGGACTAACCCCTAAACAAATAAAAATTCCCCTAAATGAAACTCTGCCTATTTATAAGGTCAGACATCCCTTTTCCCACTTGATGATATATAGAAAAAGGGAGGAAGAGAAAGAGATTCTTGAGACCTTTAGGAGAGTAGGAATTAAAATCCCACTTCTTGATGTATTAACATAGGTTCCTACGTATGCGAAGTTCCTTAAGGAGTTCTGCACAAACAATGGGAGATTGAAGGGCATTGAAAAGATTCATGTAGGAGAAATTGTCACGGCAATCGTGCAAAAAAAACTTCCCCCTAAATTTAAGGACCACGAGACATTCTCGGTACCTTGTAATACAGGGTATATCAGCATTCCAAAAGCAATATGCAATCCTGGTGCCTCCATAAATGGAATGCCATTATCCATTATGATACACTTAAAGTAAAACCTCTTGAAGAGATAGGGATTATGATCCAGTTAGTAGATCAATCGGTGTTCAAACATGTTGGCATATTGGAAGATGTATTTCTTCAAGTAAATGATTTTGTATTCCTAGCAAACTTCTACGTAGTGGATATAAAAGAGGAATACCTATCTAAATCGTTATTGGTGCTCCTTGGACGACCATTCTTAAAGACTGCTTAAACCAAGATAGACACACACAACATATTTTTAATAATGGAATTCGATGGGGAGGTTATCAAGTTCAACATATACAATGCCATATGACATTAATAATGTCTATTTCAATGTTATTCAAGACACAAACGCCACTCGGATCTACGTGGATGCCGCGGTAGGCTAGGACACACGGGGACTTAGGTATGGAAGTTTATTGTGTGTTGGTTGCTTATTTGCGGTGTAATTTATTGAAATACATCGCATGTGTGTATGTGGCAAAATAATACGTGTGAGGGTGTGTGAACGGTATTCGCCTCGATATACGTGTCGACGCGGGTATCAGGTAATCGACGGGACCGAATATTAGGTCGGGGAAACGAAAACACACAAATTGAATAAAAAAAATTTACCAAGTAAATAATATGTAATATATATTGGGTGGCTAGCAACGCGGCGATACGCATATATCACGGTTCGGACGCGAAACCGAGCGTTGAAATGCCGAAAACACGGGCGATTGTCTTAGCTGTGTCACATTTAGGTGTCAAGACATCTAACTCAACAACAACACTTGTCCAAATTCAACAACACGTGTCCACTCACCTCACCTACACCTACACCTCACACACACACTCCATGCACACACATACAGCCGATCGGGAGATCGAGAGGATAAGAAGAAAAGGAGAGGAGGAGGAGAAGAAGGAACACGCAAGGAAGGAGAAAAGAGAAGGTGGAGACGTCACGATCAAGGTGAGTCTCAGTGGTTTTTTTTTATTGTGGTTTCGGTTGGCTGTGGTGGCGAGACAAGGGTTCGGCCATGAGGCCGAACCGGGTCGCGGTGGTGATGGCAAGGGTGTCTCCCCTGCCATCGATTCCACCGGGGTTGCAACCCCAACCCAAACCACAGAGAATTAAAAAAAAATATATGTTTCCCGATCGAACCAATTTTCACTGGTTCGATCGGATGAAGAAGGTGAACACCGGGCCCAAAACGGGCCAGGCTCGGCCCATGGGCCGAGGCTGGACCTGTTCTGGTCCAGGGCCGAGTCGAGTCAGACCCAACGAGAATTAAAAAAAAAAAAAAAAAAAAAAGAATTAAAAAAAAAAAAAAGACAATTTTGGAAAAATTCTGGAAAAATTGGGAAAATTCCGAAAAAAATATATTTCCGTAAAATAAATAAAAATTGATACATTTCTATGAATAATAAAATATTTGGATATTTCGGACTCGACTTTCGTGGGGTTTTTGCCTCGAAAAGTGCGAAATGAGCAATTTGGCCTAAATTTGTAGAAATTGGTCGTACTAAATCAAAATTATTGATAAATGGACATAGGTTGACACTGGTGATCAATTGGCGACCAAGGACTCTGTGGACTTGGACTCGAGGATTGATTACGAGGTATCGGAGTGTGTTGTGAGGTTTGTAAAACCTAATGGAAAAAATCTTGAGTATTTATTTTGCTTTATAATTCCATTCAATTCCAGTATTTCCTTGTGATTTTTCCTATATCTATATCTTGTCGTTGTTTGCACGGTAGGTTGAGTTACTCCCACCGGGTTTTTCGTTTTGTGTCTATGCATTCTAGACCATAGCATATGTACCAAGAGTTCTCGGTGGATAACGACCCGAGCTATTGAACTGCTACATGTGTCGGTGCGTCGTAGGTTTACGCCGGCCACCGAGAGGGATCTAGTTGGTGCGCCCACTAGTGGGATCCTGTAAGGGAATCCTGAAGTATGGTTTAGTCTGACTGGAACAGGTCCACACATTTGCACTTTATTGTTATCTATGCATGCGATGCCCTACTTACAGTTGTCTGTTTACATTTCGCATGTTTATTTAATAGTATTTATTGACTTCCACTTATTTATATGAATGCTCGGAGGAGTTCCTTGGGATTTTACTGACTGGACTCGTCATCCATTTTCTTTTGTGATGATTGAGTGCAGATCCGAATACAAGTAAAGGCAAGGGGATCTTAGGAGACTACCTCTGATCGCCTACCGTTGAGGATTACTTGTACGTGTGTTTTGTTTTGATATTTTGATTTTTTTGGGAACTGGGGAGTATTATGACCTTGTACATGCCTATACTTTATATGGTACAATTGTATACAGAGTACTTTTCAGGGTTTTTCCACAGTAGGATTTGTTAAATTGATTAATATTTCTTGCATTTAAGTACAACTTCCGCTGCATATGTCATTTATACGCTGTACACACAAGTGGATGCGAATTTCGAGACAAGAAAAGGACGGCATTTGCCGTACACGTGTAGTAGGGCCGACTGGCAAGGAGTACATGGAGACACGTCACCCCGAGGCAGTGAGGGTCGCCACACCTATGTCAGTGTAAGCAATAAATGATATGGATCCGCTTGTTCAATAGACCTTACTCATAAGGAATGAAGATAAAGCTCAAGTCATCTTAGAGAATCATCTTGATAGCATGTAATTCTACAATGAAGGTGCATCCTTCCACGCTAAAATATCTAAGTTAGATTCATTTTTAGATGCACCTAATGTGTGTTATTTGGATTTACCTATTTTTGACTCCAAACCTCTTCCATCGCTAGTGAAAGCACCCTTGATCAAGCTCAAACCATTACTTGAACACTTGAAGTATTTTTTTTGGTAAGAATGATACATTACATGTGATCATCTTAGCCATACTTATTGCATTAATAGAAGATATGTGATGACTATGCCTCGACATAGGGTCGGGTCGCCCGGCCCAAACCATTACCCAAGCCAAAGTACCTAAATCGGGCCCGAGCAACGGCATGCTCGCCTAAACAAAACTTGCGGAAAGATAAAAGCTATACAAATGAATAATAAATACGGAATCACAGGAAATAAAATATCCATAACACTATTAAAGTAAGATTCCATGAAATGAGTTTTCAGAAGTATATTTTATTCACGATATCCCAAAAAGTTATATAAACTCTAATTACGACAATGAATGGTTCAAACTACCCAATAAGTCTTAAGTTACAACCAAAGTTCATAAGTTCTCAAAATCAAGTAACTAGATAATAAGAGCATACGAGGCTCACAATGTAAAGGAAGACTTGAAGTTATCTCCTTTCCCTTATCACAGTCAAAAGCAGATGTCGATGTACCAAGAGAGTAAGTGAGGTGAGCTAAAAGGGGCAATGGAACTTAATAAGAGGAAAACCTCGCTCAAACATCAAACACGCAAGTACTACTTAATAAAAATGTAAGATCTAACATGGAGTTAAAATCAAATCATTAATCATTTAGTAGAAAACATGGAAATAAGATTTATATCTATAATTAAATGTCAACCATCCATTCTATTCATTTAAGACAAGTTCCGAGATTCATGAAACCATAATGGCAAGAGGTTCGCAAATCATAAATGAAATTAAAGTATTCATGCATTGGGGCTTACAAGAGATATACCATAAAAGAATAATATTAATTATAAGTCATTGTTCCATTCAATGAATACTAATTATTGACTTGATTTCAGTGATCGATTCCCCTACTCTCAAGGTGATGAAGATCGCTAGTGAACACAGTGCCCACTGTGTTCCCTCAATGGTCTCATCAAACCAACAGTAAGTTAGTCCAAGCCATCGCCAATATGTGCACAAAGATCACATAGAGTTTTCATGAGAAGTTTATTACCGTTCATGTCCTTAATAATTTAACCCCAATCTAAACTCCTTACCCAGGAGAGGGTCATCCAACTCCTTACCCAGGAGAAGGTCATCCAACTCCTTACCCATGAGTAGATAATTCCATTTCCTTGTCAAGGAGAAGGTAATCCCAATTTTAGGTGCAACACATATACAACCAATAGATATGTAAAATAAAGTGAATAGCATAATGCAACCCATTCCCAAGTCTTGAGTTCAAATCATGAATCTTAATTATCTAACAACATGCCATATTTGGTACTTGAGCGAAGATTCCCACTTACCTCGACTCGTCGAAATATCCACTTTTTATCCTTGCGCGCCTGGGGTTTTGTGGGAACCGTTTCGCGAATCTATATAATTTAAGACTCATCCACATTAATTTACAATTCTCATTTCAAAGCTACTCAATTTCCTACTTATTAGCAAATTGCTTTGGGTCCACTAGTGTGGGTCCCGCGGGTTTCACGTTGTCGGGAACCCTCATCAGGGTGTCATAGTGTGCCTCGAAGTCCACTAATATTGTTTCTATCTATTGTATTTTATTTATTAAAATTATATATATCCTATATCATATATATGTAATATTATGCTTTAGTTTATTTTTATATTTATTTTTATATTTATTTTTTTTGTTCAGGGGCTACCAGGCCCCCGCTTGAGGGTGGCTAGTGGTCAAAATGACCCCTGACCTCCCCCTTCCCCCCTCACCCGCTCACTGCCATTTGGCAGTGAGCATGAGCTCACATGGGGGGCCTCCAATAGGAAGCCCCTCCTCCTTCTGGTGGTGGCAGTCCACCGCCACCACTTTACTCTAGTGGCGGGGAGATGACACCGCCCCCTTAGGGTTCTCCACTAAAATTTCATAAATTTGAAACTAAAAGAAAGAAAAACAGGTTTTCCACAATTATTGAAGCAAACCCAAGCTTATGATTTGTTTAGACAAGAGAAGAAAAGGTGTAGAGGATGGATTTACCTTCAACGAATGCCTTCTTGGCTTCACACCACCACGATTCTCTAAACAAAAGTCACCTCTCATTTTCTCTCTCAATTTTGTGTGTGAACAAAAGGGGGCTAGGGTCTAATTGGATAAATATACTAGGACTAATAGTGTAGGGTTTTTGCAAAATTACTTAATTACCCCCGGGATGGATTTTGAGATTTTTTGGTCATCATAACATCCTAAATTTTAAGAACTTTCGTCCTCGAAAGTAAAATTAAAGTACACCCACAACCCGATGTGTCTATTCATAATGATTTCTTTTACGACCCTTTCTTAAACTAATGCAAATCTGCACCTGCAAGATTTAACCGACCCCACGTGAAATAAAATTTTAACTTTGACTCTAACATCCCAACATTCTCATTAGCATCTTATAGGGCAATATTCACGAGGCTTACCTCATATAGGTCATAATATAATCATTAAACTTTAACTACCAGCCAAGTCTTTGTATCATCACTTGTATCTCGATATTCCCTTGTACTCTTTACCGAAGTCGCAACGTACACCTAAGTCGTTCAATCAGCTAGTAGCGATAAACTTACTAAGATGTGATTTGGTGCCTATCTGTGTCATAAATATCTATGCCTATCCGACAATAAAACCCATACTGCTAACTGAAAGTAGGAACGAAGTTAGCTACCAATTATAATATGAGCACTAGTACACCAACTATATCGCCATCTCGATTACATATCAATGAACGACTTTTCATATCCTTGCTACTTATTTATGGAATCTACAAATATCCGTGTCAACTATTCCTCTCAGGAATAATACCTTAACATCAATGTTAACAAACATTTATCAACATTTATTATTGTCAGTTTTATATTTTGAGTCAACTCTCAAGATCCTAGGTGATCATTTTAAATTCATTTGGCTTGGTCATGTTTACATTTAATGAACAAGTGCCTCTTGTCACCTTTCTGAGCTAACTTTTAACTCTTACAACGTGTTTAAGACTTTTTCTCAATCAGAAATAAAGTATCTTAACTTTTATATTTTACGTTTGAAAGTAACGGTCACTCCTATCGAGAAACGTCAAGTAACTTACTACCAGCGATTATCATGATTTCTCGTGAAGTTATCAATATCATTAAAATTTAGGCTTTCAGTGGGTTACTCCCCTTGCAAGTCTCAAGGCTACAAAAGGCAATAGTAGTGTTCACTGTCTCTTTAGGATTTGCAATCCATTATACCACCTATTTACAAAAATCAATCCTATATTAGAATCCCCAATTTTAAGGATTCGGTCATCTTGACTTAGGTTAGGTGTCATTTAGTTACATTATCATTGAATTCCTTATCATTTGACTCATTATAGTATTACTAACGGTAAAATATATTCTCTAAGTCATACTAACTTGATTCATTTATGTTCTGTACCACATTCAAATACACCACACTCATTTTCAAAAAAGTTGTAATATTTTGGTATCCCCAATTTTAGTAACTTGGCAATGTGCCATCCCCCATAATGTTCTTTTTTAAATCAAAATCACTAGGTCTACTTATTGCGTTCTCTAAAAATATTCTCTAACTTTTCAATCTTTGTTTCATGTGTCATGCACTTAATGGTCATTTTAATGTATTCTTAATATGAAGAGTCCTCAATTTTTGTATTCTACCAACTATCTGTAAGATCAAACAATTTCATCAATGATAGCATTTTTTTGTCAAGTTTGTCTTGGCCTATCCAACCCTAATGTACCATGTTTTTTTTGTTTCTCAATAAGAGTAAAATGATAAATCTCAAATTAAATAATGCATGTTGGTCTCGATACCAAAATAGGAGCCTGTACCTGCAACTACTCGTAACGGGATCTCCTAGTCATGCTTAGCTATAACATGGACCCCACCTCGAGCAATTAGAGCCACACTCCTCTTAGATGGTGGTAGGTTAGGGCATCTGCTCTTATAATGTCCCGCTTCCTCACACTCGAAACATATTATATGCGACTTATGGTAATTCGGAGGTGGTTGCCCGACACTCGCTGATGCGCTCGGCCTTGTCCCTCTGTCCTCGCTCTTTTGTAGGTACAGCGATAGACGTGGTGGTCCAAACGTCACACTCTGAGTAGTCGAAGGTGCGGGGACACGTGAATGTGTTGTAGTCCCCGAAGCTACTCCAAAGGGTGCACGGCCACCCGATGATCCTCCAAATCTGTACTTCTTGGGATTTCTTCCATTACTTTTCTGATAAGTGTCGAAACTACGCTTACCCTAACTATACCGATCGAATCCTGCTTAGAACTGCATATCATCCTCATCACGAAGTGCTAACAAACACACGAGTACTCAATGGTAGGCCTGATGGTAAGTCTGTGATCCCGGTGCTTCCACTATAGTTCGTATATCTCCTCAACCGCTGAATGAATCGTCTCCTACGAGTCACCTCGGATGGAACATACTCATACGCGATCTCTACCTACTCATTGAACCCTGACGCATATTCAGCCACGGTCATGTTGCCTCGTACCAAGGCAAAGAATTCCTTAATTTTATCTACCATGAGGGAAATGCTTGAACTGCGGTCAACTCATATTTGGTCCTCGAGTTCTTGAGATAGACGACCACCACTTATATGGATTGTGTTCCAGCAACAAGGCCACCAACGGCACCATAGTCCTCTAATTAATGCTCATAGTATCTTTCCTCTTTTCCATGTTCAATATCCAAGATTCTACCTCAATAGGATCAGGGCCCCCATAGAAGTGTGGCATAGCATATTTCATGAACTTCTTCTAGATCTTGCCCCTCTAGCATGCCCCATTCTCTCCATCGACTATGGGTACGGTCATTGCACCTATAGCCATAACAGAATCAACACCTTCCTTCATAGGATGGTTCTCGTGTATCAGTGCTAAAGAAGGGTCAAGGAAGGGTCAAGCCCTGGCCCCAAAAGTGCATGTTCGGTTACCCCAACATTTCTTTGATTGTGCAGTAGTTTCAAAATATGTGTCTTGTTTCTTTCTTGAGATTGGGCTAGCTCAGCTAACCTTTGGTCTGTGTAGATTTCAAGTCATTAATGGCCTTCTAGTGTGTCTCGGTTATGGCCAATATGCGTTGTTCTATCTGAGTGCGCCATTGCATTTCACCTCCTTCCTAAGTTTTCCCTCAAGTTGTAGGAAGCCCCCCCCCGTGGTTGCTCATGGTGCACTGTGGAGCAACGAAGAGGAATTAGTCCTACAAAATAGGAAAGTAGGCAAAAATATCTAAACACTATAAATATTACAACAGAAAGCAAATAACTTCATAGAAATATTTCATTTCATGTTTTCAATCCCTTCCTATCCTAGGATTGGTCGTTTGTGCACATTCAGTCGACTTGAACCAATGTCCCATACCATTGATTTGTTCAACTTAAACTTGACCTTTACTCTTAAAGGCTTTACATAGTTAGGTTTCACTAACCTAATGTTTCCCTAAGTTCTAATCCCTATGCACTAATACAAACTGTGACGAGCCTCCCCCAAATTAGGGTCGAGTCACCCGGCCTTACCCATTAACAATGCCCAAGCACTTGAACCAGGCATAAGCAATGGCTTGGCTCGCCTAAACAAAACCTACGGAAAGAGAATAACTATACAAATGGATAATAAATGCAGAATCAAGGAAATAAAATATCCATAATGCTATTAAAGTAAGATTCCATGAAATGAGTTTTCAAAAGTCTATTCAATTCACAATATCCCAAAAAGCTTTCATAAGTTCTAATTACAACAATGAATTGTTCAAACTACCCAACAAGTCTTAAGTTACAACCCAAATTCACAAGTTTTCAAAATCAAATAACTAGATAATAGGAGCACACGAGGCTCACAATGCAAAGGAAGACTTCAAGCTATCACATTTCCCTTATCACGGTCTAAAGTAGATATAGATGTACCTTGAGAGTAAGTTGGGTGAGCTGAAGGGGCAACAAAGCTCAATAAGAGGAAAACCTCGCTCAAACATCAAACACGCAAGTACTACTTAATAAAAATGCAATATCTAACATGGAGTTGAAATCAAATCATCAAGCATTTAGTAGAAAGCATGGAAATAAGATTCATATCTACAATTAAGTGTAAACCATCCATTTTATTCATTTAAGACAAGTTCCAAGATTCATTAAACCATAATAGCAAGAGGTTCAAAAATCATAAATGAAATTAAAGCATTCATGCATAGAGGCCCACAAGAGATATACCATAAAAGAATAATAATAATTATAAGACGTTGTTCCATTCAATGCATACTAGTTATTGACTTGATTCCAATTGTTGATTCCCCTACTCTCGATTTGATGGAGATCACTAGTGAACACAAAGGTCGTTGTTTCCCTTTAATTGTCCCATCAAACCGATAGTAAGTTTTTCCAAGCTGTCGTCGATATATGCACCAAGATCACTTAGAGTTTTCATGAGAATTTTACTACCGCTCAATTCCTTAATAATTTAACCCCATTTCCATAGCTAGAAGTAGTAATCTTAACTTCTTACCTAGGAGAGAGTCATCCAACTCCTTACCCAATAGTAGATAATTTCATCTCCTTGTCTAGGAGAAGGTAATCCCAATTTTTGGTGCAACACATATACAACCCATAGATAAGTAAAATCAAGTAAATAACATAATGCAACCATTTCCCAAGTCTTGAGTTCTAATCATGAATCTTAATTATCTGATAACACGCCATATTTGGTACTTGAGCGAAGCTCCCCACTTACCTTTACTAGTCCCAATATCCACTCCCGATCCTTGCGCGTCGGGGTTCTACGTGAATCTGTACAATTTAAGACTCATTCGCATTATTTCAAAATTCTCATTTCAAAATTACACAATTTCCAACTTATTAGCAAATTGCTTTAGGTCCACTAGAGTGGGTCCCGCGGGTTTTCGTTGTCGGGAACCCTCGGCGGGGTGCTATAGTGTGCCCTGAAGTCTACTAATATTATTTCTACTTATTGTATTCTATTTATTTCTATTATATATGAATCATATATCATAAATATAATATTAAACTTTAGTTTATTTTTATTTTTATTATTATAGTTTTTTTGGTGCAGGGGCAAAAATGACCCTGTCGATTGGTTAAGGGGCTGGTCTGGCCCTTGTTGATCGATCCAAGGCCCCGAAGCCCCTGGTTGGTGGTGGCTAGAAGTCAAAATGTCGCCTCCCCCCTCTCATGATCACTGCCATTCGGTAGTGACCATGGGCTCACATAGGGGACGTCCACTAGAAGGCCCCTCCCCTTTGGTGGCGGCTACTCCAGCGACAGTGGGTCTACCTCCCGCTGCCGCCCTTCTCCGGCGATGCCAACGGTGCCGCCTCTTTTAGGTGTTCCACTAGAATTTCACAAATTTGAAACTAAAAGAAAGAAAACAAAATAGGTTTTCCAGCATTGTTGAACCAAACCCAAGCTTTTGATTTGTTTAGACAAGAGAAAAAAGGGAAGAGAGGATGGATTTAACTTCAACAGATGCCTCAACTTCACACCACCATAATTCTCTAAACAAAAGTCACCTCTCTTTTTCTCTCTCAATTTTGTGTTTGAACAAATGCGGGGCTAGGGTTTATAATTGGATAAATATATTAGGACCAATACTGTAGGGTTTTTGCAAAATTACTAAATTATCCTTGGATTGGGTTTTAAGGTTTTTAGTTCGTCACAATATAAGTTTGTTAGGAAACTTCGTGAATACAAGCAAGTCATTGGATGAACAATGGCATACATCAAGAGCGTGAGCCCCTCTACTTACATGCATTACATACACATGGAATACATAGCAAAGCCAACAAGAAAGGCTCAAAGGACATTGTGTTTAGGTAGTGCCCTAGGTCAATCTACAAACATTATTTATCTTATAATTTTAGTGAATAAAATAGAGGTTTTTGTTTGTTGTTTTATTTTAAGTGATTGGGTGTTTACCATATAATAAGACTCATGGGTATTTGTTGAAATGTCCTTAATGTCTATACTCGGTCATTATACTAGAAACTATAATGAATTAAGACTAGTGTGAGTCTTGATTGATGTTCATGTGATGATCATGCGTATAGGGATACAAATTGAGATCATGAGTACTTGTTAAGGGAAAAGGTATTGGACCGACTCGCTATGAGAACACCACATGGAATAAGTCATAGTTGTTACTCGCTACGAGATTACCATAGACTTCAATATTAGGAGCATGGTAATTTGACACAATCAAACATTGTCTTTAACTGGACGATTATAAAGATTGTGATTGGTTACTCGGTGAATAATATATGAAGATGTGTAATCAAGATGTAATATGTCCCTCTCGTATAGAGAGAGGCATCATTGGATCCCTCGATATGTTAGACTATTAAATGGCCAAGTCCAAGTGAATTGATATGATCAATGTCACTTGGATGTTTTCAATCTACCTAAAGATTGAGACTAGTATGAAAGAACTTTAAGGGTGACTTTACATGCCTTATGTTTAATCTAAGGATATCGCAAGACAAAAGGATATGATATATGTTATTTGTTAGGTTGTATAGATTTTGATATTCATGCTACTTAGGTAGTCATAATGCCTTACTAGAGACCGCTTATGACTTATGTACCAAAATTGTTTTGATTCACTACCAACTTCACATCAACCTATTGAGTCGCATAATGGCTTTGCCCAATTTCAATTGGTTCGGATTAATAAATTTTATATGATAAAATTCATGACATAAAAGCCCTGACAATTTGTTATATGATAAGTTATTAATAAGGGCATATGTGTAATTTGCTTAAACAGTCTAAATACAATAGTCGTATTACGAATAGGATTTTATGTATGGGCTTATTTACACATAAAAAAAGATGATACCCTAAAACAAAAAAGGATTTTTTTTTTGCTATTTTCAAGTTCTTTGGATTTTGGGAGAGAAAGAAAAACATTTTCTCTCTCTCTTGGGGCTAGCACTCCAAATCGTAGTCACCGTTCATGTATGGATTAACGATAGAGGAAGCGTGCTTGAACGTCTTGGAGATTGAACAATCAGAGAAGGAAATCACGAACTAAGGTATGGATTACTTTGTAGATCTAGTTTAATAGAAATCATTTTCGATCCTTTTGAGGTTTTTCAAAATTGTTTTGAATTTTCCATTGCGTATGAACCCCAAAACCCAACAGACTAAACTTGGCTATGATGGACGTCGTGAAGAAGGAAATCGAGAAGCTACTAGATGTCGGATGATCTACCCCATTTTCGACAATAAGTGAGTGCATGTTTAAGTAGTCCCCAAGAAAGCAAGAGTCATAGTGGTCACTAACTCACATGACGAGCTAGTCACCACCCGCTTCCGGAATGGGTGGCGAGTGTGCATTGACTACAGGAAGCTCAACACCGCCACTAGAAAGGACCACTTCCCTCTCCCGTTCAAAGATCAAATTTTGGAAAGCTTAGCTAGTCATTCACAATATTGTTATCTCAACGGATATTCGGGCTTTCACCAAATAACAGTGGCACCCGACGATTAGGAGAAGAGATGTTTCACTTATCCATTCGGTAGTTTCACGACTATTGCATGCCTTTTGGATTGTGCACCCGTTACTTTCTTAAGGTGCATGGTAAGTATCTTCTCATATTTTGTGGAACAATTCATCGAGGTGTTCATGCAGGAATTTACAGTCTGCGGGGACTCTTTTGATAGTTGCCTCGCAAATCTGACTAAAGTACTTAATAGGTACATAGAAAAGAAGTTGGTCTTAAACTATGAAAATTTTCATTTCATGATAGATCAAGGTCTTATTCTAGGGCACTTAGCCTCATTTAAGGGGGTAGAGATAGACCAAGCCAAAGTTGATGTCATAAAGAAACTACAATATCCTACTAATGTACGTGAGATCAGATCTTTCCTTGGGCATGCAGATTATCATCGAGGATTTATCAAGGACTTCTCAAAAATTGCACAACCCGTATGTCACCTCCTTGTGAAAGATATGACCTTTCGGTTTGATAAAGCATGTAAAGATGCATTTAATAAACTCAAAGATTCACTCACTAGCATGCTCGTTATTCAGGCACCTAATTGGGAACTCCGTTTTGAAATTATGTCCACTGCTAGTGACCATTCAGTCGGTGCGGTTCTATGATAGAGATTCAAAAAATCTTCCCATGTCATTTATTATGCCTCTCATACTCTTGATCAAGCACAAATGAACTACACCACTAAAGAAAAAAAATAACTTGTTGCAGTAATGTTTGCACTTGAGAAGTTTCATCTATATCTTTTGAGAAATAAAGTCATAATATAATCGGATCACGTGGCATTATGACATCTTTTAAACAAAAAGGTTGTTAAACCTCATTTGATTTTGTAGATTCTCTTATTACAAGAATTCGACATTACTAATAAAGATAAAAACGGTTCAAAAAACCTGGTTGTAGATCATCTTAGTAGGATCGAGAAAGGTCCACCCTGCCCCCTCAAAGACGAATTTCTCGATAAGTACATTTATTCAGTAATGGATGATGTTCCTTGGTATGCAGTTTTGGTAAGATTTATTACAACCAGTATGTTTTCTCCATACTTCACTAAGGCACAGGAAAAAAAGCTTATGAACGATGCATGGCATTATACATGGTATGATTTGTATCTATTGAAGTTCTGCATTTATGAATTAATACGAAGATGTGTGTCCCATGCATAGAGCCAATCTATATTGGCATTCTCTCATTCTTATGCTTGTAGGAGGCATTTAAGACATCGACGTACAGCCCAAATTTTTTTGAAATGTGGGTTTTATTGGCCTTCTATTTTTCATGATTCATACATGTTTACCAAATCTTGTCCTGACTATCAAAAATCAAGTAATCATGGCCACAAAGATCAGATGCCACTTAACCCACTACATATATGTCAAATCTTTAGTGTATGGGGATTGATTTCATGGGACCTTTTCCAGCATCTTTTGAGAATGTTTACATCCATCTTGTAGTGGATTATGTATCCAAATTGGTAAAAGTAAAAGCTACGGACACCAATGATGCAAAGGTGTTTGTGAATTCTTGAAGTCATATTACGTTGCAACTCAATCGGAACTCGGGCATCGACACCAAGGTAAATATAATAATTTTACTTCTGTGTGATGCCATGAATATTTTATATTATTCTAGGTGTGTACGTACAACTTTATTGACGTTGTTATCAAATTATCGAGAGTGCGTAGACCTCGAGATGTGTGCGCACACGGTGTTGAGTAGGTCAACGAGATTGATGAAATTTAGATTCTAATGAAATTTTTTAATTTAAATATCTAAGCTAAGTAGGTGAGAATATCTCAACTAATGAAATAATTGAAGTTTATGTCTTATTGTTCTAATTCAATGTATCTAAGTCCTTAAAAAAGTATTTGATGTGACTAAGTTTTGTAAAGTTAAATTTAGTCAAATGCTTAGTTAACTAAGTCAAAAGGTTTCGTAGATGTTTATATCTTGAAATTAAAAATAATTTTTAAATAAAAGGAGTGAAAGGTTGGGATAGAGACACTTGTTGCTTATGTAGTGGTGGAGAAGTCAACAAAAAGAAGAAACAATAGATCAGGAGCCCAATTACTATCATTTCTCACTCTCTTGTGTTGCTCTCATGGTGTTCAAGACGTTGGAGGAGAGAAGGGATGTAGATGATGATTTGAGGTGGTGGGTGTTCACAACTTTCTTCATAGATCTTAAGTGTGCTTCTTCTCATACTTGATGAAATTGAGGTATGGGCATTAAAGTAAGATTAAATAATCCAAAATATATCATCATTATTTGTATAGTTTAGCCTCTTAAATGTTGAGATCCTCTCATTAATGGTGTAATCTTTGATGTGGTATATTTGACAAAAATTGCATAGTTAACATGGTTAGATTTATTTGTGAATTAAATGAGAAATTCATTTACATAAGTTTTGGGATATTATTAAAGTTGTATTCTTGAAAGTGTAGCATTAGATTTGAAGGCAAAAAAAAAAAAAAGATCAGATCACCACGTTGGTGATTTTCCTTGGGGGAGGGGGAGGAGGACGCACGCAACCGAAATAAATAAAAATTAGGAAAAATATAAATAAATTTAAAATGTAATTTTATATTTATTTGATAAAAATCATAAAAAAAGATAACTAAAAATTCAAGAAAAATAGGAAAAAATTAAGAAAAATAAGAAAAG
Organism: Stephania cephalantha; assembly: GCA_039657325.1. NCBI lineage: Eukaryota > Viridiplantae > Streptophyta > Magnoliopsida > Ranunculales > Menispermaceae > Stephania > Stephania cephalantha. The sequence goes on along the minus strand of CM077574.1, from coordinate 36,301,304 downwards.
TAAGAAAAATTGTAAGAAAGTGAGTTTGGAGTTTTTTGAGATTTTTACATCGAGATTATTCTAAAAAAATGTGTCAGAACTATAAATTTCATATTTTGAATTATCTTGGAATTTGAAAATCTAAATTATATCAAATAAGCTCAAACACACCTAATTCATTGTAAATTGATATTAGGAGCCTATGAGACTAGTGTCGAGTATTAGGTACGTATTTTGAGGTGTGTAGGAGCCGCGATTTACTTGGTATTTTATTCATTGGGGTAAGTAAACCAGTAAGAAATTCAATATTGATTCTTTTCATTTCCTTGCTATTTTTGATCAAATTGTTTGGTTTTGGGGTTCATACACTAGTGGAAAATTTAAAACAATTTTTTGAAAAACCCTAATAGGATCGAAAATAATTTCCATTAAAATATTTCTACAAAATAAACTATACCTTAAGCCGTGATTTCCTTTGATTGTTCGATTTTCAAGACGTTCAAGTGTGCATCCTCTATGGAAATTCCCACATGAAAGGTGACCACAATATGAAGTGCTAGCCTCAAAAGAGATAGAAAACGCTTTTCTTTCTCTCCCAAAATCCAGAGAACTCAAAGATAGTAAAACCAAAAATCATATTTCGTTTTAGGGTTTCAACCTCTATTTTTATGTGTAGATAAGTTCTCTTAAAAAATATATTCAAAATACAACTATTATATTTAGGCAATTCAAGCTAATTATGAAATCACACCCAAGAGGAAGGTGAATTAGGTGTACCAAGTGGTTATCACCTTATAAAAACTTTCAATGAATAATAATGCTCTATGCACGCACAATCAACAATGATAAATGCAATGCAATGGTGAAGGGGTAGAAGAGATAGAAAAAAGACATCAGATTTAAAGTGGTTCGATCAAATCGATCTATAATCACTACCTAACCTCCCTGATTAGAATTTTCACACCTATTCAAAGATGATCACCCCGATGATTAAGACGGGTGTTGGAGGCTGAGAAGGTATGTGTCATATACTCGTGCATGTGGTCTAGCCATGCAGAGGTATAAGCTGATGAGGGAGACATGTCCGGAGGATGAGTGAAACAAAATAAGATGGATAGGGTGGAGGCTGCTGATACGGCTGCACTGATGCGACGAAGGTGGTGTAGCCCTGTATATCGGGTGGTTCTACTGAAACTCATCGTTGTCATCATCACCATGCAAGTATAAGAAACTATAGTCCAGATAGTTGCGCTCGTCAAAGGATACAGGAGGATCAGCCTCATATGGTGACTCATATCACTCATAGTGCTCACCATCTGGGATGTCTTCCTTACGTATCCACCGTCATTCAATATGGATGTAAATGTACTTCATGGCCTTTAGAGTGGCCATGTCGACGGTGTCATATGTAGAAAGTCAACGACCTCTTAGATGAAGATCCACCTGTGATGACTCGAGATAAGAGGTAATGATGTGAGCATAAGGGAGGTGACAACCTGAGCCTGACGTGGACATCATATATGCAATCATGATGCGAGGCAGATTGATGGGAGTCCCGAGCATGAGAGCCCTGAGGACATACTTATCAGGGAGAGTTGCGTAGTTCTTACTACCGCCACGGGGAAGGATGACCTTGTAAAAGATTTTGCGCAAGAGATGAGGCAGAAGTTTGAAGTTTGTATTAGTGACTCTGGATAGATACACGGTGATCTTCCTATCAGACTGTGTAAAGGAATTAAGAACCTCGAGCCATTTGAACAACCACTCACAAATCTTACACTCGAGAGTAGTGGTAAGTGGGTGTAGAGGAAGGTCAAAGCATCAACCATCGACTAAAAGACATAATCATTGGTGGTAACAAGGTTTAAGTAGAAGACTCGAACCAATGGAGCATTGTAGGAGTCTTTATACTAGCAAAAGGACACACACCCAAGTTTGTCAAGCACCTCACGCACTGGAAGCTGTGCCTTTACCAAAAGTTCAAAGTCAACAATGGCTGGTTTTTTATTTTTGCGTTCGTTAGCCTCGAGCTAACCGCCTCAAGCATGGATTTGGGCCCTGAAGCACCATCGTGCTTTGATTTAGGATGACCTTCATGTTGAGGAGAATTGGTCGGGACGGTGGCCGATGTATCGTGTAGGTGACTAGAAGTCCTAGTCTCGCGACGGGAAGTTGATTGAGAAACGGTCAAGGATGGGGTTGAAGACTCGGAATCGCTACCGGATGATGGTTTAACAACTCGACGAGTAGGGGGAAAGGGGAATATGATGCAGGAGCGGGACTGGTAGCGAGGCGTTGGGTTCGGTGAGTAGACATTGTGTCAAAAGCAGAATAAACATTGTGTCAAAAGCACAATAGACATTAGGGCACAAACTAGGGTTACAAAGTTGTGAAAACCTAGAACAATGAAGGAAACATAATGGAAATGGTGGAGTGAAGAAAATTACATAGAATACCGTAGAAACCTAGTGGAGACCAATTTGGAAGAAGGAGACTCAGTTAGATGGGAAATAAATGAAAAAATGAAAGTTTCGGTCTTTGAAATCTATTTAAAACAAGCTGACCCGAGTGACATTAGTGCACTAGGTAGTTCCATTAGCACTCTAATAAGGTAGAAAACGGTTTTGGGGATAGACTTACTTGCGCTAGGTGGACTGGTTAGCGCGCTATCCCTACAGACTTAGCGCGCTACCTAGTTACATTTAGCGCTAATTGCTCTCTGGAATTTATCGTCAAAAAATTTAGATTTCGAAGGACAACTCGGATTCATTTCATACTCCATGGACACCTTACTAACAACATATAAAAAGGTTAAGATGAGCTAGATCGTTCTTAGAAGGTCGGATTCATGAATTATGCCTAATTCTTGTTGAATCTTAGAAAATTGGTCTCTAGACAATGGCTTAGTGAAAATATCACCTAATTGGTCCTCAGTGGACACATGAATCAATTTAACATCACCCTTTTGGACATGATCTTGAAGAAAAATGTGTCTTATCTCAATGTGTTTGGTACGGGAGTGTAACACCAGATTTTTGGATTTGTTGATTACACTAGTGTTATCATAATATATTTTAGCACAACTAACTTAGATTTGATAATTCTCAAGTTGTTGCTTCATGTACAAGACTTTAGCACAATAATTTTTGGCAATGATATATTCGGCTTCGACGGTGGACAAAGCAACGGAGTTTTTCTTTTTGCTAAACCATGATATTAGTGAGTTTCCTAGCAAATGACAAAATCTTGAGGTGCTTTTCCTATCAACTAGACTCCCCGCGTAGTCGAAATCAACAAAACTTCTAAGTTCAAAATTTTAGCTTTGTTGAACCACAATCCCAAGTCTTTTGTCCCACTTAAGTAACGAAATATACACTTGACACATTTCAAATGTGATTTCGTAGGCTCTGATTGGAACCTAGCACATAGACACACACTAAACATAATATCGGGTCTACTCATAGTCAAGTATAGTAGCCTACCTATCATGCCACGATATAGCTTAGGATCTATGGGCTTTCCTATTTAGTCTTTGTCCATTTTGACTTTGGAACTACTAGGAGTGTCACATGCCTTCAAATTATCAAATTTGAATTTCTTTAGTATGTCCCTTACAAATTTCACTTGATTTATGAAAATCTCGTGCACGGATTGCTTAATTTGCAAACCTAAGAATTATGTTAGTTAACCCATCATGCTCATTTCAAATTCATTGGTTATCAAAGATGAAAAATCATCACATAAACGCGTATTAGATGAACCAAATATGATATCATCAACATAAAATTCAATAGAAGCATATAACGTTTTTTAATCAAAATAAAAATTTGGGATCTGGTGTTCCTTTCTTGAACCCTTTGTTAAGTAGAAATGCACTTAGCCTATCATACAAAGCTCTAGGAGCTTGTCTCAATCCATACAAGTCCTTTTGAAGACGATAAACATGACTTGGATAAGCATGATATTCAAAACCTAGTGGTTACTCTACATATACCTCTTCATTAATGAAGCCATTCAAAAATGTACTTTTAACGTCCATTTGGTATAGTAGAAACCCATCGTAACAAGCATAGGCAAGCAACATTCGAATTGCTTCTAGTCTTGCTACCGGTGCAAAGGCTTCTTCATAATCAATGTCTTCTTCTTGATTATAGCCTTGCGCAACCAACCTAGCCTTGTTTCTCACTATCTCACTCTTTTCATTCCTTTTGTTCCTGAAGACCCATTTGGTGCCTATGATAGTATGGTCTTTAGGTCTAGGCACTAGTGTCCATTCCTCGTTTCTAACAAAGTGTCCTAGTTCATTTTGCATGGTCATGATCCAAAACTCATCACCTAAAGCAACATCTAACTTAATGGGCTCAGTTTGTGATACAAATGCTATATGCCCCTCATCTCGGTTTAGTGATTATCTAGTGGTTATCCCTTTGTTTGGATCACTTATGATTTGTTGAGAAGGATGTCCTAAAAGAAGTCTTGAGTTCTTGGGTACACTAGATTCGATTTTCGTTCTCACTTCTACTTCTTTACTATTGGATGTTTGAGCTTAGGTGATACCATCATCATCATCATCGAGTCTTATTTTCTCTAAGGTGTGCAACATTTGCACTTTAGGATATATCTCATCAAACTTAATATGGATTGACTCCTCTGTAATTTTGGTTGATCTATTGAACACTCTATTAGCCTTACTAAGCATGGAATAGCCTATAAAAGTACATACATTTGACTTTGGGTCAAATTTATCCAAATGATCCTTATCATTTAAGACATAGCAAGTGCAACCAAAAACCTTAAAGTAAGTGATGTTAGGCTTTCGACCTTTTCATGGTTCTTAAGAAGTCTTTTTCACTCGCTTTCGAACATTCACCCTATTTAAGACATAGCAAGCCGTGTTAATGGCTTCGGCCAAAAAATGCTTAGCTATGTTATACTCATTAAGCATGATCCTACATATTTCTTGGAGAGTCCAATTTTTCCTTTCAACTACTCCATTTTGTTGTGGTGCCATAGGAGAGGATAATTGGTGTATACCCTTTTCTAGCACAAAACTCCTCTAAGTTCTTATTGATAAACTCACCACCCCTATCACTCCTAATGATAGTAATTTCTTACCCCTTCTCATTTTCAACTAATACACACAATTTCACAAATATCTCAAAGACCTCATGCTTATGTGCTAGAAAATGCACCCATGTGTATCTAGTGAAATCATCAATAATAAAAAGCAATATGATTTCCCCCTATAATTTTTTGTGTTTAGTTAGGTCCGAATAAACTTATGTGGATGAGTTCTAAGGTTCTAGTCACATCACTAGCTACTTTCATCTTGAATGAAGACTTCACTTATTTGCCAATAATACAAGGTTCACATTCCTTGTCTTTTTTGTATGTGCATTTGGGAAGACCCTTCACTAAATCATGTTTGGTTAATTTTGAAAAAAGATTCATACTAGAATATCCTAGTTTACTTTGCCACAACCATGTATCACATTCATTTTGAGCACTCAAATGCGAAACATTTCGCATATGCATCTCATCAAAGTTAATGGGATAAACATTTTTATCTCTTTATACAATGAACAAGATTTCATGCTTCTCATTCCTAACTATGCATTTTGATGATTCAAAAATAACATGAAAATCTTTGTCACACAATTAACTAATACTAAGCTTGTTATGTTTCAAACTTCAACAAGATAAACATTTGAGATGGAAAGAGAATCGTTACCCATGGTACCAAGGCCTATGAATTTTCTTTTGTTTTCATCTCCAAACGTGACCTTTCCACTATCATGTCGCTTTAGTTACATGAATTGTCTTGCATCTCCGGATCATGTTTCTTGAGCACCCACTATCCAAGTACTATGGGGTGCTCTTCCTCTCATCTTAATGTGAAAAACACTAGAATTTGGTACCTAAAAACCTTTGGGTCCGACAATGTTAGTACCATAAGTGTATTTCGCTACCGATGCTAGCCTACTCATGTTGGTCTTTTGCAAGACACATTTTCCAACCGAATGAGACCTATTACATTTTAAGCATCTATGAAGATCATCTAACAACTTCTTGTAGCTCAATAAATTTGCTCCATATCCTATGCGTCTTTTGTTGACTGCACGTTGTTGTGCTCCCTACATCATGTCAAATATATCTCTCCCATTGGTGAACTTGGTCACCATATTAGTCAAGTCCTCTACTTCCTTGACTAAGGAATGTCTCTGTCCTTTAGAACTTCATTCAAGTCACTTTGGAGGTTACTAATGGTCTCGTTTTGTGACTCAATCTCACAAATTGCTATGGTCAAGCTCTTTTTGAGTTGTTTGGTCTTCTTGAACTCTTTTCCCAACTCTTTCCTAATCTCATCAAAACTAGGCACATCATCTAAATCATGAACATCATCAAAATTTAAAGCATTAGAATTCGCCTCACTTTGTGTCATGAGACAAAGTATAGTCTTCTCATTTTTTGACTCAGAGTCAAAGCTTGATGAAGTTGATTCATCCCATGTTGCCTTGAAGCTCTTCTTGCCTTTCCTCTTGTCTATGACCTTCTTTGACTTGTAATTGGCCTTAATGTGGCCCGGTTTGTCATACCCGAGGCAAATGGTCGCACTTGACTTTCCTCCTTTGCTTGCACTCTTGAACTTCTTCTAGTACTTGTCCCGCTTGTACATCACTTTTTTTATCTTTCTTGAAAGCATAGCTACTTCCTCCTCAAAATCATTGTCATCACTATATTTTTTTATCTTCAATTATCTTAATCGATGGAGCCGGGGGCTATTTTCCTTAAAAGCAATCTCCTTTCATGAGCTCTTTGTACCACCACTAAGTGCTTCCAATCTAGCTTGGTCCTTTAGTTCAAACTCATGGGTTGTTAGCTCTCCATATAATGCATCAAAGGTGTAGTCTCCAAGATTTTGCACCGATTGGATGGCATATTTATTTGCATCCCATTCCATAGACAATCATCCAAGGAACTTGTACATCAAAGTCTCTTGATCATAGTTATTTCCAAGGTTTTTGATCTCATTCAAGAGCTTTATGAATCGAGTGATGGCGGTGGCTATGTTCTCATCGGAGCTAACCGAAAAGTTTCATAGTGCTCCTTAAGGATCCTTAATTTAGTCTTCTTCACTTCAATAGTACCCTTATAGTGTACTTCAAACTTCTCCAAAAATCCCTTGGCCATTTGGCATGCAGTAACCCAGTTGAACTCATTTTCACTTAGTGCGCAAAACAAATGATTCATAGCTTGATCATTTTAAAGCTCAATCCTTGTCTCGTCAGCGGTGTAGTCCTTCGTGGGCTTGTCTGGTGGATTATAACCATTTTGTATTGAATCCCGTAGAAACTTACTTTATGCTCTTATGTAGAACTTCATCCTCACTTTCAAATTAGCATAGTTTGTTCCATCAAAGTACAAAGGCCTACTTGAAGAGTTGCCTTCTCTAAGGCGAGCCGGATCTAGATTTTGCATCCTTGCACAAAATCACTTAAAGATGCATTAGTAACACTTTGAGCAATAACCTACTCTGGTACTAATTGAAATCACACCTAATAGGGGTGAATTGGTTGTATTGAGAGGTTATCGCCTTTTAAAAACTTTTCAATGAACAATAATTCTCTATGTATGAACAATCAACAATAATAAGTGAAATGCAATGGTGAAGAGGGTAGAAGAGATGGAAAAGAGACACAAGATTTATAGTGGTTCGATCCAACCGATCTACCTCCATTAGCTAACCTCCCCGATTAGGATTTTTAAACCCCTACTTATATTAACGCTAAGTGTTACAACCTAAGTGTACAAGCCTAGAATGCCTAATCACAAATTAGGACTTCCCACCTAGCCTCAACTAGGTCTTCCCTTGACTTAGATCCCACTAAGTCTTACAACGACCACTTAAAAGAAATAGATGAATATAATGAAGATCAACTTTATAAAGTAAAGTGGCAATAAGTTCAATTACAAGTAAGCCACGTAGAACCTAACAACTCTAATGCATGCAAGTATGAATATGAATGAGATATATAAGTATTTCACTGATTTAGGGCAAATATCAAACAATAAACTGATTAAACCAAATCGATGAGAATGAATTCGATTTTAAATCCAATAAACAAGTGGTATGATAAAAATCAAGTTTTAGCCCTAACTCTTGTTCAAATCAGTCCTAGAGTTTATAAAATCAAGTTTCGGTGCAAAACTCGAGACATATGTGTTCAAGAACACAACAAATGATTTTCACACACCAAGCACAACAATAGATGTAGTTTAAGCACAACAAAGCTAGGAAATCAAACTTTCTTACAACCCCGAATGAGTGAGATTCAAATTAGTTCTAGAGAAGTGGTTGCAAGCTTTAGAACACCTCAGTCACACCATTTCTGAGGATGATTCAGTAGCCTCAAAAAATTTCAAGTGGTTGAACACAAAAATCAAGACTTTTTATGTGAGAACTTAGACACATTTGAGCCTATTAGCTTTGGAGAATAAAAAAATGTTCTAAGTAGTTTGTTAATGGCTTCCAAACCTTTTTAACAGTTTATGGCTGTTATCTTGATCCAAGGGCCCAAAATCAATCGTTGATTGAAATTAAAGCAAAAGTAGAAAGCTTTTTTAAAAAGCTGTCAGAAGCCTGGTTAGCGCATTAGGTGACATCATTAACCTACAACTCCCTAATACACCTACAACTCAGCTAAAACTCTAGGAACATAATGAACATGTTTAGTATGAGTCATTGGACCGATTTGGACTGCCCATATGATTTCACAAATCTCAGAAATTGGAATCCCGGTTTCATGAAACATGTACGGGATTTTCTGCAAATATTTTGTTTTCTTTTCTAAAACTATTCAAATTGAGTTTGGTGCTTTGAAAACCAATCGCAATAGTTTTTCCAAATCCAATGCATGTGTAAAAATTCGTTTTCACTATACAAAATGATATAACACCATTTCAAGTTATGAAACCTAGATGGTACTAAAACCGATACTTGAATCTTTGGAAAACGTGAAAAATATGATATACATGAGACTAATGCATTTAGCTTGCATAGTTGGACTTATATACCTTACATGATTTGTACAAATTTTAGTATAAGCTTTCCGGTCCATGTTTCCTTATGTGAGTCGAATCCTGAACTTTAGCGGCTACATTTGATTTGAACTTGTGGGAACTCAATCTTCCTTTTGAACTTGTGATTCCTAGCCAAGTTTCATATTCTGAAAACACTTGGAAAACTTGTTAGAATCCCTTCATTTTGTTGCCATCAAGATTTAGGGTGGAGTATAAGTGACTAACCACTTAGTCCAACAAGTTACATATATGTCCCTATTAATAAGTTATCATATAAAAAATCGTAAGAGCTTTTATGTCATGAATTTTATCATATAAAATTCATTACTCTTAACCAATTGAAATTGTGCAAAGTCATTCCCTGTATGCTACCCAATAGGTTCATGCGACGTTGAAAATGAACGAAAACAATTTTGGTACACAAATCATAAGCGGACTCTAGCAAGTCATTATGACTACCGAAGTAGCATGAATATCAAAATCGATACAACCTAATGAATAACATATATCATATCCTTTTGTCATGCGATATCCTTTGATTAAATATAAGGCATGGAATGTCACCTTTAATGTTCAATTGTAATAGTCGATCTTTAGGTGGACTAAAAACATCTAAGTGACATTAATCATATCAATTCACTTGGACTTGGCCATTTAACAGTCTAACATATCGAGGGATTCACTGATATCTTTCTCTATACGAGAGGGACGAGTTATATCTTGATTACACACCTTCACTTATTATTCACATGGTAACCAATCACAATCATTATAATCGTCCGGTTAAATATAATGTTTAATTGTGTCAAATTACCATGCTCCTAATATTGAAGTCTATGGTAATCTCAAGTCGAAGGACTAAATGATATAGCTATAATAAGTAACACCTATGACATAATCCATGTGGTATTCTCATAGCGAGTCAGTCCAGTACCTTGTTCCCTAACAAGTACTCATGATCTTGATTCGTATCCTATACGCATGATCATCACATGACCATCAATCCTTATTCACACTAGTCTTAATTCATTATAGTTCCCAATATAATGACTGACTAGGGACATTTAAGATATTTCAACAAATACATATGGATCTTATTATAAGGTAAACATGTAATCACTTATAATAAAACAGCAAACGAAAACCTTTATTTTATAAACTAAAAACTATAAGATAAAAAATGTTTGTAGATTGACGTAAGGCACATTCCCTTACATAAATGAATGTTATTATTGGACTCTACTTCCCTACCGAGTGACCTGGGCTCTAAGTTGTCAGGTTTAGTTATGTCAACTCGCGGGTTGAGCTGCCAACTAGCTCTTGTGGCATACCTGATGGGTTTGAATTCTCTAATTGAGCATCCACCATGTGTCGTGGCTCCACTCAGGTATTCAAGTTTCATAGTGGTTGAGCATTCGGTTAAGTATATGGCTCATTTTGGAATTTTCTTGGACTACAGCTCAAGTGAGGCGACAGTGCCGAACGGATTTAGTGTGCCGAAACGGCTTTGACCTGTCGCACCAGTGTTAGACATTTGCACATTTTAAGTAGATTTGAGCCCACATGTAGAGAGTCATGACCATTTACTCTCATCTTTTGCTTTCTAGGATCACTTGGTCCCTATCATTGATCATTGTAGTCTGTTTATAATGCGTTTTACTATTTTTTCTCTAGCACTTTATTTCTTTCTTGCATGATATATAGAGTTGGTTATTGTTTAATCCAAATTACTATTGAACATTTTTTGAATTTATTCACTGGAATTGTCTCTGCTTTTGGTGACAATTGTAGGTCCCTTTACTAGCAAGGGTAAGAAGCTTGTGATCAATGACTTCCTCTGAGCTTCCCTTAGAGTCTACTCCTCTATATTGCTATAGTAGGTTTATATTTGATATTTTAGATTGTGCATATGATATATTCTTATGTTTTTGGTTACCTTGGGCTTCATTTGGGTTGTGAGATGTTTGATACATGTATATGACACTTCTTTACATTGTTTGTCACTAGATATATACATGAGATCTACTTTTGCAGGATTTCCACATATAGGCATGTCCTGACCACCGTTTACTTATTGAAGTTGCTTTAAATATTTTTAAATTTCGCTGCGTAAATATTAAGATTTGTTAAACTAAATAACAAACCAAATAAGCAACTGATGATGGAATAACTTGGAAGATAGCCTAATTGGTTTGCGTTGACTCTACGGAGGTTGACCGAGGGTCCACATAGGTTTAGGCCAAATGGGACCCAGTTTGTAGGGGCCGAGGTCGTCAAAGTTGGTATTAGAGCATAGGTTTATACATTAACTCTATGTAACCCACAACTCGACTGAAATGCAAATTTAAAGTTAGGATACAGATGAAGTTAGAGTGGAAATCCTATGATCCTGACTTAGAGTATTAGTTGGTAAGTAATGAGAGTTAGGAAAATTAAGTTTAATTACACATTTTAATTCTCTAATATGTATTATATACTATTACCGATAGCTATAGAAACTGATCAAAACTCGCTATTCGAATTTATAGACTACGATGGCCGATCTGCGGGACACCGGTGATTAGAGTGTAGCTATGGGTCTAGGCCATATTGAACCAACAGACTTTCAGGCCTTAACACAGAGGGTTGGTTCACAAGATAGACGTCTAGATGAGATTTTGACTCTTCTCAGGGGACAGTTGCCATCACCATTGACACCTAAAATGGCATCCAAACAAGATGTGAGTCCACCCACACCTCAGGCGACTTCGTCACAATCGACGGAAGATGCATTACTAATTACCGTCGTAGTCCTCTTACTACCTGATATAGCAGCGCCAGCAGTTATAGCACTAACTGAGAGAGATGCTAGCTTTGATTTGACTCCTAAGGCCAGACTGACTAGAGAGTATAAGAGGTACAAACTGAGGAAGTTCATTAGGGATTTTGATGTGTTGGAGGTAGAGAAATTCATTAGGAGTCACGAGAAGATCTAGAGACTTTTGAGGTTAGATGATAGTGAAAGGCTTGTATAGGTAGTTTTTTCCTTTTCAGGGGACACATACACCTGGTGGACTAACCTGGTAGCCACACTTCAAGAGATTGTTCAACCAGAAGTTATCCCAACCCTCAGTGATGATCGCCAAGAGGTCGAAACTCGTGCATATCCGAAAGTGGCTAGGAAAGTCCGTGATTCTATATATTGGGAGATTCCAGCACCTGTTGTCGTTTGCTGATTGAGTGACCAACACTAACTGACACCAGGTTCACTTCTTCTGTGGGGGTTGTTTCCTGCCATCGGGGGCACATTTGTTACGACCGAGCTGAGTAACATGGATAGTGCTTACAAGCGCAACTTGAATTAATAGGCTTATCTTATTACACCCAAGGATGAGGTCCTACGACCAGTAGAGACACTAATTAGTTTGAGTTCAAAGCGGAGATCTGAGCGGGGTCATGGTAAAGATAGGAAGGGAAGAAGAACCATTAGAGGTTTGGCAAGGAACTGATTGTAGGGTCTATTGCACCGCATCCAATTTATGTTGGCGCGTCTGCTCCGACACAGAGTTACACAGGCAAACCTCTACAAGCACCACATGCTTCTTCAATCATGGCAGCAGCTCAGGGCTACTGACAATAAGATTGAGGGCAGAGGTAGTGGCCAGCAGGGTAGAGGTCTAGAAAGGCCATAATAAAGTTTTTGAAGGTCGTACCATCGAGATAGAGGGACATGAGAATCTTATAAACCTCAGAGTACTAGAGTTTTTAGAGTTTAACGGATTGTGAAGGATGGACTGGCTGGCAGCATATCACGCTCATTTGAAAAATCTAGGATTTATTCATCTTAGCATGTCTCTATGGGGCGTTCCAGTACTGTTTGTGAAGAATAAAGGTGGAAACTTAAGACTTTACATCGATTACAGGCAGTTGAACCAAGTTACGATAACAAGTATTCACTTCCCCATATAGATGACTTGTTTGATCAGTTAAGAGGCGTAGTGTGGTTTTTGATACGTATAGAGTGTGCACAATAATTTTTCATATCTTACTATTAACTTGTAGTAGTGGTAAATGGGGTATCTTCTACGTAGGGACTTTTCAAATCTCTCAAGAATTTAAGCTACCCTAAAGTTTTATCAGATTTGACTTGTTTTAATTTAATACTCTAATTAAACGAGAAAAATAAACACTAAAAATATGTGAATAAACTAAATAATTAATTAAAATAACTAAATTTTAAACACCTTAAATTAAATAAACTAACTTTATATACTCAAACTAATAAATAAATAATTGATAAATCAACTTAAATAAAATATCCGACAAGCATCTAAACAAACCCCCACCAAACATCATAATATACTCGGATTGTTTTCAAACTCCCAAACATAACATCACTTCATAATATAACTATAATTATTGTATATGGAATCTTAGAATTACTATCCTAATTCATAATAGGTTGATAGCCTTTAGCTAGCCAATGATTTTCCTAAATTCAATGGAAATGCCACATTCTTATAATTGTAAGCCTACCCCATTGGATAAAACGAAACACCATAGAAATACGATAGCATTAAGTTCAATGAAAATTATGCCTAATCTAAGCCAATATTACCGAAGCCGCATAATAAACAACTTAGAATAAGACATCCACTCGGGAAATGCCCTATAGATTAATCCTAATTACTACTTCTAAAATTGTTGTCAATAACTATAGACAAAGAATTGAATACTCTATATTAAGGAACACATTGGCTAATATGCACTCAACATAGAGAATTACTAGTTGTAATTCGCAAAAACAACTTGTTTTCTCTATGATTGATGTGTATGAATGGATTTAAAGCATTAAATATGTGATTCCATAATTATATCTACATAAAAACCTAAAGTATAATTTATGCTTAGGGTTTATTTATATTGATAAACTACTCACACATGTTGGAAATAAAAAAATGCTAATATGTAATTAAAAGACATAATTGAGTTAATACATTTAAATCAATGCTTCAATGTTGCTTCACATACATAACTTAATAAAAGAGAAAAGAAAAAGTATAGAATAGTCAAAGAGTGATTGGAGAGAGTTATTTTGAAGAGCTCTGTTCCTATATATAGTTCCTTAGGAATACATAACCTAGATAAATACAAATTTCTCATATTAATCTAAACAAAACCGTCACCGACCTCAGTGATTCCTTACTTATACATAAATTGATGAGTAAATCACTTATTTTAGCTCTCAGTGCTCCACCGATTCAGCTGGCGATTTATAGTTCATTCTCCAATTCACTGTGGATTCACTGGCCTTTTTCTACTGCTGATTTATATGGCGATTCCAAGTGTTATTCTAAATCGTTGGCTAATCATTAGTGTAGTTTTCAGTTAACTATTTTGCTTTTTTTTCTCTTTTCCTCAATTTCTTCATTTTCCTATTTAAAATCTGAAATCACAAAAATAAGATAATACCTAATGGAATATCATCATTTAAGTCAGAAATCATCCTAAATTACACTATAAAATGTGTCTAATTGTTAACTTGTGAAATGCCCTCAAACTCAACACTTTGTTGTCCTGAGCAAAAGAAAACTCTTAATCATATTCTCTTTTCATTATTATATATTAATTTCAAGTTAATTCATCTTAACTCAAATAATAGAAATTTTAAAATAGAAGTAATTTTCAAAAGGAAATATATTATCATAAGTAAATGAAAGTTATGATATAATAGAATCATTAAGTCAAATCAAAACATCTCTTAATGATAACTCAACCACTTAGTATAACACTTTTTAGAACTTGAAGTTCATTACCAAGGCCAGTACATAACATAGGTTTTTTCAATTTCTACTGACAAGCATCAAGCTTATGATAACTAGTGTAGAATCTCAAAACACAAAAACCACCAGATTAATCTCAATTTTAGAAAATACTTTATAATAATACCACAATCAAAATCAATAGAAATTTTGCCAAGATACCAATGAATATGTCATTTAAAACATGTTAGATTAAGAAATACTTCATTCAACTCTAGCTTCAAGTACTCGAGTTAAATCTTTTCTTTTGAAGAGTTTAAGAACATCCATATTTTTCATCTCTCATCAGTTTTTTCTACTCCATTCTAATTGTTTCTTTTTAACATATTTCTTTTACTTTTGCTTTAACTTTTGAATCCCTGCTCCATTTCCTTTGTAAATTCTCACATTTTCTCCACTATCGGTTCCCTGCTCCATTTCCTTTGGATTCTATAGGACTCTCTATATATTTTATTCTTATAACCTCTTCTTAACACTTCTCACTTTCCAATAAAATTGAAGAAAGCATTCGTTATAAATTATAAAAATTCATCAATTTCTAACCCATTTCTTCTTTCAATTGTGGCATAATAGCTTTATATATTGTAAAAATAATCAAGCAATAGTTTTTGTATTATAAGATTCTTAGAAATCTATCTTGTTTATTTTGCACTATTGTTTCGATTTTCTACCTATTATCATGACTAACATAAAGTATTCAATTTATTGTTCACATCAAGTAGCAAAGTTAATCAAAAAGGGTATAAAATTAATTTCTTCTATCATTAAATTCACTTGGGTAGCGAAATATTACCTCAATTCAAGATCTATTATATATTTATTACCATTCTTTTCCTAATTAAGAATAAATAAAAATGAAATTCATAATTACTTGATTACGAAATAAATTTGAGAAATTTCATCAACTTACTTGAATATCATATCTAACTTCTACCTTTCTTTCCTTTCATTGCCTTCAATGTCATACTTCACCTAAAATACTTCTAAACTCATTCAAAACCTTGTCCTCAAGGTTTAAATTAATTTGAGTGTCCAACATAACAAACATAATATGTGAAGCATAAATGATTTGATACTAAAATGTAAATAAATATGCAAATATAAAAGTCAACAGTTTCAAATGAATGGAATACAGAAGGGAACATAAACTTTCATTAACAAGAATATCACGTAGAGTAATACATTGTATTTCAGTCGTTCAATGCATACAATAGAAAAAATATTACATACGGCGATGTCCAGAAGTGAGTTCATTATCAACTTCATCATCTTCAACCATATCTACAGAAGGTTGAGAAACATAGCTATCAGCTAGGTAGTAAGTCCTTATTGGAAATTGCAACTATAAAGATGGGAAGCTAATGCTCCTCCTCGAATCTTGCAAACGACTATCATGTCTTCTATCAAACATATAATGGTAGTACGGTAGAGTCCTTTTATTTTGCTATCATTTCTTCATTGTGACGGATCGTTGTTTGGCTAACACTTTAATGAAGAAAATATAATTTGGAAGAATCCTCTCTATTATTTGTGATGAAGATGGTGTCGAACTCGTAGGAATATTCAATATTGTCACTCCAGCCATCAAAATTGTCGGTCTTTGTACTTCTTCTCTTGTCTTCTTTCTATTTTCGATGGTGTTTCGCTTCCTTGTTTCCCTCACATTTATTGCATTAAACGCTTCCCGTTCATCTTTTGAGTCATTATATCCTACCACCTTCTTCATTAGTTGTACTCTTGCATCATTTATGGTCCTATCAAACAATACATCGAATTCGGTATCGAAACCTACCCCGCTGGTCGTTTGTTCATAACAATAAGGTAGTAATAGTATGTGGATGAGCACCTCCTAGAGCGAAAGTCGTTGCTTGTTTGCTTGCAACATGCTTTCCTACACAATTCAGTGATCAAAATTAGAAATGGTAATCCTTCATTCTTCATAGTCTGCATGGCAAACTTCATAGAATCATGTATAATTTTTCTAATATCGATATAACTCTTTTTCATCACTTTATGGTACAATAAAGCAGCTATGGGGTTCTTCACTTCGAAGTGTTGATTGGTTGGGTAAAAGAACATGTCTATTATATAACTCCAACTCTTTGTAATCTTTCTAAAATATGTGGTTTCAATAAATTTCGAGTGGCCTTCGCTATCAAGCGCAAATCCCCTCCTCGGATGTATTTCTAACGCATCTTAGATTATTTCAAAATGGTGGGATTCCTTATCTTCAATAGATGACATTGGGGTAATCGTCCTCTATTCTATGTCTGTTTTGTGGAAGACCGAAAAATCTATTCAACCTCACAGGTGAATTATCAATTTTTTTTCCTTTAATGACCACTTTTCCCATTCCATACTAACATGTCCATTAGCATAAAATTATCGTACAATTTCTGAACATTCCCTATCTCATACTAGAATTGGCCAGGCCCAGTCGAAGAGGTGGACTGGGTCAGGCCATGTAGCTAAACCGAACCGAATTCAAGGGGCCCAACCCCCCTCTCAAAATAAATAAAAATACATAAAAAAATGTAATTTTTATATTTAATGGATAAAAATCATAAAAAGATAAAAGAAAATTCAAGAAAAATAGGAAAATTAGGAAAATAAAGAAAAGTGAGGAAAAATTGTAGGAAAGTAAGTTTAGAGTTTTTCGAGATTTTTACATTGAGATTCTTCTCGAAAATGTATCACCACTATAAATTCCCTATTTTGAATTATCTGGAGATTTAAAAATCTAAATTATATCGAATACGCTCAAACATACCTAATTCATTGTAAATTTATACCAGGAGCCTATGAGACTAGTGTCGGGTATCGAGTACGTATTTTGAGGCATGTGGGAGCTATGATTTGCTAAGTATTTTATGTATAGAGGTAAGTAAACCAGTAAGAAATTCAATATTAATTTTTTTCATTTCCTTGCTATATTTGATGAAATGATTGCTATTATTGGAATCTACTTCCCTTCTGAGTGACCTATGGTCTAAGTGGTCAGGTCTAGTCGTATCCACTCGCGGGTTGAGCAGCCGACTAGCTCTTTTGGCTTCTTGACAGGGTCTGAATCCTCTGAGTGAGCATCCGCCATGTGTCATGGCTCTTCTCTGGAATTCGAGTTTCATTGTGGTTGAGCATTCGATTAAGTCTGTGGCTCCCTTTGGAATTTTCTCAAACTGCAGCTCAAATGTTCCAACAATACCGAACGAATTAGGTGCGGTCGAAGGAGCTTTGACTCGTCGTATCAGTGTTAGACACTTACACATTTTAAGTAGCTTTGAGCCCACATGTAGAGTGTCAAGACCACTTACTCCCTATCCTTTCCATTCAGGTTACTTGGTCCCTACCGTTGATCATGTAGTCTATTTATCATGCGTTTTACTTTTCTTTCTCAGCACTTTATTTCTTTCCAACGTGATTTATAGACTTGTTTATTGTTTAATCCAAGTTACTGTTGAACTTCTTCTAGATTTACTCACTGGAATTGTCTCCGCTTTTGGTGTCAATTGCAAGTCCCTCTAGTAGCAGGGGCAAGGAGCCAGCGATCGGTGATTTCCTCTAAGCTTCCCTCAGAGTCAACTCCACTCTATTACTATAGTAGGTTTATTTTTGATATTTTGGATTGTGCATATGATAGATACTTATGTTTTTGGTTACCTTGGGGTTTATTTTGGGTTGTGAAACATTTGATACATGTATAATTAAGACAATAGATTTTGTTTATTTATTAATGATTGAGATTAAAGCTAACTAGATTATTAAGGTATTAAGGTAATCTAGGTCGGTCATATGCCATAATTAAATGGGGTCTGACAGTTTAGCAGGCTCGACGCACCTAAAGTGGACAGACGGCGCTAATAAAGACCCAGGATGCCAAGCAATGCGTTACGGTAGGATAACACACTGCGTCAAACTTGAACGAACGGCATTAGACTTTGAACTAACGATGTCACCCACGGTGCGAGGTTCAGAAATAAAAGTTTCAGACCGACTTGCTACCCAAAACTTTCTATATATTTCCACGTTGTCGTTTGGTGCCATACCTACATAACCACAGCATCATGGACAATGCCGACATAATAAAAGTTTTAGGAATTTTTAGAAGGTTCTTATTCCCAGGAGTTGCTATTCTTATACCCAATTACACTTATATAAAGAATGCACCTCTATGAACAAAAATATATTATATCCAAAGTGATTTAAGAGTAGAGTAAGGTAGAGTAGCCATGTCCAGCTAGGTTCTTTAATACCTAGGTCGTGGATGAGGCTCTCTGGCCAATAGTAGGTTGTTTTCAATGTCTTGTTAAGATTTTCTATAATACTAATTTTTTATTTTAGTTCTTTGTCTTTTTGTTGTTGTTTTATAAATGTCTTAATGGTGGTTTAGAGTTTGTATATTCATTGTAAATTTCTAGGCGTAAAACCCATTGACATGTTATTAATCAGTTTGAATCCATGATACCAATCGATTTAAAAAGTGGCAATCACTTAAAGCAAGAAACTTGACATACTTGTTGTTCTAGGTGAGTAGCATCAAGAACTAAGCTAAATATTGAGAGCGGTTGCCCAAGGTTTTCTAGGGGTAGGTGTTCCCACAGAACTATTAATGATGCTTACGTGTTAAACCTTGAGAGCGATTGCCAACGTTGTATGGTAGAGTAAGAGAAGTATTAAAAGAGTGGTTGCCTTGGTAACTCCAACACCTATAGCCTATCTAAGGAAAAGTGTTGGCGAGCCCAACAACAATAGCCGATCTAGGGAAACTATTTTAAAACCCTTCTTTCTAAATTAATGATACAAGAAATGGAAACAACTTAGGGCTAGATTATTGATCCCTAAACTTACGTATATTTATATTATTTTATTTACAACTTATTTAACTTCTCTATTCATAGACTATTAGGATAAAACTCTTTCAAAACCCCTTCAGATTTACTTTTCTGTTTGTTAGATTCAGTTTTACTAAAACCTGCAGATTCGACCTTGTACTTGCCACTACTTTATTCTAGTAGGATTGGTAACCTTGTACATGTTATATTTGAAACGCGTGACACATGATCAGCCCAGTTTTTTAGGAACTGGGGTTTTCACAGTTGGTATCGGAGACTAAGGTTATACATTAACTCTTAACTAACCCACAACAAGGATAAGACATAAACCAAAGAAAGAGTTAGGACACGGTTGGAACTTAGAGTGGAACCCTATGATCCTACCTTATAGTCTTAGTTTGGAAGTGATGAGATTTGGGGAAATTAAAAACTTGAATTATATATGTTATTTGTCGTACTGTATATATTAATACTGGTGGCTATAAACTAATCAAGAATTTGCCTTCTTTGCAAGATCGAGATGCTCGATCAGCCCAAGGTCAGTGGCAGCGGTGGTTGCTCAAATATACAGTGGAGGCTAAATGAGATGTCCCAGTTTGTCACATCTCATAGCCATCAACGTGAGGAGATCTTGAAGCTATTGAGGGCACAGGCTGCATAACCACCTTCTCCAATTACTACAATAGCATCCCTTGCTCTTGAGGGAAGTGCGCCTACTGTACAAGCCACTCAAATGGTTCCCATCGTACCAGCAGCGCCGTTATCGCAGAGATTGTGCTAGTATGGAGTGAGACAATACTACCTACACCCCTATGCTGGCAAAGACTACGCCGACTATCCCTATAGAGACAAATACCAAGGCAATAGCAGAGGCAAGATAGTCATGAGAATTTAAGAGGCATAACCGATTTAATTTTATAAGGGCACGAATCTCGAGGTAGTAAAGAGATTTGTGAAGAACCACGAGAAGATACACGACATCCTGGCCACACCAAAGCACATGAGACCGAGTATATCATCAGGGCTGATGTTTTGAGAGGCTGATGCTTGGTGGCGCAGTATGGTGGCTACCCAGGGTATGCCCAAATATTTGGCAAAGTTTAAGAGGTAGTTTAATAAGAAGTAATCTATGCCTTTGGTCCTGAAGCTAAAAAGGACCGAGTTTTTAACCATCCGATAGTGCACAGAGGAGTCGTTGATACAATATATAGGCACATAGTTACAATTGTTGAAGTATGCGGAGGTATTGTCGACATAGATGCCGACCAGGAACACTACTTCATGGAGGGTCTGTTGAGAGTCATTGGGGGCACCGTGGTGACTACTGAGCTAGAGAGCTTTTAGGTTTCATATGAGGGGAGCCTAGCTAGAGATGCATGCCTAAGCATACACCCCAACAAGGTCATAGCAGCATTGGACCTACTTGAGTCAAATTATAGATTAAAGGGTAACAGGAAGAGGAAAAGGCAGAGACCATTCAAATCGAGAGATGCCAAGACAAGAGTGTAAGGTCCATGGCACCACCATCATACCCAACACGCACAACGCCAATTAGGGATGCAAGCAGGGTGGGGACTCCCCGTGTAGGATGGGGAGTCTCTACAACAAGGACGAGTACGAGGAATTTAAATTAGGATGGAGGCGATCATGGATAAAAAATCTCGTACCCGCGCGGGTACGGGTATGGGGATGGGGAAAAATATATCCGCTGTGATCCCTATAGGGAATCCCCATAAGTAATCCCCGCGGGGATCCCCATTGGAGGAGATCCACGACGATACACGTATATCAATTTTATATAGGTATACAAGCATACCATATGATATATTATGTATAGGTATATATTAATTTTCATAGTTTCCACCCCAAAACACTAGTGATTCATACACATAACAAACAAACTCTAAAGTCATTTATAATTTTAATTTTAATTAATCAAATAGATAAAATGTTTTCATTACCAAACTACATTAATTATATGTTTTTTAATTGTTTGCAATTATATTTACATTTTACAAATTTAGAATCAAATGAAAAAATTGTAACACCTTATTTTACAAATTACCAAACTACATTTAACTATATGTCTATGCTAGCAATATACATATGTAGATTATATGTATATATACCATTTAAAAATATCAAAACACATATACATATGTATGTGTCTTTGACATCTTACTTTTTATAATTCTTTTTAAAAAAAAAAAAAGATTAAGAGGGGCGAAATATTTCCCTATAGTGATTCTGCGCGAAAATCCCCGCAGGGATCCCAAATGGGGAAAAAAATTTCCCTACGAAGATTCCCTATCCCTAAGGGGATAAGATGGGGATGGGGATGAGAATTCATCCCCGCATGAGGACGGTATGGGGATGGAGGGATGAATTCTTAAGCGAGGATGGTGATGGAGATGGGGTCCCCATCCCCTTCTCTCCCCATTTGCATCCGTAGAGCTAGTACCTTTAGCGTCAGAACATGCCTACGCTAGCCTACTGCAACAGTCAGCATAGTTAGTACCGCAACAACAATATTAGCAAACTAAGGGTAGAGGCAGAGGCAGTGGTCAGGTTCAGAGGTATGGACAAAACCAAGGACAAAGATATGGTCAGGGTCAAGGACAGGGAAAGATTTCCACTCACTCATAGGGATAAAGGATTTCGCAAGGACTAGGACCACACATGGCTTGTTTTGAGTGCGGCCAGACAAGACACTATGTGAGTGCCTGTCCACGACTAGGAAGAGGACAGCCACAGTAGCATAAAGAGCAAGTTCATGTTGTCATCGTACCAAATCCAACCGCCATTTTTAACTTGATTGAGGTATGATTCCTATTTATAGTCGACTTATGCATACTATGATTGATTCGGGATCTACAGTGTCATTTATTTATGGTCTTATGGTTGATGAGTTAGGATTGAAAGCCATTATGCTAGAGCCACCCTTGATCATAAGCATAGTAGTTGGGGACAAGATATACCCAAATTTACTATTTGTTGACTGCTCAATTGAGATAGAGGACCAAAATATGTCCATATACTTGAGGGTATTAGAGTTCTTAGAGTTTGATGTGTTACTAGGCATGGATTGGTTAGCCACATACCACGCACAATTTGAGTGCTTCTGTAAGGGAGTTACATTTCGTCTTCCAGATTTGGCAGAGTTCAACTTCTAGGGGACTTCAACTACATTACCTATTACTAGAGGCAGAGTCGCCACGAGTATCGATTTTGAGACATTTTCTGCATTATGAGTATAGCAAGGAGAGTTGAGACTAGGATTGAGGAGGTACCAATTATATGTGAGTTTTCGAATGTTTTTCCCGATCATCTACCTGGATTAGCCTCGCTGAGAGAGATCGAACTCAGCATAGACTTGGTCCCGGGGACCAAACCCATATCGATTCTGCCTAACAAGATGGAACCGAGAGAACTTGAGGAATTAAGGACCCAGCTTGA
Organism: Stephania cephalantha; assembly: GCA_039657325.1. NCBI lineage: Eukaryota > Viridiplantae > Streptophyta > Magnoliopsida > Ranunculales > Menispermaceae > Stephania > Stephania cephalantha. Next base: position 36,278,158 of record CM077574.1, on the reverse strand, counting down.
TGAGTTGTTGCGATTGGGATTCGTTCACCCGAGTATGTTGCCATAGGGAGCCCCGATATTGTTCGTCAATACAAAGGACGACAGCTTACAACTCTATATAGACTACAGACAGCTTAGCAGAGTCATCGTAAGGAACAAGTATCCATTTCCTCGCATCGATGACTTGTTTGATCAGCTGAGAGAGGCACAGTGTTTCTCCAAGATCGACTTAAGATCTAGCTACTACTTGCATAGGACTAGAAATGAGGACAGAGAGAAGACTGCCTTCCGCACGAGATATGGGCACTTCCAGTTCATTGTCATGCCCTTTGGGCTAAAAAATGCCACAATGATATTCATAGATATGATGCACTGAGTATTAATGGAGTATTTGGACAGATTCATGATAGTATTCATCGACGACATTCTCATCTATTCTAGGACTCGTGAGGATCACGAGGGGATCCTCATGACGTTATTGCAGACTCTGACGGAGCATGGACAGTATGCAAAATTCAGTACGTGTGAGTTTTGGCTTACAGAGGTCAGATTTCTATAACATGTTCTTAGAGCTAGCGAAGTGTCAGTCGACCCCGCTAAGGTTATAGTAGTTATTTATTGACCTTCACCGACATTAGTACATATATTTGCATTTTTTTAGGACTAGCAGGATATTACCAGCGTTTCGTGCAGGATTTCTCCAAGATTGTCGTGTTGATGACACAGTTGACGAAAAAGGAAGTAAGTTTCCAGTGGTATGTGTTGGGTTTTGGGGGTTCATACGCAGCGAAGAATTAAAAACAATTTTGAAAAACCCCAACAAGATTGCAAATAAAATCCATTAAACTAGATCTATAAAAGTAAACCATACCTTAATCTCGTGATTTCCTTCTCTGATTGTTCGATCTTCAAGACATTGAAGCGCGTGTCTTCTATCGAAAATCCACACACAATCAGTGACCACAATTTGGAGTGCTAGCCCCGGGAGAGATAGAAAATGTTTTTCTTTCTCTCCTAAAATCAAGAGAACTCGAAAATAGCAAAAAATGAAATCTTTATTTGTTTTAAGGCATCGGCCTCTTTTTATATGTGTAGATAAGCCTTCACTTAAAATCTTATTCGTAATACAACTATTGTATTTAAGCAGTTTAAGCAAATTACACATATGCCCCTATTAATAAGTTTTCATATAACAAATTGTAAGGGCTTTTATGTCATGATTTTTATCATATAAAACTCATTACTCTGGACCAATTGAAATTGTACAAAGCCATTCTTTGTGTGCGACCCAATAGGTTCATGCGATGTTGGTAGTAAACCAAAACCATTTTGATACACAAGTCATAAGCGATCTCTAGCAAGGCATCATGACAACCCAAATAGCATGAATATCAAAATTGATACAACCTAATGAATAACATATATCATATCATTTTGTCGTGTGATATTCTTTGATTAAACATAAGGTGTGGAAAGTCACCATTAATATTTAATGGTACTAGTCTTGATCTTTAAGTAGACAGAAAACATCCTAGTGACATTGATTATATCAATTCACTTGGACTTAGCCATTTAATAGTCTAATATATCGAGGGATCCACTGATATCTTTCTCTATATACGAGAGGACATATTATATCATGATTACACACCTCTACATATCACTCACATAGTAACCAATCATAATCTTTATAATCGTCTGGTTAAAAACAATGTTTGATTGTGTCAAACTACCATGCTCCTAATATTGAAGTCTATGGTAATCTCAAGTCGAATGACTAAATGATATACCTATCATGAGTAACACCTATGATTTATTCTACGTGGTGTTCTCATAGCGGGTCGATCCAGTACCTTATCCCAAACAAGTATTTATGATCTCGATTCGTATCCTATACGCATGATCATCACATCACCATCAATCAAGATTCACACTAGTCTTAATTCATTATAATTCCCAGTATAATAAATGACTAGGACATTTATGATATTTCAACAAATACCCATGGATCTTATTATACGGCAAACATGCAGTCACTTATAATAAAATAGAAAACAAAAACCTCTATTTTACTAACTAAAATTATAAGATAAACAATGTTTCTAGATTGACCTAGTGCATATGCCCCAACATCTCCCACTTGCACTAAGGCCAATCATTCATATATCTAATACACAATGACTTAACTTGACCATCATGTTTCGCTTGTGGAAGAGCCTTCGTCAAAGATCTGCAACATTGTCTTACTAAGAACTCTGCAAATCTTCACGTCTCCCCTCTCGATGATTTATCGACTGTGATGAAAACGTGTAAGTATAAGTTTGGGTCGGTGGTGTGATATTGGTTCCTTAGCCAGTGTTATCGGCGTGTTTTTATCACAATACAAGTAGGGGTGGCAAAATGGGTAATGACACAATAACCCGACACGCTTAACATTAAGATTAGCGGGTTTGGGATGAGCATATGCAGGTTCATGTCGTAAAAGTGTCTACCCATTTATGACACACAATAAATGGGTTGTGTCACGTATTGACACGCCAACCCATGACACTAACTGCCAATTTATAAGGAAACGTGTATATACATATATTGTGTTTATCAAAACTGTCGAAGTAAAACTTATGTTATTTAATAAAGTAAAATATTTATTTTTTATCTATATTTTCTATATGAGGATATTTGAAATAGACTTTCCATACATATCAATTTTAATTTTTTTTCTCAATTTTATCGTATTATATTAACATGGACATTTGCTTTTGTTTAAGCTATAGTTACAATATTGTATATAAATAATTTCGTATAACTTTTGAAAATAACAAAACAGACTATCTTTAATTTTAGCATGCAATAAGTTTCCTAGTCGGGCTAGTCAGATCACTAAATTTTATGATAGGTTTGAGATCGGAAACAAGGAAAGAGGGGTTCGTCTCCAAGCTTTATTGATGGTAAAAAGGGAAGAACGATACAATAAAAAAAAGAGAGAGAGAGACTTCTCTCTTCCTTTGGTAGAGATAAATCTCACCAGCCACTCGACCACCATAACGTTCACACTAAAAAGATGAACCGTGACCTCACTGACCCAACCTTATATATTAGTTACTTACAAAACAAGACTCATCTGACTGACTCGATGTAAAGACTCCAAATACTCACTCACTACTATTGGACCCCTAGCTTGACCCTAAGCTTGATGCGTGGCTTTATGCATAGATTCGGTGCTCCTGCAACTCTTCCTCGTATAGAACTTCCTAACTGGGAGAACAATACTTCCCCTAGAGAACCACCTTGTCCTCAAGGTGGAAGGCTGGAAAAACCTTTTCACATGTTTGACAAATTCCCAAGTGGCATCGGCCTCTGAAAGGTTAGCCCATTTAATCAAGACAGACAGGCCTGCCGTGTCGACGCGATATGCGAGGACGTTCTTCGGTTCTGTTGAAAGGGACAGTGTGTCGATAGGGAAAGGACGAAGATTTGGAGCTGCGGAATGGGAGCCCAAGACACGGCAGAGTTGAGACACATGAAACACGGGGTGAATTGAGGAACCTTCTGGCAATAGGAGTTTATATGCCACTGGGCCCACCTATGCCACCACCTCGAACGGCCCATAGAATTTGGGGCTGAGTTCGGAGTTAGTTCTTGCCACATATTGCTGTCAATATGGGCGCAACTTAACATACACCATATCCCCCACGTTGAAACTCACATCTCGACCACCTTGGTCCGCTTGTTGTTTCATACGATTTTGGGTAATGACTAGTTGTTCCCGGAGTTCAACCAAAGCGAGGTCTTGAGCACGAAGCAGCGCATCCAAGTCGCCTATCATCGTGGAGGAGTCGGTACCATATCATAGGAGGGGAGGTGGTTCCCTACCATATATCACTTTGAAAAGGGAGCATTGCAAGTGATGAATGGAAAGACGTATTGTACAAGTATTCTACCCAAGGTAGCCACTTCGCGGGCGCTGATGGATAAAACATCGTAAGTATGTTTCCAAGCAACGATTCACAACTTCGCTCTAGCCATCAGATTGCGGATGGTAGGCAGAGCTTCGGTTCATTGGGTCCTTTACAAGCATAAAAGTTCACACCAAAACTTGTTAAGGAAGACCTTGTCTCTATTAGAAACAATGTTGAGTGGGAAACCGTGAAGGCGAACAACCCCAGACAAGAAGGCATCGCCACTGTTTTAGCCGAGAAGGGGTGCTTAAGATGCAAGAAATGGTTGTACTTACTGAAATGATCAACGATGACTAAAATGAGCGTTCCAACTAGTGAAGCTGGAAGTCCTTCTATGAAATCCATGGAAATGTGGTCCCAGACGCAGTTGGGATAGGCAACCCCCTGGAGATAGAGTCTCGTACTTGTTTCGTTGGCCCACATCGCAAGTCGCCACGAAAATTTATTAGTTCAAGCAATCTATATAAGCATAAATTTGAACATGTCACTGTTATCACAAGCAACTAAACATGCTGATTTAACAATTAAGAAGATTAATAAACAAAGTGTACCAGAGGCTTGCAGTGCAATGATCTAAGACATAAAATTTCCTCCAACTCGGTGTTGAATTCAACTAGGAGTTCTGTCCCCAGGATACAACTGGTTCGCTCTTTGATTAAAGCACCAATCAAAGAACCTTCAAAACTGCAAAATCTACTCTCTCAAAACAAAAATCACATAAAATTTTGATTTCGAAAAAACTGTCTTTCCTATGTCTATTGACTCTTGTCTTATAGAGAATTATCTAACTGTCTAATTCGTGGACAGTTTTACAATAACTATCTAATTAGTGGTCTTAATTAGTGTGCCACTAATTGATAGTTAATTAACACCTTAATTCGAAATTAGCAACTGTTGGTGCTCTTTTGATTTATTCAAAAATGGAAATAAAAAACGAAAAAAGAAAAACTATGTTTATGAATGGCTAAGTCTTGAACCAACCAAAGCCCCAAGGCCCAAGGCCCTTGTCAAAGATTATTTAAATAGGGTGTTTACCTAGTAAACCCCATGGGCCACTCACGCAACCGACTTCTCACTTAAACAATAGTGAAGTGTGTTGGATCATATTTTAAGTGAGAAACTAAACATTTCTCTCCTATGTGGGACTAAAGGTTTAGTTACTTTGCAATACAAAATTTGAACTCCAAAGTTCAACGAAATTTTCATGTCCGAGTGCAACCCCACTTAATATAACTCCACTATCAGGCACTTGTAAGTTTTTAGGAACCCGCCATAGCCCACAATAGGGCTTGAGTGAAACTCGGTCAACACTTGGGCCTTCAGAGATGAGTTTGCAACTAAGACTAAATGATCGTCATAGCAAAGTTGTCCCTTGAAGAAGGACCAACGAGGGGGAAAATCCTCACCAGCCACCAACTAATGAAAAATAGGGCCAAGGAGAGGTCGGCAAGGACCTCGGCATGGATCGTCGTCTCGTCCAAAGAGGCAAGCAGCGAAACTGCATTGAACTTCGTTTGAAATGGGAACTGAGATAAGGCGTTGGCAGCAATATTGGAGGCCCCAGGTTTATAATGGATTTCAAAATGGTAGCCCATCAATTTGAAGAGCCAGTGTTGCTACTCCGGCGCTACAACCTTATGTTCCAATAGGTATTTCAAGCTATGTTGATCCCTACGAACAATGAACTTATGGCCCAGCAGATAATGCTGCCACTTCGAACTACGAGCACAGTTGCCATCAACTCACACTTGTAGGTAGAATGACAACGGGCACGGGTAGATAGGGACTAACCGAAGAATGTTATTGGGCGGTCATGCGGAGAGATAACTGCACCCACCCTAAAACCAGACGCATATGTTTCGAGGATGAAAGGATGATCGAAATCAGGAAGGGCCAGTATAGGAACATCCACCATGGCTTGCTTGAGCTGTTGGACAACCATCATCGCCGTGTCTGACCAGACGAACACATCTTTCCTGAGTAACTGTGTGAGCGGTGCAGCGATTTTCTTATAATTGCAGATAAACCGCCGGTAGTAACCTATTAAGCCAAGAAAGCCTCCCAACTCTTGCAGCGAGGATGGAAGTGGCCACTCCACCATGGCTCTGACTTTCCTTGGATCAGCCATCACTACGTTAATAGAAATGATATGGCCCAAATAATCAAGTTGTGGCTTTGCAAAATAGCATTTCTTAAGATTCACAAATAAAGAATGGTCGAGAAGTATAGTGAGGACCTGTTGAAGGTGGGTGATGTGATCAGCCAAGGACGAGTTGTAGACGAGTATGTTGTCGAAGAAGACCAAGACATACTTGCAGATGAGCCCTTTAAAGATCGAATTCATGAGAGCTTGGAATGTGGCCAGGGCATAAGTTAACCGAAGGGCATCACCAGGAAGTCATAGTGGCACTCGTGTGTCCTAAAAGCGGTCTTTTGAGCATCTTGGGGATGCACTCTAATTTGATGGTAGCCCGAATGTAAATCCAATTTAGAGAAAATAGAAGCCTCGTGAAGTTCGTCCAAGACTCGTCGATGTTGGGGATAGGGAAACGATCCAGGACCATGGCCTTATTCAGGGCTCTATAATCGACGCAAAAACGCCAACTCCCGTCTTTCTTCTTCACTAGGAGAATAGGGCTCGAGAACGGGCTACAGCTTGGTTGGATAATTCTCGCCTAGAGCATTTTTGAGACCAACTTCTCCCTTCCTTCACGGGAATGGCATGATCGCAGTCTCTTATCGGGGGAAAACCAGATGGAAACTAAATCAAGGTCTATAAGGAATCCAATAATGTTTGATTGCTTGGGTCCACTACCTACACCACATTAGTTTCACCCAAACTCTCTATGTTACATAATTCAATTAGAAAACAAGCAATATCTCCAGCCAAAAGTGCGTTGCATTGCCTTGTACGAAACTAAGGCACGATGGAGGTTGGGATCCCCCGTGACTGTATGCTCCTGCCCCTAGGATGAGAAAGTAATGGAAAATTTTGGTCAGTCGCTAATGGTTACTCCGAGAGAAATCAGCCATTTCATGCCTAAGACCATGTCCGAACTCATCACAAGCATAAGGAGAAAATCTTCCACCACTGAAACGCCCTAAAAATGAACTCGTACACCTTTACAAATACCCAATCTTCGAGAGTTGTACCCGTCCCCCACAAGGACCCCATATGAGGAGGTTGGTTGAACAAGAAGCTGAAGAGTTTGCACCAACGTTTTCGAGATGAAGTTGTCGAAAGCCCCGCAGTCAACGAGGATCACAACCTATGTGCCTTCAACCTAGCCTTTCAACTTAATGGTACGTGGGCCCGGGTAGCCTTCCACTACTTGGGACAATAACTCAACCACCGTTAGATCCAACTGTTCTTCGTTTTCTGGCGGCGGAACCTCCTGTCTCTCGGCCATGTCGTCGTCGACCAACATTACATTGAGCTCTCAGCGCTTGCAACGGTAACCTTGGAACCATTTCTCATTGCACCGGTAACATAGCCCTTTGCTCCGGTGGATCTGAGCTTCGAACTTCGTCGGACGCTTAAACCTCGGAGGTGAAGTCGTTGGGGTGGCGCCCGCAGAGGACACTGGGCTTATAGATGATGAAGATGAGACCGTAGTCCCCTTGGCGGGAAGTGTGCTCCCAGTTGTGTGGCTTTTGGACTGGGCCTCAGCAGTGTCCCTAGTTGGGCTTGATAAGGTATGAGAAACTGACCCCCGAGTTTTGGGCTCTGGGTTAATAGTCAGGCCCATTTTAGAAGAGGAAGAAGTTAGGCCCTACTTAGGTAGGAGGCTAAACGATCTTGGCTCCGATTCACTCGCCATGGTCGAAGGTGGCTCGCAGCAATTCCGGCGGGTCGGCGAGAAGTTCCAATAGAATTCTCTCTAGCAGGCCGTTGATGAAGATTGTCATCTTGTGCTTCTCCGATAACACCACCCCCAAGTGCAAGGACAACAACTCAAAATGTTGTCGATATGTAGCCATTATCGTCTCCTAGCGAATGGAGAAAAATTGTTGACACAACTCCAAGGGATGAGCCCCTTTGAATCGGCGAGAGAGCTTCAGTTTCAGGTAAGCCCAACAAGTGAAGGGCCTTTGTTGTTGCACCACTTGCAACTAGATCTGGGCCGCTCCCACTAGACATATCCTCACTGCCTGAAGCTTTGATGACTCCGGCATCTCGTGGAGAGCGAAATAGTGCTCTGTCTGGTTTAGCCACACTATCAGGTCCTCGCAGTCACACGTGGGCATTTTGATCTCGCGGACCTCAGGACCACTCCGGTAGAGTTGTCGATCTGCTAGAAACATCCATTTTACCCTAGATCCAGCAGATCTGGTGTTGAAACACCTCAAACCAGCCGTGGATGGCGTAGATCTGGTAGATCTGGTGCTCGGGATGCTCGGTTGTCACCTCTATGGGACATCGTCCTTCCATCTCCTAGATCTGGAGCTGCTAGCTGCATGGGGACATGAGCCTGAGAGAAAAACTCTTTCAACTTACGGGTCAAGCTTCGAATCTCTAATCTAACTTCCATCATCTCCAAACGAACCTCTGATCTAAAACCCTCCATCTTCTCAGCCGTTTCTGAGACGACTGTCTCCAGCGCCTCCACCCTCAAGTACGCCTTTGGTTGCATGTTGTTGGTAGTGCTCTGATACCAGTGATAGGTTTGAGATCGGAAACAAGGAAAGAGGGGGTCGCCTCCAAGCTTTATTGATGGTAAAAAGAGAAGAACGATACAAAAAAAAAAGAGAAACTACTCTCCTCCTTTGCCTAAAATAAATCTCACTAAACACTCGGTCACCACAACGTTCACACTAAAAAGATGAATCATGACCTCACTGACCCAACCTTATACATTGGTTACTTACAAAACAAGACTCATTTGACTGACTCGATGTTAAGACTCCAAATACTTACTCACAACTGTCGGACCCCTAGTCTGACCCCTAAGCTTGATGCATGGCTTTATGTACCGATCCGGTGCTCTTGCAGCTCTTCCTTGTATAGAACTTCCTCACTGGGAGCCCATGGATAGTAATAGTTTATTTGTCTTTTATAGGAGAATATCTTAATATTTGTGAGAACCATTTCATCTTCTTCGCCTCTTTCACCTTGTTGTCTTCTAGCAATCCATTTAACTTAGCAGGTTATACGTGTCATGTCGTGTCAACCCAAACGAAATTGTTTCGTGATGTCAACCCATTAAATGAATGGTTCGTGTTTGTGTTGACCTTAATCGGGTCACCCGAGGGGTCAACCCGACATGAACACGACCCACTAACCCATTTTTCCACCCTAAATACAAGCAATCAGGGTTAGTATACTAGCAACCACACCAAGTTCAGATATGGACTTTTTTATCCAAATTGCCTCTTGAGCTGCATTGAATGTTGCAATATATTCAACTTCTATTGTAGAATCTGCCACAGTTTCTTGCTTCGGACTTTTCCAACTCATTGTGCCTCCATTCAAAGTAAACACATATCTAGACTGCGATATGAAGTCATCTATATCAGTTTGAAATCTTACATCTGCGTAACCATTTAAAAAAAGCTTGTCTTTCAAACTTCCATAGACCAAGAACACTTCTTTAGTCATTATCAAGTACTTAAGAATGTTCTTTACTGCTATTTAGTGACTCTCACCGATTCGGACTAATATGTGCTTGTCGCGCTTAAAGCATATGGTACATCAGGTCGGGTGCATAACATGGCATACATGATAGATCCAATAGTTGATGCATATGGAATCGTATTCATGCATTCTCGCTCATCATTAGTCTTTGGATATTGAGTCTTGTTGAGACTTATACCATGAGACATTTGTAACAACCCTCTTTTAGAGTCTTGCATACTGAACCTATTCAGTACCTTATTAATATAAGCACTTTGACTTTGATCAATCAGCCTTTTATATTTATCCCTATAGATTTTAATCCCAATGATGTAGGCTGCATCTCCTGAGTCCTTCATTGATAAACACTTCCCGAATTAAGACTTGACACTCTGCAAGGTTGGGATGCCATTTCCAATTGGTAATATATCATCAACATACAGTACTAGGAAAACAACCACACTCCCACTGACCTTCTTGTATACATAAGGCTCATCTTCATTTTTAATGAAACTAAATTCCTTAAATACTTCATCAAAACAGAGATTCCAACTCCGAGAAGCTTGCTTTAATCTATAAATAGATTTTTGAAGCTTACACACCTTCCTAAAATTTTCATGATGAACAAATCCTTCAGGTTGTGTCATATACATGTGTTGAGGCATGTACGTTAGGTCAATCTATAAACATTATTTATCTTATGATTTTAGTTAATAAAATAGAGGGTTTTGGTTTGTTGTTTTATTATAAGTGATTGTATGTTTACCTTATAATAAGATCGATGGGTATTTGTTGAAATATCTTAAATGTCCTTAGTCGATTATTATATTGGGAACTATAATGAGTTAAAACTAATGTGAGTCTTGATTGATGGTCATATGATGATCATGCGTATAGGGATACCAATCGAGATCATGAGTACTTATTAGGGAACAAGGTAATAGATCGACCTACTATGAGAACACCACATGGATTAAGTCATAGGTGTTACTCATGATAGGTATATCATTTAGTCCTTCGACTTGAGATTACCATAGCCTTCGATATTAGGAGCATGATAATTTGACATAATCAAACATTGTCTTTAACTAGATGATTGTAAAGATTAAGATTAGTTACCATGTGAATAATATGTGAAGGTGTATAATCAAGATAGAATTCGTCCCTCTCGTATCGAGAGAGATATTAATGGATCCCTCGATATGTTAGACTGTTAAATGGTCAAATCTAAGTGAATTGATATAATCAATATCACTTAGATATTTTCAGTCTACCTAAAGATCGAGACTAGTACGATTAAACATTAAGGGTGACTTTCAATGCCTTATGTTTAATCAAAAGATATTGCACAACAAAAGAGTATGATATATGTTATTCATTAGGTTGTATCAATTTTGATATTCATGCTACTTGAATAGTCATAATGTCTTGTTAGAGACCGCTTATGACTTGTGCACCAAAATGATTTTGGTTCACTGTCAACGTCGCATGAACCTATTAGGTCGCACACAAATACTGGCTTTGTGCAATTTCAATTGGTCCATATAAATGATTTTTATATAATAAAATTCATGACGTAAAAGCCCTTACGATTCGTTATATGATAACTTATTAATATGGGCATATGTGTAATTTGTTTGGATTGCCTAAATATAATAGTTGTATTATGAATAAGTTTTTTTTAAGTGAGTTTATCTACATATATAAATAGAGGTTGAAACCCTAAAACGAAAGAAGTTTTCGTTTTTACTATTTTTGAGTTTTTTGAATTTTAGGAGACACGTTTTCTATCTCTCTTGGGGCTAGCACTCCAAATTATGGTCACAGTTTATGTGTGGATTTCCGATAGAGGACACACACTTAAACATCTTAGAGATCGAACAATGAGATAAGGAAATCACGAATTAAGGTAAGGTTTACTTTTGTAAATCTAGTATGATAGAACTTATTTTTTATCTTGTTAGGGTTTTTCAAAAATTGTTTTGAATTTTCAAGTACATATGAACCCCAAAACCCAACAACACGCCCTCAAGTTACTTTCCATTTAGAAAAGTTGTTTTGACATCCATTTGACATATCTCGTAATCATAATATGCGCTTATGGAAATTAGAATTCTAATGGATTTAAGCATGGCTACATGAGAAAAAGTCTCATCATAATCAACACCATGAGTCTGCCGAAACCTTTTGCTTCTAGCCTTGCTTTATAAGTATGTGCATTGCCATCCATGTCGATTTTCTTTTTGAAAACCCATTTATATCCAATGTTGCAATATATTCAACTTCTATTGTAGAATCTCGCCACAGTTTCTTGCTTCGGACTTTTCCAACTCATTGTGCCTCCATTCAAAGTAAACACATATCTAGACTGCGATATGAAGTCATCTATATCAGTTTGAAATCTTACATCTGCGTAACCATTTAAAAAAAGCTTGTCTTTCAAACTTCCATAGACCAAGAACACTTCTTTAGTCATTATCAAGTACTTAAGAATGTTCTTTACCGCTATTTAGTGACTCTCACCGATTCGGACTAATATGTGCTTGTCGCGCTTAAAGCATATGGTACATCAGGTCGGGTGCATAACATGGCATACATGATAGATCCAATAGTTGATGCATATGAAATCGTATTCATGCATTCTCGCTCATCATTAGTCTTTGGATATTGAGTCTTGTTGAGACTTATACCATGAGACATTTGTAACAACCCTCTTTTAGAGTCTTGCATACTGAACCTATTCAGTACCTTATTAATATAAGCACTTTGACTTTGATCAATCAGCCTTTTATATTTATCCCTATAGATTTTAATCCCAATGATGTAGGCTGCATCTCCTGAGTCCTTCATTGATAAACACTTCCCGAATTAAGACTTGACACTCGCAAGGTTGGGATGCCATTTCCATTGGTAATATATCATCAACATACAAGATACTAGGAAAACAACCACACTCCCACCGACCTTCTTGTATACATAAGGCTCATCTTCATTTTTAATGAAACTAAATTCCTTAAATACTTCATCAAAAAGAGATTCCAACTCCGAGAAGCTTGCTTTAATCTAGAAATAGATTTTTGAAGCTTACACACCTTCCTAAAATTTTCATGATGAACAAATCCTTCAGCCGTGTCATATACATGTGTTGAGGCATGTACGTTAGGTCAATCTATAAACATTATTTATCTTATGATTTTAGTTAATAAAATAGAGGGTTTTGGTTTGTTGTTTTATTATAAGTGATTGTATGTTTACCTTATAATAAGATCGATGGGTATTTGTTGAAATATCTTAAATGTCCTTAGTCGATTATTATACGGGAACTATAATGAGTTAAAACTAATGTGAGTCTTGATTGATGGTCATATGATGATCATGCGTATAGGGATACCAATCGAGATCATGAGTACTTATTAGGGAACAAGGTAATAGATCGACCTACTATGAGAACACCACATGGATTAAGTCATAGGTGTTACTCATTATAGGTATATCATTTAGTCCTTCGACTTGAGATTACCATAGCCTTCGATATTAGGAGCATGATAATTTGACATAATCAAACATTGTCTTTAACTAGATGATTGTAAAGATTAAGATTAGTTACCATGTGAATAATATGTGAAGGTGTATAATCAAGATAGAATTCGTCCCTCTCAGTATCGAGAGAGATATTAATGGATCTCTCGATATGTTAGATGTTAAATGGTCAAATCTAAGTGAATTGATATAATCAATATCACTTAGATATTTTCATCTACCTAAAGATCGAGACTAGTACGATTAAACATTAAGGGTGACTTTCAATGCCTTATGTTTAATCAAAAGATATTGCACAACGAAAGAGTATGATATATGTTATTCATTAGGTTGTATCAATTTTGATATTCATGCTACTTGAATAGTCATAATGTCTTGTTAGAGACCGCTTATGACTTGTGCACCAAAATGATTTTGGTTCTTGTCAACGTCGCATGAACCTATTAGGTCGCACACAAATACTGGCTTTGTGCAATTTCAATTGGTCCATATAAATGATTTTTATATAATAAAATTCATGACGTAAAAGCCCTTACGATTCGTTATATGATAACTTATTAATATGGGCATATGTGTAATTTGTTTGGATTGCCTAAATATAATAGTTGTATTATGAATAAGTTTTTTTTTAAGTGAGTTTATCTACATATATAAATAGAGGTTGAAACCCTAAAACGAAAGAAGTTTTCGTTTTTACTATTTTTGAGTTTTTTAAATTTTAGGAGACACGTTTTCTATCTCTCTTGGGGCTAGCACTCCAAATTATGGTCACATTTATGTGTGGATTTCCGATAGAGGACACACACTTAAACATCTTAGAGATCGAACAATGAGATAAGGAAATCACGAATTAAGGTAAGGTTTACTTTTGTAAATCTAGTATGATAGAACTTATTTTTTATCTTGTTAGGGTTTTTCAAAAATTGTTTTGAATTTTCAAGTACATATGAACCCCAAAACCCAACAACACACCCTCAAGTTACTTTCCATTTAGAAAAGTTGTTTTGACATCCATTTGACATATCTCGTAATCATAATATGCTTTTATGGAAATTAGAATTCTAATGGATTTAAGCATGGCTACATGAGAAAAAGTCTCATCATAATCAACACCATGAGTCTGCCGAAACCTTTTGCTTCTAGCCTTGCTTTATAAGTATGTGCATTGCCATCCATGTCGATTTTCTTTTTGAAAACCCATTTATATCCAATGGTCTTACCACCTTCAGGTAAATCAACCAAGTTCCAAACTTGGTCATCATACATGGATTGCATCTTAGAATCCATGGCACTAAGCCATTTATTTGCCTCAAGAATAGACAAAGCCTCCTGATAAGTAGTAGGCTTATTTTAATCCATAAGCAACACCTCACTACTATCGGTAGTAAAAAATCGAAATCTCTCAAGCTGATGTCTTACCCTATCAGACCTACGCAGGCCTTGTGATTCATGTGGAGTTTCAACTAGTTCAAGACTTCGTTGATCTCCCACTAGTGATTGAGTGTTTATTTGTAGTTCTTGAACTTCTTCAAGACTTAATTTATTCTTATTTTGTCTTTTGAAATAAACTATTTTTCCATAAACACACCATTCTGAGCAACTAAAACTTTGTTCTCACTGGGATTATAAGAGTAGTATCATCTAGTTTCTTTAAGAGTAGTATCATCTAGTTTCTTAAACCAAATCTTATATAGTAATTTATCAACCGCTTTATGAGGAACACGATTCAGTGTAAACAACAGTTTCTAAGGTATAACCCCAAAAGAAAATAAGAAGATCTGCATGACTCATCATAAATCGAACCGTATTTAATAAAATTTGATTTCTCTTCTCAAAAACACCATTCCATTATGGAGTTGCAAGAGGAGTTAACTATGAGACAATCCCTCAGTTTCTAAGAAGATCATCAAGCTCTTGGTTCAAATATTCACCACCTCGATCTGATCGAAGTGCTTTAATAGTTTTATCAAGTTGATTTTTCACTTCATTTGAAATGTTTGAAGCATCTCAAAAGATTCACCTATATGTTTCATAAGATACATGTAACCATATCTGGTGAAATCATCAGTGAAAGTATTGAAGTACTGATAACCAACTCTAGCCATTATGTTTATAGGACTGCATACATCAGTTTATATTATACCTCATAAATCACCTACCCTTTCATTGTGTGCAGTAGAAGGAATCTTTGTCATGTTGCCTAACAAACAAGGCTGATATGTTTCATATAATTCAAAATCAAATGAATTTACAAGTCCATCTTTATGGAGTGTAGAAATGTATTTCTCATTTATGTGGCCAAGACCACAATGCCAAAAATAGGTTTGATTCAAATCATTTGACTTGAATCTCTTTGTATTTACGTCGAGAATATGAGTATATGTGGACCTTATCATGTTTAGAATATAAATACAATCACACAAATCAGCATTTGCATAGAAAACGTCTTTACGAGAAATAGAGCATTTATTATTCCCAATAATGAAATTAAAATCATCCAAATCTAAACATGAAACTGAAATGATGTTTTTTCTCAAGGTAGAGATATAATAACAATTATTTAAAACTAAAACAAGTCCACTAGATAAAATAAACTCATAGCATCCTACAACCAACGCAACAACCTTTGCTTCATTTCCAACTCGTAAGATGACTTCTCCTTTCTTTAACTTTCTACTTTTGGTGAGACCCTACACATTAATACACATGTGAGATCCACATCTGGCATCCAATACCTAGGAATTACTATTAGACAAGTTAACTTCAATAACGTAAGTACTGCAGAAGTTGCACTACTTTTTTTCTTTTAATCTTCAAGATAGAGCTTGCAATTTCTGAACCAATGCCCAGGAGCATGGAAAAAATAAAAAATTCCTTCTTTTTTCTTTTCTTTCGGGGACTATGAAGTAGAAGTAGCCTTAGGCTTGACTTGTTCCACAAACTTTGAGACTGGCACAACAACCTTGGCAACTACAGCCTTGCCTTTGGCCTTATTCTTCCTAGCCTTTCCTTTCTGAAACATCAACACATTGGCAGTGGGTTTCTTGACATTATGTCCATCATTTTTAAGCATGAAGTGCAACTCAAAGATAGATTTATCCATGTTATTCATGTTATAGTTCATAACAAATTGTAAAAAACTATCAGACAATGAATTATGGATCAAATCAGTAGCCAACTATTGGCTTACGGGTCATTTTTTAGAACATGATGACTAACTGACGCACCCTCAGTCATTTTGCAAGAATGAAGGTTCTTAACTATCTCAAATATTTCTTTCCTAGCCTGCTATTGGAACATTTCTTTCAGTATTATAGCCATGTCGTAAGCTTCCTTGTGTTCCATGTCCTTCTAAAGTTCAAGAACCATGGTTGCCAACATAATGCATGCAACATCAGTTAAGTCGTTGAAATGCTTAGTATGTGCATCCTTCACGGCTCTTGAAGCATTGGCTGGTGGTTCCTTAGGAATAGGATCATCCAGGACATACAACTTGCTTTCACGCTTAAGAAGAATTCTCAAGTTTCTAAACCAGTTCAAGAAAGTTTGTCTCGGACAACTTATCCTTATCAAAGATGGATCACAGTGATAAGGGATTATTATGATTTGAAGAGGCCATAGATCTAAAACAAAGATTATGCAAAAGTTCATTTTAGTATAGAGGAATAGACTCCCACTAAATTAGCAACCCTTCTAAAAATAATATATTAATTTAAGGGACTAAAATCTATGTTTCACATAATTCTAAGACTGCTAAGGCATGACACTTTTAATTAGGTTATTTAAGTAGTTACCTATTACTAATTACATACTATGTAACTTTTAGTTGTTTTTATGAGATTACGATATCTTATGTCTTAGCAAGTTTTATCTCATCTTGTGCCTAAAGTCCAAAATCATTTTGATAGTTTTATCAAGTCTAATTATTTCAAACAATAGAGTAACTATTACTCAACTTGTCTCAAAAGACAACGCAATACATTATGCAGAGCCAGACTCATATTGATGTGATCGAAGCCTTAATAAGAGTTTGAGAATGGATGACACTTGATTTAAAATTCGAAATAGGGATCTTTTTTATTTGTTTTAGTGATCATAATTTAAAAGAGATAAATATCATATAATACAATGCATATACAATCATTAAACAAGTTAAAATGATTGGATGCGCTACAAACAGTTAACGGCTATCCATAGACTGGTTAATGGGCAGTGGTTTCACTGACCGCTCAACGGACGGGTATAAGGGGCAACACACCTTTTTTTAAGAAAACAAATTCCAATTCCGAAAATTGAAAATAGTCTTAAGTCTCTCATTATTTTAGTCAATATAATTGACTAAAACTGCCCCTTATTTTAATTCCGAAAAATGATAATCAAAATGTTTTTAATTAACTCGGACCCATCTCTAACTTAATATCTTATCCTAATCCAATTAGAATTTAAGATACTTTAAATCATTGTGCATTACGAATTTGTTATATATCTCACCTATCTTATAGGATTTGTAATTCTTATCCGATTAAAAGTTTATCTCCTATCTACTAGGAATATACTAACAAATAACCATAATGAGATATTTGATCAAAATCAATTTCGATTCTTATCTATACAAAACAAGCAATTGAGTCTAAAAACGAAATATTAATCATGCATTCAACACTAGAAACATATTAAATTAATCATATTCCTAAACATGATTTCTATATGGAGACATCTTGAACAAAAATGAACAATGTATTCAACACCAAAATCACATTAACCTAAACATGACTTCTACCAAGTGAACATACAAAATTTGCATAGTTCAATATTAAAACATATATTAATCGAAATATTCTAAATATGAATTCTATCATTTAATCAAATCATCTCGTATATATCAAATATATAAATTAACAACATGCTTTAAAATCAATTATTGATAACAATTATCACAGAACCTATATGTACATAATATATACATTAATCAAGATCACGTTTTCACATATATATCATATATATCCATCAGAGTAAACATGCACATGTTTAATAGAACCAAACCTTGCTCTGATACCACTATTGGGATTTTGGGGTTTATACGCGGCGAAAAATTCAAAACAAATTTTGAAAAACCCCAACAGGATCGAAAATAAGTTTCATTAAACTAGATCTATAATAGTAAATCATATATTAATCCGTGATTTCCTTTCCTGATTATTTAATCACCAAGACGTTCAAGCGCACGTCCTCTATCGAAAATCCTTACACGAACGGTGACCACAATTTGGAGTGCTAGTCCCAAGAGAGAAAGAAAATATTTTTCTTTCTCTCCCAAAATCCAAAGAACTCGAAAATAGCAAAAATAAAATCTCTCTTTGTTTTAGGATATCATCCTCTTTTTTATATGTGTAGATAAGTCCTCACTTAAAATACTATTCATAATACAACTGTTATATTTAGACAATTTAAACAAATCACACATATGCCCATATTAATATGTTATCATATAACAAATCGTAAGGGCTTTTATGTCATGAATTTTATCATATAAAATTTATTACTTTGGACAAATTGAAATTGCGCAAAGCTATTCTTGTGTGCGACCCAATAGGTTCATCCGACGTTGGTAGTAAACCAAAATCATTTTGGTACACAAGTCATAATCGGTCGCAAGCAAGGCATTACGACTACCCAAGTAGCATGAATATCACAATCGATACAACCTAATGAATAACATATATCATATCCTTTTATCGTGCGATATCCTTTATTAAGCATAATGTATGAAAAGTCATCCTTAATGTTCAATCGTATTAGTCTCGATCTTTAGGTAGATTGAAAGCATCCAAGTGACATTGATCATATCAATTTACTTGGACTTGGCCATTTAACAGTTTAACATATCAAGGGATCCGCTGATATCTCTCTCTATATGAGGGAGACAAATTATATCTTGATTACACACCTTCACATATTATTCACATGGTAAAGAATCACAATCTTTATAATCGTTCGGTTAAAAATAATATTTAATTATGTCAAATTACCATGTTTATAATATTGAAGTCTATGGTTATCTCAAGTCAAATGACTAAATGATATACATATCATGAGTAACACTTATGACTTAATTCATGTGGTTTCCTTATAGCAGGTCGATCTAGTACCTTGTTTCGAAAAAGTACTCATTATCTTGATTCATATCCTTATACGCATTATCATCACATGACCATCAATCAAGATTCACATTAATTTTAATCCATTATAGTTTCAAGTATAATGAACGACTGAGGACATTTAGGATATTTCAACAAATACTCATTGATCTTATTATAAGGTAAACATGCAATCACTTACAATAAAACAACAAACGAAAACATCTCTTTTATTGACTGAAATTATAAGATAAATGATGTTTGTTGATTGTCCTAGGGCACAGCCCCAATAGTCTCCAATTTTCTCTAATCCAGCAAATGGCATTGTATCATTAGGCCACATATTACTCAAATGGAGACAAAACAACAATAAAGTTGTATTCCTCTTAAAGACATTTCCACCCATTTTATCTCTTCTCACCACCTCTCCATCTTCTTCATTACCACATTTACCGTCATCGTCAGCACCACATTAGTACACAAAGTAGGCACACCCATATCACCAATTCATTGCTAATTCGCCTTCAACATATTCTAGAGTTTAATATAGGCAATATATCCCTAAATAAAGAATTTTTTCTTGATTACAAAATAAGGAATTTGGGATTTAGTGTTTGGTTTTGAGTTTTAGGATTATTTCTTGAAACCGCCATAAATCAAAGTAGCGTGCAACGAGCCTGTGATCTTAGACTTGTTGAAAGGGACGTTGGGGTTGCTTAGATTACATGTATATTTACATAGATTCACATTTTTAGCAATTGTTAGGCAGAGAAGGTGACCAAACTAATTAAGGCGTGTCCGCCTTCTGTTCATCTCTCCTCACCACCCATGTTCGTCATCGTTGAATTGGTTTTCGCTACTATATTTGTCATCGTGCGCTCACTCTAGTGGTTGAGGGGTATTGTGACATAGTTTAGGAAAATTAGAGAGGCGGTGTGGATAGACGAAGAGGGTAGAAATGTCTTTAAGAGGAAAACAAATTTATACTTGTTTTGTCTAAATTCAGCTAACAAGTGACTAAATAACTGGTTCCTCAATGATATGATATCATGTGGCAGACATAAGGAAACTTGAAACTATGGTATTGTACTTAAGCTGCTCTCAATCGATGTGTATTTAAACACTGGTCTATAATGAAGAAGTAAGAAGTGATCTATGTTTTGTTGTTATCATTATTTTTACATTCAAGTAAGATCCTATCACAAATATCCTATCACAAAAAAATTTTCTTTAGGAAAGTGGTTGTTGATACATGCTTTGAAGTGTTGGTTTGTTTTCTGATTTACTAACAATTTACTTTCTGTTCGAAAATGGCATCGACGCATGTCTTTAACGCTATAAAAGATGAGTCCGGAGTAGTCCACGCGTACACGTTAGTTGCATATATAGTTGATCGAGATGTATGCAGCCACGTCTAAGAGCATCTCCAATGGTAAATGTGGATTTGTGGCTGTGGATTCATGCCACATCATCGTCGTGGAGGAAATGTCGATTCTACATGGACTAAATAGACATTGAAGTTCAAAAATCTTCTCCAATACATAATGTTGATTGCCCATGTCAAAACTTTTTTTTCAAAAATCTTTAAATTAAATTTAACAAATTTAGCGTTATATGTATGTCACCATTCTTCTTTTTCCTTTGATTTTTTTGTTTATCGGTATATCATATTTTTGGTGATTCTTATCCGCAAATTTTGGATTTCTCTCTTAAAGAGCATTCTTTCTTTTATCAATATATATTTATATATATTTAGCAAGGATAATATAAATTATTGTATATACTATATAAAATATGATATACATAGATTTGTTACCAAACAAAATCCAAAACAAGAAAACGTAATTTTCTAATATTTCTTAGGTATTCTTTTTTCATGCCCCTCTTTTTTGGGGTTTTTTTTTTGATGAAGTGGCATAGTGCACACAATCTATTGCACCCTTTAGAAATAGAGGGCGCATTAGATAGTGTTGACAGTTATTTATGTCACATCATCTCCACAGTGTGAATCAACATTACCATTGGAGAGAGTTTTTTGGTTAGCATGTCTATTCTATCATACGTGTCTCACATCTGCCCCCAATCCACAACCCCATTGGAGATGCTCTGAGAGGATCTCCAATGGTAAATGTGGATTATGGGCATGGATTCGTCCGTCAATCCCATGTAGCTTAAATAGACATTAGCTTTTAAAATCAATCTCTAATAGCATAAGTGGATTGCACCTCTGTTGATGAGGTGACATTTATTAGAAAGTTCGATTTTTATTTTTGAATCTTACGTGGCTATCAATTACACCCTCCACAAATCTACAGCTAAAGTAAACAGTGTGTATTTTTATCCGCCACGTCAACTTCACATCCGAAATGGACATTTGCAATAAGGTTTTTTTTCTTTCAATGTCTATTATGTCTTTCATGTCACATATTCTCTCTCAATCCACGTCCACATTGTAGATGCTCTAATGTTATCCGTTGACTGAAAGTTAAAAGTGTATGAAACGTGAAACTGTCGGAGCCCTTGACTTTCGATGAAGCTGTACACACCGAAACTCTCTCTTTCTCCCTCAATTCCGAACTTATTCCTATTCATTTCGTGGTAGTTTTGCATTTATACAAGAACCCTTTCCCTCGCAAAGCAAGTAAAGAAAACAATGTGCGTGCATGGGTCCGCGTCAAGTCAATCTAATGGACCCACATTCGAGAAATTTGAAATTAAAAAGATTCCGGGAAAACGCGGAGAACTAGTCCAAAAAGAATGATATATCAAAAAATCTATTTGGACTTTTAAAGTCCGGACTCAAAAATGTTTTACTAGTCATTTAAGATATTTACATAAATAAAAAGACTTAATTACCCTCATCTTACCAATACACACAAAAATATTTACATCCTCTACCTCCTCCACTGTCACGATCACCCCCGACGACAATCGCGCGCCGACGACGCCGACGAGTGCCGCCGCCGACCGACGATGCCGACGAGTGCCGCCGCCGGTCTTGTCGTTGTCGATCGCCATCATCTATCGCACCCTTCATTTGCCCTCGGCCCTCTCTCTCTCGTATCTCTCTCTCGGCATCCATGCTCTCTCTCTCTTCCTCGGCCTCCATGCTCTCTCTCTCTCGTAGGCGATCGGATCTCTCTCGGCTAGACCCGGTCACTCGACCAGATCTCGCCGAAAGAGGCGACCGGATCTGACCGGGTTTTCTTCTCTCTCTCTCCCTCTCGGCGGTCAGATCTCTCTCTCGGCCAGATCCGGTCGTTCGACCAAATCAGTGGCGAGAGAGACGACCGGACAGATCCTGGCCGTGGCCTCCATGCCTCCATGATCTCTCTCTCTCTCTCTCTCTCTTCTCTTTCTCTCTCTCTCTCTCTCTCTCTCTCTCTCTTGGCCGACGGTTGAGCGGGCCGAGAGAGATGAGAGAGAGAGAGAGAGAAAGAGAGAGAGAGAGAGTGAGACGAGAGAGAGAAGAGAGAGAGAGAAGAGAAAGAGAGAGAGAGAGAGAGAGAGAGAGAGAGAGAGATGAGAGAGAGAGAGAGAAAAAAAAAAGAGTGAGACGACGAGAGAGAAGATGAGAGGAGATGAGAGAGAAAGAGAGAGAGAAGAGAAGAGAGAGAGAGAGAGAGAGAGAGAGACGGCGGAGAAGGAGAGAGACCGCAGGGAAGGGAAGAAGAAGAGACGGCGCAGCTCCGGCTCACGGCCGGTCGGCTGGTGCGGACGCCACCGAGCAGCGGCGCGGACGGCGGCTCATGGCTGTGGCGACGCGGAGGCCGCGGACGAGGTGGCGCGGCTGTGACGACGACAACGACGACGTCGGTGGCCGGTGGTCATGGCAGTGGCAGTGGTCACAGGTAAGTGGTGGTAAGTGATGGATTGATGAAGAAGGGTACTTAAGTCATTCTGTTAGGTTGAGTCCGGACTCATTGAGTCCACCTAGAACTACTATATATATATATATATATATATGGTACTTCTATAATGGGTATCAAAAAGATACTTATGACATAGGTACCTCTTTTCAACCATAGGATTAAACACAATCAAGAGAGATAAAATGATTGAAGCATTTAAAACATTAATTACCCATTTTGACTTTTTCTAACTTCATAAATATGTTGAGTTTCTCTCTCTAAAAAAAGAATTAGTAATCTTGACACCTTTAAGTCACACTATAGTTTCTCTCTAGAAAAAATTAAGAAGAAAAGAACTTGTTGTAGCTATGCTACTTTGACACCTTAGTCATACAAATAAACTTCATTTCTTAAAAGAAAATGAAGTGCTAAACGACATACTTATGTTATCCTAATTTATAAATCTAATGCTAGCATGACACTATTTTGTAATAAATAAATTGAAAACAAAATTGATTTAGTTTTAATTTATTCTTAGCTATAATGTATATAGTACAAATAAAAAAATATCAATTCATATAATAAAAAAATGTAACAAAAACAAAAAAGAATATACTTCTTCTATAATTAATAGTAATTATTATTATTATTATCTTTAAATCAACGTAGCGTATCGAAAATAGAGATCGAATCTTCTATGATATGATCGCATGCAACCTACTTGTAATTGAAATGATCTCATGTTCGATTAAGGTTAAATTGACTAAATTAGTCTTAGTATGCAATCCTAATGGTTTTTGTAGTCTAATTAATCAAAGTAAGACATAGCGACATTGACTAGTGTGGTATTCTTTTCTTTTTCTTTTTTTTTTAGATGGCCTTCGTTTTGTTAGGTCATCATACAATATACAATGAAAAAATCTTTTTAAAAATGTTTCAAATTAATTAATTATTTCATCAAATTTACTTTATTAAAAAGTTTTTTTTGAGGACTTACTTTATTAATGTTATTTAAATGTTTAAATAATTTAATTATTTCTATAACTATTAACTGTACTAGAACAATCAAATATTGGATAGATGGATATTTAGAAGCATGTCATAGAAGAGCAAATTTATGTATGGTGGCAAAAAAAAAAAAAAAAAAAAACCATCACTTTTTAATATGCTTCTTAAATAATCGATCATAACTATATAATATTACTATATTATAATATAAAAATAATAGTATAAATTAAATATGTAGTTTTTGAATTGGAAATCCATTATTTGAATTTCTAAAAAGTAATTATCATAGATTGTACCAACAGATTTGTAAAATAAATAAATAAAAAATACATAAGGGTGCCTAATAATATATATAAATATATAATTTAATAATTTAATAATATAAAAATAACTTATATTTAACTTTTTTTAGAAAAAATATATTAGATTTATAAATATTTAACATAAAAATTAATTTATAAAATAAGATTTCAATTTGAAAAAATATAAAAAATAATTAGTTTTCAGTGCATAAATAATAATTTTTTTATTTGCATTATGCTTAATATCTAAAAATAAATTAAAAATAAATAAACTCAATAGTTGTTAATTTATTTATAACATTATCATGTAATATGGTTGTTCATAATTTTCACATAGTATCATGTAATATATATGGTTGTTTTAAAATATTTTATTTTAGGGCTAATGATAAAAAAAAATATCCTAACATTTACAAATTGTATTAATTATATCATAACTTTTGGTATTTATCAATTATATTCTAATCTTTTTTGTTTACTATCAATTATATCCTCAACTAATATGGGCACTTTTTTCTTTTATAATATATGCCCACGCATGATTCTCTTCAACTTTACACCTTTAAAAATTATTCATACATATGCATTAGAGTTTTTTCTTTTTTTTAGAATATGCATTAGAGTTGAATATTCATGATAAATATTTATCTATAAAATACACATAATTGCATATAAATGTCTACTCAATCACTTAATTTATACATGATATTCATCATCTTACATAATATTTCTTTTGTCAAATTAAACAACTATACATGAGTAATCTTCTATTAAGTTTTAGATGTCATTTTCATCATATGTATATACACATTATATATATTTAACTTACATAATTACATTAGTGATCTATAAACTAATGAAATTTGAAATAGATTATTAATATATATATCATTGACTTATAAATTATTATTTTTGTGAGTCGTCATACACTTAATTTATACATGAAGCTTAAAAGATTTTGATATAAATTGTTCAATGTAGATAATCATGAAAATAAAATTAGATGATTATGTTGATTTCAAAGTAAAAATACCCAAATTAATTAAGGATATAATTGATAGTAAATCGAAAATGTTAGGATATAATTGATAAATTTCAAAGGCCGTTTAGGATACAATTGATACAACTTGTAAAGGTTAAGATATTTTTGATCATTTGACCTATTTTTATAATATAATTTCACACATAATATGCGTCTTATGTGTGACTTTAGTGTGTCATACTAGCACTAGGTTTGTTAATCATGAATGTATTGGCTAATACACATGGTTTAATTTGACAAAAAAAACACATGGTTGCTAATGTAAAGTCATAATAAAGTTTTTACTTTTTATTTTTTTTAATGTTTTTACATAGTTTACTTTGGTGCGACAAAAAAATTAGGACTTCTCATATATGGTTGTTGGCTTAAAATTTTGAAAATTAATATAAAACAATATGAGATTGTGTCACACGACACACATACACATATGCGACATTGATTCTTTGAATAACTACTTTAGAATCTTAAGAGTTTTCTTGGGTTTTCTACGTATAATTAAACTTTAATAAAATTTATGTGATGATAAATAATGCGTGTGTTTTTTTTGGATTTTTTAATAGTGTTCGATGCCAACCACATCGACTAATCCAAGATCGAGCGTTGTTGGGCTCTATATGAGGGGTGACCCATCTCAATTTATTTTTTTCCACAAGACTCGAACTCAAGTTTTTGCTTCAGGGTACAAAGCTTCTATAAATAATGTGTTTACATACTCAATATTAAATACTAAAACCATATTAAAAAATATATTAATTAAAAATAATATGTTTGTATAAGTAATAAATGTAATAAATATAATAGAAGAAAATGAATATAAGCATGTCCTTTTATGTCATTTTGTATTAATCAATTACTTTATTAACAAGTTAATTTTTTCAAAAAATTTATTTATCAGCTATAGTTGATAATCTAGTTGCAGATGAAAATCCAATAACTAATAATTGAAAGCTAATAATTAATTGATCATTTAAAATTGCTTAAAAATGTTAGCTTATAGAGTAGCTGATAATTGCAAAATAATATATAAGGACATATATATTTTTTACTTCAAGGAGAGTTGAGCCCACGACCTCATTAAACCACCTTTAGTGTTTTGCTCCAACTAATTTAAGGTATATTGGTTTGCCCTTAGTGTTTTGTGGGGTGCATATAGCCGGACCGAAGATTTTTGGCACATTTTGTATTTTTTAGTCCTTGTTATGTTATGTGTTATTTTAGTATATATTTTTTAAGTAATTAACATAACAATTAAAAAAAATAACAATGACATGCCCTAAAAAACATAAGAACATGTATGTTAATTAAATGTATGACATTTACAAACCACTAATTTACTATTTTACAACTAAATAAATTAGTTTTGCATATATAAATACTTTGATATTATATTCTTTTATACAATTTTAATATATCAACATCAACATCAACATAGCCTCAGTCCCAAATTAACTGGAGTCGGCTACATGGGTCAAACTTTTTCATTGTGCTCGATTAAGTGCAATTGATGGTGAGCTTTTCAAACCATTCAAATCCCTCATAATTAATGTATCTCATGTTAACTTTGGTCTGCCCCCTACCTCATTTTATTTCTACAGTTTCTATTGAGTCAAGTTTTCTAGTTGGGGCATTTGTAGGTCGTCTTTGCAGGTGACCAAACAACCGCAACCTCCCTTCCCTAATCTTTGTATCAATTGATGCTACTCCTACTTGTCTTTGAATTTCTATATTTCTTATTCTATCTTTACGAGTTTTACCACACATTCACCTAATCATCCTCATTTCTGCTACGTTCATTTTATGTCATTGTTGTTGCTTTACCGCCCAACATTCACTTCCATAAAAACATAGCTGGCCTAATTGCGGTCCTATAAAATTTTCCTTTTACCTTAGTAGGTACATTTCGATCACAAATCACCCATGTTGCACTCCGACATTTCTTCCATCCAGCTTGAATTCTATGTGCGACATCATTCTCAATGTTACCATCGTTTTGTATGATTGATCATATGTATCTAAAGTGGTTTACCTTAGGAACTTCTATTTCCCCTAATTTTACCACTCCGTCATCTCGATGTCTAGTGTTTCTAAACTCACAGTGCATATATTCGGTTTTCGTCATACTCAACTTAAAGCCTTTAGATTATAATGTATTCCTCCAGAGTTCTAATTTCATATTCACTCCATCTTTAGTTTCACCCACTAAGACAATATCATCTGCAAATAGCATACACCATGGTATATCCTCTTGAATATATCTAGTTAGTTCATCCATAACTAAAGTAAATAGATATGGGCTTAAAGCCGATCCTTGATGTAGTCCTATCGTAATGGAAAATTCTTTCACCTCCAAATGTCTTTATACTTGTTACTACTCCATCATACATATCCTTAATAGTGTCTATGTATCTAGCATGCACTATTTTTCTTTCTAGAACCCACCAAAGAACATCTCTAGGGACTCTATCATATGCTTTTTCCAAATCTACGAATACCATATGAAGGTCATTTTTCTTTTCTCTATATTTTTCTAACAATTGTCTTACAAGGAAAATCGCCTCCATAGTTGACCTCCCAGACATGAAACAAAATTGATTCTCTTATATTGTTGTTTCTCTCCTTAGCCTATTGTCAATTATCCTCTCCCAAAGTTTCATAGTGTGACTCATAAGTTTAATTCCCCGGTAGTTTTTATACAATTTTAATAATGTTCTAAAAATTAATTAAATTAATGACGTTTGATTAAAAAAATGCAACAATTTAAAATAGAATAATCGAACGAATTACACACTATGCAATGTCAACGTTTGATATTATGTTCTTAGGTGTAGTGTGACTTAAGTGTGTCAAGATTAACAAATTTCTTTTAAGAGAGAGAAAAAGCCATTGTATTTATGGAGCTAGAAAAAGTCAAACTAGGTAATTAATAATTTAAATGCTTCAACCATTTTCACTCTCTTGTTGTTTCAATTCAATGATTAAAATGAGGTATCCATGTCATGGGTGATACACATGGTAGAAATACTCTTATTTATATATAACGTAGCCTTATATACCTTTTTAAATTTAGATCTAATAATGAATATACATTCTTGAGACTTGTGCACATATTTAAAAGTCATTAATGTAACCTTTATATTCACTATTGGATTCAAATCGAATTTTCAAGATTTAAAATGATTCAAATCCAATGGTCAAGATATATATGGCAAGTTGAGATGAGAACGAACCCAATTCAATTTTGTGGTATTGTATTGTAACTGTGTTGATTCTTGTTGTTCTTCTCTTGGGTCTTCTATTTGTTTGTCGAAACTCCTCTGAAGTCTGAAGTTTGGTGGGTGAATTGGGGGGAGATGATGGAGAGGTATTTGGAGAAGAATTTCGGGGAGGTGAAGGCGAAGAACACCACGAATGAGGCGCTTGAGCGATGGAGAAAGTTATGTGGGTTGGTGAAGAATCTGAAACGGAGGTTCCGATTCTGTTTTCACAATTACTATAAAACATTTACAGACATGATTCTACTTGTCGAATTTTCCAATTCTAAGTAATCCAAGGGCTTGTAACACCAAGGAGATTAGGAAAAGATGAAGAAGATGATCGAAGAAATGAATTATGTGGGTTTAATGAAAATTTAGCTGAAATCATTTATCTTTTCAAATGTTGGGCTTTCTAAATTATTGTTACACCATGACTGGCTTTTGGTTTTGACAATGCGAAATCTATACATTTGAAAAGGAAGTTAAATATTTCAAGTTTGTAAGATTTTTTTTTTTTCATTCGAGGTAAAGATTTTTGTTTAAAGTTAACTAAAGTAGAAGTATGTAATCAGTAATGTTATTTAGATTGGATCATTTATAAATATTGAATAAGTTGCTAATTGTATGCTCTTCTGGATATTGTAAGAAAAATTCAGAAACCTTGTTTTGGTTACCAAAGGGGCTCATAACTTTGTTGACAGTAAGTGTTTGAATTCAAAGTGATTCGGTGATCATCTTCTTGCTTTTTATTCCTTGATTTTAACTATCTGTCTTTCTTTAAATGTTTCAGGCCTAAAAGCATGTTGCAAATATGTAGCACCGAAGGAAGTCAAAGCAGCAGGTTTTCGGATTTGTGCCGAGGAATTGGGATCCATTGTTGAATTCCAGAACAAACCTAAGCTCGAAATGCATGGAGGAGTGGCTGGTATAGCAGACAAGCTTTGCACATCAACCACCAACGGGCTTAATGTCACCGAGAATTTACATAATCGAAGGCTAGAAATATACGGAGTGAATAAATTCGCCGAAATCAGAGCACGTTGTTTCTTGACGTTTATATGGGATGCATTGCACGACATGACACTGATAATTCTTGCAGTTTGTGCCGTGGTCTCCCTTGTTGTTGGCATAGCTACTGAAGGATGGCCAAACGGTTCTCATGATGGTCTAGGAATAGTTGCGAGTATCCTCTTGGTTGTTTTGGTCACTGCTACAAGTGATTACAGACAATCTTTGCAGTTCAAAGATTTGGACAATGAGAAAAAGAACATCACAGTTCAAGTTACTCGCGATGGATACCGGCAAAAGCTTTCTGTATATGGGCTAGTTCCCGGTGATATGGTGCACCTTGCCATAGGTGACCCTGTCCCAGCAGATGGCCTTTTTGTCTCAGGATTCCATGTCTTGATTAATGAATCCAGCTTAACTGGAGAAAGCGAACTGGTGATGGTGAATGCCGAGAACCCTTTTCTGTTATCTGGAACTAAAGTCCAAGACGGGGCATGTAAAATGCTAGTGACCTGTGTTGGAATGAAAACACAGTGGGGTAAGTTGATGGCTACCATTAGCGAAGGAGGGAATGATGAGACCCCGTTGCAGGTGAAACTTAATGGAGCAGCAACAATCATTGAGAAGATAGGCCTCTTTTTCGCTGTTGTAACCTTTGCAGTCATGGTACAGGGCCTATTTCAAAGTAAGCTCCAAAAGGTACTCACTGGATATGGTCCATTGATGATGCAGTGATCATGCTAGAGTTCTTCGCTGTAGCAGTAACTATAGTGGTCGTTGCAGTCCCTGAGGGGCTTCCTGTGGCAGTCACATTGAGCTTGGCTTTTGCCATGAAGAAGATGATGAATGATAAGGCGCTTGTTCGCAATCTTGCTGCTTGCGAGACAATGGGATCTGCTACTGCCATCTGCAGCAACAAGACTGGAACACTGACCACCAATCACATGACCGTTGTCAAATCAAGCATTTGTGGCATTGTCAAGGAAGTAAACAACTCCAATGAGATTCATAATCTATGCTCTGAAGTCCCAAATTCTGCTAGGAAAATTCTTCTAGAGTCAATATTTAATAACACCGGCGGAGAAGTTGTTGTTAACAAAGAGGGGAAAGTTGAGATTTCGGGGACACCAACAGAGACTGCTTTGTTGGAGTTTGGCATGGCACTTGGTGGAGATTTCCTGGACGTGCGTAAAGAGTGCAGACTTGTAAAAGTTGAGCCGTTTAATTCTGAGAAAAAGAGAATGGGAGTAGTGTTAGAGCTTCCTGATGGATCTTTCCGTGCTCATTGCAAGGGTGCTTCAGAGATAGTTTTGGATGCCTGTGGCAAGAAGCTAGATTCAAAGGGTGAGGTGGTTTTTCTTGACAAAGTGGCCATTAACCACATGAAGGATACAATTGAAGAGTTCGCTAATGAAGCTCTTAGAACCCTCTGTGTTGCTTATAGGGATGTGGGGACTGAATTATCAGCCTCAGACCCTATTCCATTTACTAATTATACTTTAATAGGGATTGTGGGGATCAAAGATCCTGTTCGCCCCGGGGTAAAGGAGTCTGTTGTAATTTATAGATCAGCTGGGATTACCGTAAGAATGGTTACGGGTGACAACATAAACACGGCAAAGGCAATAGCCAGAGAATGTGGAATTTTAACTGACGAAGGTATAGCTATTGAAGGTCCAGTGTTTCGAGAGAAGAGTTCCAAAGAATTGCAACAAATAATTCCAAAAATTCTGGTATGAATGTTTCCATTTCAAAATCATTATTATTGCTTTTATTTTCTTTTAAGGTAAAAAATCCTTTTTATTAACTAACAAGATAATGATTTTGTGTGCAGGTTATGGCTCGGTCTTCTCCATTGGATAAGCACAAGTTGGTTGGCCACTTGAAGAACATGTTCGGCGAAGTTGTTGCTGTGACAGGAGATGGTAAAAATGATGCTCCTGCACTTCATGAAGCAGATATTGGACTTGCAATGGGCATTGCTGGAACTGAGGTGATTACTTTTGATTTGTAAACTAAATTTTCAAGGCATTTGTTGCCAAAATATGCTAAATGGTTCCTTTATACGAAAAATTGAAGCAATTTATTTAATGCACTAGAAGGAATAATAGTCTAGAAATTTCGGAATATCAAGAATTAAGCTCTATCTTGTGAATCATAACTATATGCCAGTTAAGATCAGGCATAACTGGAGAGGTTGTTGAAATGAGAATTGGTTACTGCTCAATTTATTGTAATGGCTAGTTTACCAGCTCAACTCTTTGTAAAATTGGAAAGAATTCAACTTTCATTTTTTAAATTATTGCTATATTTTCATATTAGTTTTTTCAAAAATATAATTTATATGAATCTGTCGAAACATGTTTTGACATAGAGCTTTTAGTTTCTTAATCTTGAATGTAAATTAATCACATTCTTAAGTCGATTTGTTGTGCTTTCAAATATGACACTGATGTTATTATTTTACTATTTAGCTTTAAAGTCATTGTGAATTCTAGTTTCAAGCTATTGCTTCTGGATTTCAGGTTGTGAAAGAGAGCGCTGATGTGATAATCTTAGATGACAATTTCTCCACAATCGTGAATGATGCAAAATGGGGGCGTTCGGTGTATGTCAACATTCAAAAATTTGTACAGTTTCAATTAACCGTCAATGTGGTTGCATTGATTGTTAATTTTTCATCTGCATGCTTAACAGGTATAAAAATATTCCCACAAATTTATCTTTGATGCTTGATTTAGTTTTTCTTTTCATTACCTACTTGACTAATTATTTTCTCAAAGTGAATAACTTCTCGTCCTCTCTTTCTGCCCCTGCATAATATCAGGAAGCACACCTCTCACTGCTGTCCAGCAATTATGGGCCAACCTGATCATGGATACATTGAGAGCACTTGCACTTGCCACTGAGCCCCCAAGCGATGAATTGATGAAGAGAGAGCCTTCTGGAAGAAATGGGAACTTTATTAGCAATGTGACGTGGAGGAATATCATCGGGCAGTCTCTTTATCAGTTGATTGTCATATGGTATCTACAAAGAGAAGGGAAAAATATGCTTTAGCTTAGTGGCCTTGAGTCGGACCTGGTTCCGAACACGCTCATTTTTAACTCCTTCGTCTTTTGCCAGGTAAACTTTAGTGATATATTTCTTCCTAAGAGTACGCATTTTTTTCTTCCCTTTTTATGATTGTTATTGCTCAAGTTTTTACCCAACTTAGAGTAAGCCATCATTTTCTTTGTTTGCCACTTTGTTTATGTCCACGAATTTGTAGTTCTTATAAAACCTTTTTCATCTTCTTCTCAAATTGGCTTTTGGATGGACGCACGAACACAAAAAGGAAAATTGCAACTACACATCCCAACACAAAAATGACTTACTCTTAATCTTTCATAATTTGAGATTTTCTGGGAAATCCAACTTAATTTTATTGCATATATGTTCTGCAGGTATTCAATGAAATAAGCTCCAGAGATATGGAGAAGATAAATGTCTTCAAGGGCATATTGAAGAACTATGTGTTTGTCATTGTGCTTACTTGCATTGTGCTATTCCAAATCATAATCATTCAGTTTCTTGGTTCATTTGCGAACACAACTCCACTCTCTTTACAGCAGTGGTTCTTAAGTGTTTTTGTCGGGTTTTTAAGCATGTCAGTTGCTGCTGCATTCAAGATGATTCCTGTCGGATCAAATTGCTACTTGGGGTAGAACATGACACCTGCTTGTATAAAGCCTTAGAATATTCACTTGGCTTTTCTCGATAATCTGGAGATTGAGTTGGAATGGCAACTGAGAATAACACGCCTTGCTACAAGTCTCGCTGGTACATAATTTTGTAGCACATTTTCTTTACTATCCTTGAAGTCGGCTAGTTTGTGTTAACGTATTTTGTAATTAGCATTTACAGTGTATGTATGTACTGTTGCAAATATGCATAGTTAGACAATCAAATGCAAATATAAAGTGCATGTATGTTTTCTAGGAAAGTTAAGTAGCTAGTTCACGAAGATGTCTTAGAAAAATTATGAAAGAAGCAAATCAAACTATGAAACCTTTGAATTATCTCTTTGTATATGATTTGAAGATTATCGGTTCATTAGTGCTCTTTGCACTGTCATATTTGTGGAATTCATATAGTATGTAGTATGATTGATTTGATAGAAAAGAAAGAATAACGTATATTTTTCGGTAGGGGATTTCCTCTCATGATTAGTTTTTGCAAGTTTTTTTTTTTTATGCATTGGTTCTGCAAGTTTTTCTAGCACATTTATAATCATAAAATATTCGTGAAAGAATTAATATTATTACTGCTGTTTCTTATTCAAGTAAGTGAACTAAAAAACCAATGTCATGCACTTGCTAATTATTGATCAATTATGGAATTTCGACCAGTCGGACAATTTTATAAAAAAAACATTAATTTTCTGCTGTAAACTATTTGCTTTCACTGCATTACTGATGCGTTATGTACCTCAATCAGTACATGTGAAAAGAAAATTAAGGATTTGAGATCTGATAAATAAATGAATAAATATCAATTAAATAGGTGGGATGGAGAAAACAGAACTGATCTTTTGTAGTTATCTCCATAAATTACTGGAACTGTTGGACAAGAGCTAGCTTGCAACACTAGAAACGAACTAGTGCTTCTTCGATTCTAATGTTGATAATTAATTTGTTGATTTTTGTCTGTTTCATGAAATCAAACCATTAAATTCATTAGATAATTTTTTTTTCTCCATCTTTCATCAAATGCTCCTTAATGCAGATTCTACTGGATTCCAATACTAAGTAGCAAATGTACGTGTCACTTGTAAATCAGAACACACAACACCCCACTGATTCTGAAAACCATGTTATGCATCTCGGATGCGTAGCGTAGTTTTGTACCCCAAGGCTAATACATACTGTTCATGTCAGCCCATTGCGATTGGGCACTCCGTTGTGCGTTTGGGGTGTCATATTGTAGCACCTTATAACTATTTAAGTGGCCAAAATATATGTTCTTATTCAGGCCTTTTTTTTTTTTTTTTTTTTTTTTTTCCCCTCTCCTTACATTGATGGAAAGATATGTCATATATATATACACCACTTAACCAA
This sequence comes from Stephania cephalantha, assembly GCA_039657325.1. Classification (NCBI taxonomy): domain Eukaryota; kingdom Viridiplantae; phylum Streptophyta; class Magnoliopsida; order Ranunculales; family Menispermaceae; genus Stephania; species Stephania cephalantha. Next base: position 36,243,365 of record CM077574.1, on the reverse strand, counting down.
ACTTATAGATGATCACATTGTCAAGCATGACTCACACATTGAATTATAACATCAAGCATGGCTTCCACATTGAATATAACTTGTGCATTCCATGTAACTTGTATTCATCTCCAATGTACATTCCCTTGTCCATGTATTGTCATGTAACTTGTAATGTTATATGACATGAGACATTGGTGTAACTTGCGCACTTTGTGCAAATACTCATTTTCATCATGACTAAGGGCCTATATAAGGGGGTTCTTTCACTTCTAAATAACGCTCCAAGTTGAATGAAGAATTAATCATTCCAACTCTTTCATTTCTTCTCTTCTCCTTTGTAGTTGAATTTTTTTTAGTAGTAGTTCTTAGTCTTCTACTTTCCTTCTCTAGTTTTTAGCAAGTCCCAACTTAGTTTACAATACGTCATCAACACGAGCTTGCTCTTGCACAAATGAGATCTTGAAGTTCAAGAAGGCTTGCTAAGGAAACAAAGCTAGAAAGGTATAATTTTTGTTAATTTAAATAAGTTCAATTTATTTTCATGGTATCATGGTTAATCTTTTTTTTTTTTTTTTGTTATATGAATTATTTATGTATACGTGCTTTATTCATACACTATGCATTGTAACATCACCGACGCGAAAGTATGCTATGTAGTTGCGTCTTGGACAATCTTCTACATCAAAAGTCAATGTGACATAAATAGCTTTTTTTTCTATATTATAAACAATTAGTTATGCTCTATTCCTAAATTTATAATGCAAATACTACTATGAGTTTGGGTTGATAGTGGGTAAGCCTTGTCTCCGGTAAAGCTAAACATTGAAAGGGAGACGAATTATCCCGTTCGAGGATGCATGGTTTTAAGTAAACTTCGTTTCGCCATCTAACTTGGAGGTTGTCCCTCCAACTCGTACATATATTACATTTTGCGTATTAATAAGCAAGTTGTGAACATATATTTAATCGTATATTATCTATTTTATATAAAAAAAGAGAAAACTATTTATTCAGTTTCTATTTCATTACATATTTTCAGATTATGAAAAATCTTCAAAAACTTAAATCTGTTGCCCTCGATATCACTGGCAACAATTATTTGTCATGAGAATTGTATGCCGAGATACACTTTCAAGCTAAAGACTTAAATGCACTATTATAGAAGGAAATAAAGTAGAGTATACATGCAAGACCGTGCGAAAGCACTGATATTCCTTTACCATCATTTCCATGAAGGTCTGAAAAGTGTATATCTCACTGTAAAAGATTCTCTCATCCTGTAGTTAAACTTGAAAGAGTGATATGATCACCAAAAGACGGTGATATTTTCAAAAGCTCAAAATGACTAGCTGAATCTTAGGCTACAATATTTTTAAAATTGCCAGTGATTATAACTCGACCATGTTTAATATTACATCTCGTTTAAGGCTATGTGGATAAAATATATCCAATGAGGCAATGACGGAAAAAACCTTCAGTGCTTTTCATGCCTAGAATCTATTGTTGCAATAGCAATATCGAGCATGTCAATTTAGATTGTACTCGGAATTAATTTCTTGTCTCATAGTGGCTGAATAAAACAATGAGCTTCTATTGAAGAACCACAACTCCCGTCCAACTGGTTCAACTTTAATTCATGAAGCGAATGTTGCATCCTATAATGACCACATAAACAATCAAGGGAACAAAAATCATGGACGTGGAAAGAGGAAATGATCAATTGGCAAAGATCGTAGCGAGCAATATCTTAGATTATGTGGTGATAAGTTCCAAAACAAATGGAGCATAAATGACGCCACTTAGCAAAAGGAAAAAAATACTGTTAAAAATGGGCATGCTCGTAATCGTGACCAACCATGTCACATGTGTGGTCTAAAAGGCCATTGGGCTCATGTATGTCGTATGTCCAAGCATTTTATTGATCTTTATCAAGCCTCCTTGAAGGAGAAAGGCAAAATTGTTGAGATAAATTTCGCTATTGGAGATGGCTTATCATACATTAATTATATGGATGTCCCAAGTTTTCATGATGATTCAAACACCAGTCTTGATGTTTTTAATGATCATATGAAATACTTTTCAATTTCTATAATTCTATGCACTAGTTTTTTTTGTTATGCTTTCTAATTTATAAATGAAATGTCTTTTTTCTAATTTATCAATAATTATTTATCTAGATGAATCATCAAGTCATGTATTCAAATTACGAACCAAATAAGAACGACATTTGTCTTGTCGATTGTGCTACAACGTACACAATCCTTAAAAAGAGAGAATATTTCTCTAACTTGAATTTAGCCGAGGCTAATGTTCAAACAATATCTAGCATCTCTAATTTGATTAATGGCTCTAGAAAAGCAAATATTATATTTCCTGGGAGTACAACAATTCATGTTGATAATGTCTTATACTCCGAAAAATCCAGAAGGAACTCACTTAGCTTTAAAGATATTCGACAAAATCGATATCATATTGAAACCATGAATGAAAATAATAGAGAATTTCTCTATATTACATTGGTTTCAAATTGGAAAAAAGAAGTGTTAAAGAAATTCTCAGCTTTATCATCTATATTATATTTCACTCATATAAGGCATGTTGAAATGAATTTTGTCATAAATAGAAAAATCAATGATCCAAAGACATTCATTTTATGACATGACCGACATGGTCATCCAGTGTCATCACTGATGTGAAGAATAATTTATAATTCGCATGGACATCCTTTAAGGAGTGATAAAATACTTTCAGCTGGTGATTATAATTGTACTAGTTATTCTCAAGGTAAATTAATAGTTAATTAAACCATCCCCAAGTAAAATTGCCGTGGAATCTCCAGTTTTCTTAGAAAGCATTCAGGAAGACATATGTAGACATATTCATCATCACTGTGGACCATTAGATATTTAATGGTTTTGATAGATTTGTCAACTAGGTGGTCACATGTTTGTTTGCTTTCGACCTTGAATGTTGCATTTGATAGACTTGTAGCCCAAATCATTAAGTTAAGATGACAATTCATTGACAACCTAATCAAGACCATCCGTCTTAATAATGCTAGAGAATTTCATTCTTAAGCATTTAAAGATTATTGCATGTCTATATGAATTATCATTGAACATTTTATTTCAAATGTGGATACTCAAAATGGTTTGACAAAATCTCTTATCAAACACATCCAATTAATCGCAAAATCCTTAATCATAAGAACTAAGTTGCAAAATTTAGTTTGGGGACATGCAATCCTCCATCCAACATCTATAATTCGTTATAGGCCTACTGCATATCATGAACATTCCCCTGTGCAACTCATTTAAGGTCAACAACCAAATATCGCACACTTGAGAACTTTTATTTGTGCAGTGTATGTTCTCATACCACCTCCAAATAGAACTAAGATGGGTACACAACAAAGACTTATGATTTATGTTGGATTTAACTCATCGTCCATTATAAAATACCTTAAGCCCTTACTAGGAGATTTATTTACTGTTCGTTTTGTTGATTGTCACTTTGATGAAGCAATATTCCTACCATTAGGGGGATATAAGAAGCTAAGTCAAAATGAATGACACTAAATTGATTGGAAAGCATCAACTTTATCATATTATGATCCACGCACAAATTAGTGTGAACTTGAAGTTCAAAAGATCATTCATTTGCAACAAATTGCAAATCAATTACCTGATGGATTTACTTACACAAAACAAGTGACAAAATCTAATATTCTAGTTGTAAATGCTCCTACAAGAATTGATATCTCTGTGCAACAAAATGCACAAGAATCAACAAAACACTTAAAGCATGAAAGGCCAGTTGGTTCAAAGTAGGGTGGCAAAAAACGGGTATGGACGGGTACGGGACCGGACACCCCTTTTAATAACAACTAAAAATACTGTCCGGACCCGTACCTGTTTTTGAAACGGACATTTTTTTTTGTCCGGACCCGTATGTTTTTAAAATATACAAGTTCCGTTTTTTTGTCCGGACCCGTTTTTTAATAAAATAAAATAAATTTTTTCACTTAATTATTAACAAAAATACATAATTTTTATGTTGTCATGCATTCCATCACTACAAATAAGAAATGTTATAAATTCAAAATTCAAGTCTTACAAGTTTCCATATAAAAATAACATCATCATTAGTAAAATTATAATTCAAACATTATGAAAGTTTCAAAACACTACTATAAATAAATAAATATTATTTAAATTAATCGCGAAACGGGTACCCGTTTTTATTTAAAAATTGTCCGGACCCGGACCCGTTTTTTAAAACGGACAAGAAAACATGTCCAGACCCGTATTAATTTTTAAAAAATTATGTCCAGACCCGTTTAAAACGGGTCCGGGCACATTTTGCCACCCCTAGTTCAAAGGATACAGTTCTTGAAAAGAGGAAATGAAAGTAAATATAAATGTAAATCAAAATACTCCTAAAAAAACACAAGAATCCTATGATAAGGATTTGTCAGAACAAGTTAATTTTGACGAGGAACAACTGCTTCTAAAAAAAAGATGAAAATAATGAGATCTCGATAAATTATTTAAACTCTGGTAAGATTTATGATCGAAATAATACTATTCCTGATGATAAACTTGCTTTCAACGTGTCATTTGAAATATGTGAAAATTATGATGATATAGAACCATAATTAGTGAGCGAATGTCGAAAAAGACCTCCTTGGCAAAAATGACAAGAGGGTATCCAAGTAGAGCTAGACCAGTTGAAGAAACGAGATGTTTTTAGATTGATTGTTCGAACGCCAAATGATGTAAAGTCCGTTGGATATAAATGAGTATTTGTACCAAAGAGAAATAAAAAATGAGATTACAAGGTACAAATAGCTCAAGGTTTCTTACAAAGACCTGACATTGATTATGAGGAAACATACTCTCATATTATAAATGAAATCACATTTCAATTCTTCATAAGCCTTGCAGTTTCCAAAGGGCTTGAGATATGCATCTAATGGATGTCGTTACAACATATATGTATGGATCCTAGATAGTGATATATATATATATATATATGAGAATCCATGAAGGATTTGAAATATCTGAAGATATAAAATCAAAACTTCATAACATGCATTATATAAAATTACAAAGGTTTTTGTACAGATTGAAACAATCCGGACAAAGATGGTACAAACATCTTAATAATTATTTACTTAAAGAAAGATATATAAATAATCCATTTTGCTAATGTGTCTTCAATAAAAGATCATCAACTGGATTTGTAATTATTGATGTCTACGTTGATGATTTAAATATAGTGGGAAACTGTCGGGTTTTGGGCTTCATACGCAGCGAAAAATTCAAAACAAATTTTGAAAAACCCCAACAGGATCGAAAATAAATTCCATTAAACTTGATCTACAAAAGTAAATCATACCTTAATTCTTGATTTCCTTTTTTTATTGTTCAATCTTCAAGACGTTCAACTACGCGTCCTCTATCGAAAATCCATTCACGAACGGACACTACAATTTGGAGCGCTAGCCCTAAAAGAGATAGAAAACATTTTTTATTTCTCTCCCAAATTCCAGAGAATTCAAAATTTGCAAAAACGAAATTCTTCCTTCGTTTTGGTTTTCATCATCTATTTATATGTGTAGATAAGCTTACTTAAAAAACCTATTCATAATACAACTATTGTATTTGGGCAATTCAATCAAATTACACATATGCCCCTATTAATAAATTATCATATAACAAATCGTAAGGGCTTTTATTTCATGGATTTTATCATATAAAAATCATTACTTAGGACCAATTGAAATTGTGCATAGTCATTCTTTGTGTGCGACCCAATATGTTCATGCGACGTTGGCAGTGAACTAAAACCCTTTTGGCAAACAAGTCATAAGCGGTTTCTTGCAAGACATTATGACAACCCAAGTAGTATGAATATCAAAATCGATACAACCTAATGAATAACATATATCGTATCCTTTTGGCGTGCGATGTCCTTTGATTAAACATAAGACATGGAAAGTCACCCTTAATGTTCAATCGTACTAGTCTCGATATTTAGGTAGACTGAAAACATCTAAGTGACATTAATCATATCAATTCACTTGAACTTAACCATTTAACAGTCTAACATATTGAGGGATCCACTGATATCTATCTCTATACGAGAGGGACGAGTTCTATCTTGATTACACACCTTCACTTATTATTCATATGGTAATCAATCACAATCTTTATAATCGTCTGGTTAAAGATGTTTGATTGTGTCAAATTACCATGCTCCTAATATTGAAGTCTATGGTATTCACTAGTCGCAGGACTAAATGATATAGCTATATGAGTAACACCTATGGCATAATCCATGTGGTATTCTCATAGCGAGTCGGTCCAGTACATTGTTCCCTAACAAGTACTCATAATCTCGATTCGTATCCGTGTACGCATGATCATCCAAAAACCATCAATCAAGATTCATACTAGTCTTAATTCATTATAGTTCCCAGTATAATGACCGATTAAGGACATTTTAGATATTTCAACAAATACCAATGGATCTTATTATAAGGTAAACATGCAATCGCTAATAATAAACAACAAACGAAAACCTCTATTTTATCAACTAAAATTATAAGATAAACAATGTTTGTAGAGTGACCTAGGGCACATTCTCAAACATCTCCCACTTGCACTAGGGTCAATCATTCTTGTATTTAATACCTAATGTCCTAACATGAGCATCATGTTTTGCTTATGGAAGAGCCTTTGTTAGGATCAAGCAACATTATCTTCTGTAGGAACTCTGCAAATCTTTACGTCTCCCCTCAATGTTTCTCAAATGAGATGAAAATGTATAAGTATATGCTTGGATCGGTGGTGTGATCTTGGTTCCTTAGCTTGTGCTACCGCCCCATTGTTGTCACAATACAAGTAAACGGGGTTAGCTGTACTAGGAACCACACCAAGTTCAGAGATGAACATTATGACCCAACCTGCATCCTTAACTGCATCAGACGCTGCAATATACTCAGTTTCTATTGTAGAGTCTGCCACACTTTCTTTTTCGAACTTTTTCAGCTCATTGTGCCTCCATTCAAAGTAAACACATATCCAAACTGCAATCTAAAGTCATATATATCTGTTTGAAAACTTGCATCTGTGTAACCATTTACAACAAGCTCGTCTTTCAAACTTCTATAGACCAAGAAAACTTTTTTAGTCCTTATTAAGTACTTAAGAATGTTCTTTACTGTTGTTCAATGACTCTCTCTAGGATCATATTGATATTTGCTTGTTGTGCTTAATGCATATGATACATCAGGTCGGTGCATAACGTGACATACATGTAGATCCAATAGGTGATGCATATGGAATCGTATTAATGCGCTCTCGCTTATCATTATTCTTCGGACATTGAGTCTTGTTGAGACTTATGCCATGAGACATTGACAACGATCCTATTTTAATATGTGTGGTTAATTTGAATAGTTCATTGATGTTATATTGTTTGGAATATGTTTGTATATCAATGATTATTATTGTATAATGAATGTATGTAATGTGAGTTGTTATCTTGTTGTATTTGGAAATGTGGATAAATGTCTCTCAATATTACTTTCTACATTATTGTACTCACTGTCCTTTTTATGACGATGGGTGTAGATCCATCGAGTAGCAGACTGGGCAAGGAGAATATCGACGGCTACCTTTGAACGGGTGAAGAGCTGTTACCTTTAATGTTGGTCATTGGTTTTGTTGTATGAATTATATATATGTCTTTTATACCCTTTTAGGAATGTATATTATGGGTTAAGAGATAGTATACCAACCAAACACATGTTGATACATAGTTATCGTCGTTTTGATATATATATATATATATGCATGTGATCTTTGTTACCTGATTTTCCACATAATTAGGTTTTATAGGAATGGCTTCCACTAAATTGTCAAGACTTAAGCTGAATAATTTTTAAACCGTATAAAATCTTAATTAACCGTGAAATACTATTTAGTCATGAGAATGTTGTAAGGTTTATTAGAAAGGCTAACTAATACGTTGTTAAGTTCTACGCGACTAGGATTAAGGCTTAATGACAGGATTAGGCCGGGCGATGCCTTAGATTAAAGGAAGGGTCGTCACAGTTGGTATCAAAGCCTAAGTTTGTAAAGCCTAGGCAATAGAGTATTAGTTGATTTAATAAGTATGAAATGAAATGTGAATAAAATACAAACTTTAGATGTGGAAACCAGATGATCCTTACTTAGAAACTATTAGTTGGGAAATGAGTGGATGTGAGTTGGGAGTTCTATATGTATGTGTTATATTTGATACATATATGTATATATATCAAATTTAACACACACACACACACACACACACATATATATATATATATATATATATATGCATTATGTCATGTAGTAGTTGCTACCGTGTTCGCTATCAATTTGTAGATAGTGATGGCTAATTCACGCGATAGGAGGGATATGGGCGCCGGCCGCAATCAGCCACCTATTTCTATGGATGATCTACAGAGGTTGTCTGACCGTGTATCAGCTTAGGGGCAGCAGTTGACCGATTTCATCGCTACGATGATAGCTTATTTTGCTCCACTGACACAGACACCGGTTCCTACTGTTACTACTACGCCTATGCTACCGTTGTCAGAGCTTCCTACTACTACGACACCAGCAATTCCTATGGTACAGACTATATCGACAGTGACAGGGGTGGCAAAATGTGTCCGGACCCATTTGTCCGCATTTGTCCGAACCTGCTTTAAACGGGTCCGGACATAATTTTTTCAAAATTAATACGAGCTCGGACATGTTTTTTTGTCTGTTTTAAAAATTGGGTTCGGGTCCGGACAAAATTTTTAAAAAAATGGGTACCCGTTTAGCGATTAATTTAAATAATGTTTATTTATTTATAGGATTATTTTGAAACTTTCATGATGTTTGAATTGTAATTTCACTAATGATGATGTTATTTTTATATGGAAACTTGTAAGACTTGAATTTTGAATTTATAACATTTCTTTTTTGTAGTGATGGAATGCATGACGACATAAAAATCATGTATTTTTGTTAATAATTAGGTGAATTAATTTATTTTGTTTTATTAAAAAATGGGTTTGGACAAAAAATGGGTCTTGTATGCTTTAAAATATACGGCTCCGGACAAAAAAATGTTTGTTTCAAAAATGGGTACAGTCTGGACACTATTTTTAGTCGTTATTAAAGGGGGTGTCCGGACCCGTACCCGTCCGTACCCATTTTTTTGCCACTCCTAGTGACAGTACCAGCCGCAGGGACGATTGATACACCGTCACCTACTCCCACATCTTTAGCTCGATAATAGAGGTTTAGTTGGTAAAGAATTTCATCAGACTGAAGCTAGTGTATTTTGATGGTCAGCGAGACTTTGAGAAAATTGAGAATTGGGTGTTGTCCCAGGAGAAGTTACATAGAGTCTTGAGGATTGAAGATATACTTCATTCTAAGATTTCGTCATATATGCTGCAGAGAGACGCTGATGTTTGGTGGCGTGCGAGGATAGCTTCTGATGGAGATTTTGAGTTATGGGATGCCTTCAAAAGGAAATTCTATCAGCAATACTTTCCACCTACAGTGATGAAGAGGTTGAAGAAGGAATTTATGGACTTAAGACAGAGAGCTGATGAGTCGGTGATGTAGTATCGAGATAGATACGGCTATTTGAGGCGGTTTTCCGAGACTTGGTGAAGGATGACTCAGAGGATGTATTCCGTTTTGGAGATGAACTGAGACCTGACATCGGATATTATGTTGTTAATACCAGAGCTAGGATACTTGGTGAGATATATGAGTATGCTCTCTCCCACGAGACATATCATTTTGGTAGGATTGCTGATGGGACAACGCGAGGTCTATGAATGACGAAAAATTTGAGTATTGATCTTGAGAGGAAGAGGTAGGAAGGTAAAGGACAAAAGAGTTGGACTGAGGAATTTTAAAGTGTAGTGCTAACCTCTGCTATCTCGATGGAGCCTGGTTCGAATGTACCTACCTTGCCAACTCCTGTTAAGTTAGTGTTACCGGCCCCTTAGACATAGCAAGTATCAAGAGGCAGAGGCCGAGATGCACTGATACAGAGGCAGACCCAGATCCTATCCACATGACGGAGGAGACCTTCGACATGTTATAGATGTTTTCAAGTTGGACATATTGTTCGTCAGTGTTCACAACCAGCGAGTTATCAACCAACGACATCACAGTTACATACCAAAGAAAGAGCTAATGCAATGATAGGATCAGACCCAGAGACGGTACACGACCGTACTAAACGTAAGTGAATTTATTTACTTCTGCACTATGTGTGTATTATTTGCTTTGTGCATGATATTAAATTGAACTGATAATTTGCGGAAGAGGTAATGTTTGGATGGTCGAGGGTAGTTTGTAACTTATAAACTGAAAATCTAATAAATAAGAGTAATGTTATCTAAATATGAAACATCTAAAAATCCTTATAAAATTACACTTAGTGGAATTTCCATTGAGTACTATGTCCAAAGTGTTGTGTATAAGTGGTGAAATAGAGGAGTTTGCTATGTGTGGACTTACTTGTTAACATGTGTGAACTTAGATTGAAGTGGTCAATGGATCCACCTATGGTAGTTGTGAAAGGCAGGCTTTAAGGCTAGTATCATTTGAAGTTTTGGTTAATGTAATTACAATGAGAAAATAAAAGAAGCTAAGGATAAGAATCGAGAATAAGTAAATTTTGGGGACGAAATTATACTAGTTGGGAAGATTTATAATGACCTAAATTTTTAATAGTGGATTTGATATGTAATTAAGGGTCACCGACCTATGACGTGGCTCGAGAGCAGGTACACAAATCCAACACTTGGTACTAATACCGAGTAATATATTGTTTGTGGTATGATGAATGCTTAGTGCATTATATATGTGTAGACATAGTAAGTCACTCGTACTTGTGAATAGAGTTCGAGATGTGAGCGGGTAAGCGCTTCAAGATACATGTTGGCATGGGACTGGGCTAGACAGTGATGTGGTAAACTAATTTAATCTCCCGCAAACTCCTTTCACACCAAGAGTGGAGCTCGCCTAGCCGTACTCTGCCCTGGATCTGCCTCGTCTCAATGGAAAGGCTTAAGGTAACTAAAATGGAATGTAGGGTGTACCTTCAACCTTTCTAGTATCTTAAGACAATAAGCCATCCTCCCAACTCGCTTGACCACCTCAAATGGTCTCTCATATCGCTGAACCAAGCCCTTGTGTTTCTCCTTCTTGTTGAACTTCTTCAAGATCTCGGGGGCAAGCTTCAACAAGATGAGGCCTCCTTCCAAAAACTCCAAGGGTCTCATATTCTGATCAACATAATTCTTCATCCGTTGAATAGCTTTTGTTAAGCTGTCCTGAGCTTCCTCCCTCAGCTCCTGCTTGCTCCTTGCAAAGCGATAAGTCGTAGGACACGATCCCATCAACTTTGATTTAGCCACCTCAAGTGGAGTAGTCGGATGTTGTCCAGTCGCCACCTCAATATGACTCAACTCCGTGGCTGAGCTTTTGTGAAAATTGTAGCAAAATTTGGATGAATCAAGTAAATCCACCCAATTGGACTAACTTGCATTCACATAGTGTCTGAGATAATCCTCCAGCAATGCATTGATCCTCTCCGTCTGCCCATTCGTTTGGGGATGGTTTGCTATGGAAAACTTCAACTCTGAACCCATCAAGTTGAATAGAGTAGTCCTAAATCGCCCTATCAAGTGTCTTGGTCACTAACGATGTCCTCTGGTATCTCCCAATATTTTGTCACCGCTTCAAGAACAGCTTTGTAGCCATGTCTGCATCACAATTCTTCGGAGCAGCTATAAATGTCGCATACTTCGAAAATCAGTCCACCACCACCAGCACGCTGCTCATTCCCTACACTTTAGGAAAACCAATGATGAAATCCATAGATATACTCATGAAGGGTCTATCAGGTATAGGCAAGGGATCCAACAACCCCGATGCCTTCCTCCTCTCTGTCTTGTCTTGCTGGCACACAAGACAAGTCCACACGTACAAATCAACGTCTTCCTCCATCTTTAGTCAGAAGAACAAACGTGATAAAAGGGTATAAGTTCGCTCCATGCTTGGATGCCCAGCCCACTTAGAATCGTGCGTTTCCTTAAAAAGCTGCCGCCTTAATCCACATGTACTAGGGATATATGGGTGTTCTCCCTTGGCATAGAGGATCTCATATTCGCACCAAACTCTCCTAGTGATTTCTCCAGTTACTAGCTTTATCATCTTCGTGCGAACTGGATCCTAGCTCGTTTCTTCCTTGATACGAGGCTAGAACTCGCTCAGCCTCACAACTGCGGACACCATCTCAGCCACCGCCTTGTAGCTAAGAACATCTAGAACTGAGTTAAGCCTTCCCGACTTGTGCTCGAACTGAACATCGAGCTCGACCAAGAAATCTAGTCATCTTGCTTGTTTCTGATTGAGCTTTTTTACTCATAAAGTAGGTGATGACAACATTATTTGTCCACACCATAAATATCGTTCCCAACAAGTAATTCCTCCATAGGTGGAGGGCATTAATCACCGCCATCATTTTCTTTCTTATGAGGCGGGTACCGCTGCTCAGTTTCTTGCAGTTTCCTGCTTTCATAAACAATGGGGTGTTCCTCCTAAACTAGCACTGCCCCCAATGCTCGGTCTGACGCATAAGTGTGCACTTCGAAAGGTAAGTCGAAGTTACCCAACATAGGTTCAGAGGCAATGACTTGCCTTAATTCTGCCATTGCTTGGTCGTATCGTTCTGTCCATGCCCAAGTCTGGTCCTTCTTTAATAAATCTATCAGCAACGCCAACCTCCGTGAGTATCCCTTCATGAATCCTCGATAGTAGTTGGCCAAGCCAAGGAATGACCGCAACTCCTGGACCTTAGTGGGGTTTGGCCAATCCATTATTGCTCGCACCTTCTCTGGATCCATTTGCAATTCTCCTCGACCTACAACATGACCAAGGAAAGTGATCGTTTGCGCAACAAATTTACATTTTCCCTCTTTATATATAAATGGTTAACCCTCAAGGTAGCCAAAAGTGTCCGTAAGTGATCCACATGATCTTAGAGGTTTTGACTATAAATTATGATATCATCCAGATAAACAACAACGAATTGATCAATTAACTCAATAAGTACATCGTTCATCAAATTATAGAATGTAGCAGGGGCATTCGTCAAACCGAAAGGCACGACTAAGTATTCAAATGATCCATACCTAGTCAACATTGCTATTTTTGTGATATCTCTAGCTGCAATCCAAGCTTGGTAGTACCCCGATCTGAAATACAGCTCCGTGAAGTACGCTGCACTGGATAGTCGATCAAACAAGTCTGCCACCAAGGGGGTCGAGTACTTATTCTTCATCCTTAGGTTGTTTAGTGCTCTGTAGTCCACGCACATCCAAAGGGATCCGTCGTGCTTTCGGTTTGACAGAATTGGTGCTCTATACGGTGCCTTGGATGGCTGAATGAATTCAACATCTAATAACTCTTGCAACTGCTTCCTCAGCTCATCCAACTCCATTGAAGCCATACTGTAAGGGGCCTGCGCTGGAGGTTTTGAGCCAAGGACTAGCTCATTCTCATGGTCGATCGCCCTTTGAGGGGGCAACCACTTCAACAACTCCGAAGGCATCACATCACTAAAGTCCTTCAGTACCTCAGCAACTACATTATGGACTTTTGTTGTTGTGCCTGCCGTAATCTCCAGCAACACCTCCAGGTACGTTGGTTCACCCTTCCTCAGTCCATCTTTCAGCTTTGTGTTTTCCCTCCCTGAAATCATACTAACAGTAGAAACAAAGCAAGGGTGGGACTGGTTCATCACAAACAATCCCCTCAAGATTGACATCAAGGCAATATTCCCCATGTAAAGAAAATCATTCCCTAGAATGACATCGAAGTAATCTAAAGGAACGACCATAAGGTTAATCCTTCCCTCCCAATTCCCAATCTTAAGATTCACATTAGATGCCATACCTTAGATTTATTTTGCTTCCGAATTGACAGCTTTCATCCGGCTGGAATTCTCAATAAAGGTAAGTCCCAGCTTTTCCACCATGTGTCCAGAAACGAATGAATACGTTGTTTCTGAATCCACCATTGCCAAGACTCGGTTTTGGTTCACCTTCGCATCAACATACAACGGGCCTTCGAAGGACTAGTCTTGGCTTACTGAATGGCATTCAACAATTACAGTGGGTTCATTTGGGGCTGGCCATCATCATCAGCGATTAAGGCCGCAATTTTCTCCTCTTTTGGCTAGTCTCAATCCCTATGAGGGCCATTGCATATAAAACAACCTTTATGTGAGGAACTTGTTGATGGCTTTGTCTCGGCCTAAGAAGCTAGTTTCGAGTTCACTTGTTTCGGAGGAAAAGGCTTTTTCTTGGTATAAACCTCAAATTAGTGTCCCCGTGACAATTGGTATCAAAGCCCCATTTTGGAGACGATGGCAACCCGAGCAGCAACTGACCTAAATGAGAGGGTGGCTCACTTAGAACACATGATGGCAACAATGAGTGTTCCAGTGGAGGCAGCGGAGTCTTCAGTGATAGCACAACGTATTGAAGGACTGGAGATGTTGGTGGCTTCCTTGGTGACTAGGGGAGAGTCACAAGAGGCCATGATAGCTATGTGGGAATCCAGATTTGAGGAGTTTGTGGCAGATGTACGATCAGTAGGAGAACTCACCACTAAAACAGCCACGACAATAGCTTTGGAGGTGAGTTTTCTTAAGAGGGCCGTAGGAGGAACCTCAGAGGTTGCTGGGATAGCAAAGCCGAGGACTCAGGTGCCGGAGACAAATAAATTTTCAAGCAAGCGAAGCGCGAAGGAGCTTGAAAACTTCCTTTTGGACTTGGAGCAATACTTTGCTACTGTCCGAACGAAAGAGAACCAAAAGGTCATCCTAACCTCCATGTACTTGGAAGGTTATGTGAAGCTTTGATGGAGAACCAGAGTAGATGAAGATGCAAGTGCTGATAGACCCAAGATTGTAGACCGAGAGGTGTTGAAAAAGGAGTTGAAGGATCAATTCCTACCTACCATTGCGGTTTGGCAAGCGCGGGAGGCCTTGCGCAAGCTCAAACATATGGGGTCAGTTTGAGATTATGTTAATGAGTTTTCTCTATCTTGCTGGACATCAAAAACATGTGAGAGGAGGATAAACTCATTAACTTCACTACTGGATTGCAGTCAAGGGTTCAATCCAAGCTAATGAGGCAAGGTGTGAAAGACTTGCTCGGGCGCTTGCTGCGGCTGACAGTCTTGTGGACTTCAAGACTAGTTCTTCCCCGAGAGAAGGAAAGACCAAGGAGAAGAAGTCGTTCAAAGATCACCATGAGAAGGGCAAGAAAAACATTTCCCTCCAAAACAAGCGAATTCGAAACCAGCTCCTAAGGCAGAGACAAAGCCCTCAATGAATTCTTTGTATAAGGGTTGTTTCATATGCAATGGCCCTCACAGGGCTCGAGACTACCCAAAAAAGGATAAAATTTTGGCCTTGATCACTGATGATGATAGCCAGCCCCGAATGAACCTACTGCAATTGTTGAATGCCATTTAGCAAGCTAAGACTAGTCATTCGGAGGGGCTGATGTATGTTGATGCGAAGGTGAACCAGAACTGAGTCTTGGCGATAGTGGATTCGAGAGCAACACATTCATTCATTTTTGGACACATAGTGGAGAAGCTGGGACTTACCCTTGTTGAGAATTCCAGTCAGATGAAAGCTATCAATTCGGAAGCAAAATAAATCTAATGTATAACATCTAATGTAAGTTTTAAGGTTGGGTCTCAGGAGGGAAGGATTAACCTTATGGCCGTTCCTTTAGATGACTTTGATGTCATTCTATGGAATAATTTTCTTTACATGGGGAGTATTGCCTTGATGTCATTCTTGAAGGGACTATTCGCTCCTGCTGTTAGTATGATTTCACGGAAGGAGAATGCAAAGTTGTCCCATTTTTTAGCAATTCAAATGAAAGACGGACTGAGGAAGGGTGAGCCAACGTACCTAGTGGAATTGGTGGAAACTAAGGCAGGCACGACAATAAAAGTCCCTCATGTAGTTGCTGAGGTATTGGAGGACTTTAGTGATGTGATGCCTTCGGAGTTGTCGAAGCGGTTGCCCCCTCAAAGGGCGATCGACCATGAGATTGAGGTAGTCCTTGGCTCAAAACCTCCAGCGCAGGCCCCTTACCGTATGGCTCCAAATGAGTTGGAGGAGCTGAGGAAGCAGTTGCAAGAGTTGTTGGATGCTGAATTCATTCAGCCACCTGAGGCACCGTATGGGGCACTGGTTCTGTTCTAGTGAAAGCACGATGGATCCCTTCGGATGTACGTGGACTACAGAGTGCTGAGCAAATTGACAAGGAAGAACAAGTACTCGATCCCTTTAGTGGCAAACTTGTTTGATCGACTATCCAGTGCAGCGTACTTCACGAAGCTAGATTTGAGATCGGGGTACTACCAAGTTCAGATTGCAGCTGGAGATATCTCCAAAAAAACAATGGTGACTAGGTATGGATCATTTGAATACTTAGTCATGCCTTTCGATTTGACGAATGCCCTTGATACATTCTATAATTTGATGAACGATGTACTTATGGAGTTAATTGATCAATTCGTTGTTCTTTATCTAGATGATATCGTAATTTATAGTCAAAACCTCTAAGATCATGTGGATCACTTACGGACAGTTTTGGCTACCTCGAGGGTTAACCATTTATATATAAAGAGGGAAAATGTAAGTTTGTCGCGCAAACGATCACTTTCCTTGGTCATAGTATAGGCCAAGGTAAATTGCAGATGGATCCAGAGAAGGTGCGAGCAATAATGGATTGGCCAAACCCAACTAAGGTCCAGGAGTTGCTGTCATTCTTTGGCTTGGCCAACTACTATCGGTGACTTGTGGAGGGTTACTCACGAAGGGTGGCGTCATTGGCAGATTTATTAAAGAAGAATTTGACTTGGACATGGACGGATCGATACGACCAAGTAATGGCAGATTTAAGGCAGGTCATTGCCTCTGAACATGTATTGGGGCTGCCTAGATTTGACATACTCTTCAAAGTGCACACTGATGCGTCAGACCGAGCATTGGGGCGTGCTTTTCCAGGAGGCACACCCTATTACTTTTGAAAATATTAAACTGAAAAAGCTAAGCAGCGGCACCCGGCTCATGAGAAGGAAATATTGGCAGTGATTCATGCCCTATGCCTGTGGAGGCATTACTTGTTGGGAACGAGCTTTGTGGTGCAAACAGATAATACTGTCATCACCTACTTTATGAGTCAGGAAAAGCTCAATTAGAAATAAGCAAGATGGCTAGATTTCTTGGCCGAATTCGATGTTCGGTTCGAGATGCTCTGGCAGATATGGTCTATGCAGTTGTGAGGCTGGAAAGCGCGTTGTTGCCTCAATCAAGGAGGAAACGAGCAGGGATTTAGTTTACACGAAGGTGATAAAGCTAGTAACTGAGGGGGTTACTGGGAGATTTTGGTGCAAAGATGGGATCATTTATGCCAAGGGAAGACGCCCATATCTCCTTAGTATTAGTGGATTAAGGCGGCAACATTTGAAGGAAACGCACGATGCTAGGTAGGCTGGGCATCCTAGCATGGAGCGGACTTATGCCCTTCTATAACGTTCGTTTTTTTGGCCAAATTTGGAGGAGGATGTTGATTGTACGTGCGGACTTGTCTTGTGTGCCAGCAAGACAAGACAGAGAGGAGGAAAGCACTAGGCATGCTGGAACCCTTGCCTGTTCCAAACAGACCCTTCAGGATTATATCTATAGATTTCATCACTGATTTTCCTAAAGTGCAGGGAATGAGCAGCGTATTGGTAGTGGTGGACTGATTTTCAAAGTATGCGACATTTATAGATGCTCCGAAGAATTGTAAAGCAGACATGGCAGCAGAACTATTCTTGAAGCATGTGGCAAAATATAGGGGGATACCGAAGGACATCGTTAGTGACCGAGTAACTCGATTCACAGGGTGGTTTTGGACCGCTATATTCAACTTGATGGGTTCAGATTTGAAGTTTTCCGAAGCAAACCATCCCCAAAAATATGGGTATATGGATAGGATAAATGCATTGCTGGAGGATTATCTCAGACACTATGTGAATGTAAGTCAGTCTAATTGGGTGGATTTACTTAATTCAGCCTAATTTTGCTATAATTTTCACGAAAGCTCAGCTATGGAGTTGAGTCCTTTTGAGGTGGAAATTGGATAACAGCTGGCTACTCCACATGAGGTAGCCAAATCAAAGTTGGTGAGATCATCCTATGGCTTATCCCTTTGCAAAGAGTAAGTAGGAGCTGAGGAGGCAGCTTATGACAGCTTTGCCAAAACTGTTCGACAGATGAAGAAGTATGCTGATCATAATTTGATACGCTTGGAGTTTCAGGAAGGAGACCTAGTCTTGTTGAATCTTAACCCCAGATCTTGAAGAAGTTCAACAACAAGGAGACACACAAAGGCTTTGTTCAGTGATATGAGAGACCATTTGAGGTGGTCAAGCGAGTTGGGAGGATGGCTTATCATCTTAATCTACCAGAAAGGTTAAGGGTACACCCTACATTCCATTTTAGTTACCTTAAGCCTTTCCATTAAGATAAGGCAGATCCAGGGTGGATTACGGCTAGACGAGCTCCACCCTTGGTGCGAAAGGAGTTTGCAGGAGAAATTGAGCAGATTCTAAGTCACGAGACGCATGGCCAAAGTAAGAAAAACATGATGATTTTCTACTTGATCAAGTGGGTTGATGTTGATTAACCTACTTGGGAGCGAGATACTACTATATGACAGTTTGAGAAGGAGATAGCAGACTACCAGAAGCGGCAACAACCGAGCAGTTCGATGAGGGCATCGAACATTTTGGCGGGGGGATGTTTGGTACCACCCGAATAGTATGACTCGAGTAGGCTGGGCTGGGCAGCAAGAAAACTCGATAATATTCGGGTTTTGGTGCATGCACGGGTGTCGCACGCATGCTGCCAATGCGCGTAGCGTAGAGACACGCATGTGAGTGCTCACCTAACGCAAGTACGTGCATGCGTGGTGATGGATAACGTGCGATGCGCTGAGGCGTACTCGCACGCATACGGAGGCATTGATGGGAGTTAAAGACGCACATGCGGGAGTAGTGCGTGGACACGCGCGTACGTGCATACGCTTGGAGATAGGATACGCATCCAGGATAGTTCGCGAAGTAGCGCGCGGAGGCTTACGCGTACGTGCACATACACATGGGTAAATCGGATGCGGCGCGGGCAAGGTATTGCCTTAGCATGGGCAAGACAAGACCTTGGCATGGGCAAGGCAAGACCTTGGCATGAGCAAGGTTTCACAAAACTTGACTTGGGCATTGACCAAGTCAAAATATGATTGGTCTCACTTTTGGATGTTTCCTATTGGAGTCCTAAGAACGATTTAAAATCTACTATAAGGAGGGGGACCTCTCCTAGGGGTGACATGGGCACGAAGGCAAGGGAGACTCTAGAGTATGCCTTGAGCAAGCATGCCAAGGCAAGGCACAAGGACCATGGTATAACCACCCGAGCCGGTAAGACTCGAACTTGACCGAGCCCAGGCTAGCACCTAGAGTGCGTAGGCTTAGCTAGGCACCACCAAGAAAACTCTATCCCTAAGCAAAGCATGGACCAAGTCACCTTAGGCTCGGATGCATTAAATGTACCTAAGTCAGCAAGTTAAAACAATAACCACTTGATGTTCCTCGAGATGCGTATTGACACATCAAGAGAGCAATTGAGTTTCAATTGGTGTTAGTTAGGAGGAGTTAGCAGAGAGTTAGTGAAATTGTGGCAAGATGTGGGCCATTAGATCAGCCTCGTGATTGATTTAGGAAGGAGTTAATCAAAATAGGTGTAAAACTAGGTAATTCTACCTACACCATTAATTTAGTTTAATTCATGAAATTATGTGATATAAATTAGGTGGGGTGATTTTATGTTTTTGTGGGTGTTTTTAGTCTCTAGAGGTGTAGTACAAAATATCTCAAGGTGTTCGAGTTAGTCATGTGTAGAGAAAACTCAGAGTTATGTGCTCATAATTCAAAGTGCATAATTTTGGATTTTCTTGCACATAACGCGCTAGATGTGCCAGCTAGCGTGCTACCTGCTTGTAGCGCGCTAATCAAGTTGACTAGCGCACTAATAAGGTCACTAACGCGCTAGACATTCCACCCAACATGCTAGGTGCCCTAACAGCACAAAATCTGCAATTTCTTAACTAGAACTTAAATACCTTAAACAAGTTTAACACCTTAATTGAGGGTCTAAACACATTGTAAAACATGTATAATGGTACTAGGAGCGTAGGAAAGAGTCTCGGAGGTTCGGGCACATGTTTCGAGGTATCGGGTGGCTGGAATAACTAGGAAATTAGTGTAGAAGTAAGTAAACTGATTGAGATATTTCTTTACATTTCATGTTTTAATGTTACTGCTTGATTACGTTGCTTTTGTATTGTTATGTTTGAAGAATTTTTGACGTTTTAATTGATATGCTTTATTTTGGTATGTTACATTATCGAGCTAGAAAATGTGTGTTTAGATTAACTGATGTTGTTTGGGGTATATGCGGCACACGAGGTATGAGATTCAGGGATGTCGGTATAGCTGACTAGTTCGTGTCATAGACCTACCATACAATGTGGATGAAATGTATAAACGGTGACCAATGAGGGTAATACAAAGTAATATGTGTGTCGACCTATTACATAAGGTCGATAAACTATGTTTCACAACTAACAAGGATAGGATGTACACGCTATTACCTGTAAGGTAATATCTAGATCAATGTGTGAAATGATTAAGCGACGACTAATAAGGGTAATACCGAAGTACTATATGTGTGGACCTATTATATGAAGTCGATATGCCGTGTTTCATAACTAATAAGGAGAATGTTTATGCATAAGCGGTGACCAATAAGGGTAATATCGTAGTACTATGTGTTCCGACCTATTATATAAGATCGATATGCCGTATTTCACAACTAATAAGGACAATGCCTATGCAAAAGCGACAACCAATAAGGGCAATACCGAAGTACTACATGTGTGGACCTATTACATGAGGTCAATATGTTGTGCTAAATAAATGACTACCAAAGGTCTATGTGATCAATAGGGTAATATCTGGCTAATGTGTTAGGTACACAATTTAATATGTGTGGTTCATTTAAATAGTTCATTGATGCTATATTGTTTGGATTGTGTTTGTGTATTAATGATTATTATTGTATAATGAATGTATGTAATGTGATTTGTTATCTAGTTGTGTTTGGAAATGTTGATAAATGTCTCTCCAGTATTACTTTCTACGTTATTGTATTCACCATCTTTTTTATGATGGTGGGTGCAGATCCATCGAGTAGCAGAGCCCAGGGCAAGGTGAAGATCGACAACTACCTCTGAGCTAGTGAAGAGTTGTTACATTTAATGTAGGTTTTTGGTTTTGTTGTATGACTATATATATATATGTCTTTTATACCCTTTTGGGAATGTATGTTATGGGTTGAGAAATAGTGTACCGACCAGACACGTGTTAATATATAGTTATCTTCGTTTTGTTATATATATGCATGTGATCTTTGTTACTTGGTTTTCCACATAATTAGGTTTTATATGATTGGCTTCGGCTAAATTGTCAAGACTTCCGCTGAATAATTTTTAAAATGTATAAAATTTTAATCAACTCTGAAATACTATTTAGTCATAAGAATGATGTAAGGTTTATTAGAAAAGATGACTAATACGTTGTTAAGTTCTACGCAACTAAGATTGGGACTTAATGATGGGATTAAGTCGGGCGATGCCCTAGAATAAGGGAGGGGCCGTCACATATGTCTTACCCTATCAGACCTACACGAGCTTTATGATACCTTTGGAGGTTCAACTAGTTCAAGACTTTGTTGATCTTCTACTGGCAGTTGAGTATTTATTTGTGGTTCTTGAACTTCTTCGAGACTTACTTTATTCTCATTGTTGTTTTTTGAGATAAACTCCTTTTCCATAAAGACACCATTCCGAGCAACAAACACTTTGTTCTTAGTGAGATTATAAAAGTAGTGTCCTCTAGTTTCTTTAGGATAACCAACAAATACACACTTAGTAGATTTAGCTGATAATTTATCGAGATTTGTTGTCGTACGAAAACCTCACAACTCCAAATCTTAAGGAAAAACAAACTTGGTCTTTTCCTAAACTACATCTTATATGGTGTTTTATCAATTGCTTCAGAAGGAACACGATTCAGTGTAAAAGCAACATTTTCTAAGGCATAGCCCCAAAAATAGGAAGATCTGTGTGACTCATCATAGATCGAACCAATCCAATAAAGTCCAATTTCTCATCTCAGAAACACCATTCCATTGTGAAGTTGCTGGAGAGTTAACTGTGAGACAATCCCACAGTTTCTAAGATGTTCATCAAACTCTTGGCTCAAATATTCACCACCTCGATCTGATTGAAGCGCTTTAATAGTCTTACCAAGTTGATTTTGCACTTCATTCTGAAATGTTCGAAACATCTCAAAAGATTCTCCTTTATGTTTCATGAGATACATGTAACCATATCTGTCGAAATCATCGGTGAAAGTAATGAAGTACTGATAACCACCTCTAGCCATTGTGTTTATAGGACTGCATACATCAACATATATTAGACCCAATAAATCACTTTCCATTTCACTGTGTCCAGTAAATGGACTATTTGTCATCTTGCCTAGTAAACAAGATACACATCATATGATTCAAAATCAAATGAATCTAAAAGCCCATCTTTATGGAGTTTAGAAATGCGTTTCTCATTTATGTGGCCAAGACGACAATGCCAAAGGTAGGTTTGACTCAAATCATTTGACTTGAATCTCTTTGTATTTACGTTAAGAATAGGAGTATCTATGGACCTTTTCATGTTTAGAATATAAAAACCATCACACAAATCAACATTCACATAGGAAACGTCTTTATTAGAAATGGAGCATTTATTATTCGCAATAATGAAATTAAAACCATCCAAATCCAAACATTAAACTAAAATGATGCTTCTGCTCAAGGCACGGACATAATAGCAACTATTTAAAACTAAAACAAGTCCACTAGGTAAAATTAACTCATAGCATCCTATAGTCAACCCATCAACCTTTGTTCCATTTCCAACTCGTAGGATGACTTCTTCTTTCTTTAGCTTTCTACTTTTAGTGAGACCTTACACATTAATATAAATGTGAGATCTACATCTGATATCTAATACCAAGGAATTACTAGTAGACAAGTTAACTACAATAATTTAAATACTTGACATTGTAGTCACATTACTCTTCTTTTTCTTTAGTTCTTCCATATAGAGCTTGGAATTTCTAAACCAATGCCCAGGTGCATAGCAGATTTGACAATTTCCTTCTTTTTCTTTTCCTTCTAGGATTGCAAAGTAGAAGCAACCTTAGGCTTGACTTGTTCCACATGCTTTGCGATAGTCACAACAGCCTTGGCAACTTTAGCCTTTCCTTTGGCTTCTTCTTCATAGCCTTTCCTTTCTGAACCATCAACACATTATCAATGGGTTTCTTGAGATTCTGCTCAGTAGTTTTAAGCATCAAATGTAACTCTGAGATAGACTTCTCCATATTATTCTTATTATAGTTCATCACGAATTGTGAATAACGATCAAGCAATGAATTCAGGATTAAATCCGTAGCCAACTCTTGGCTTATGGGAAATCCAAGTCTGTCAAGATGGTCAATATAGCCCTTCATTTTCAGAACATGAGGACTGACTAATGCACCCTCAGCCATTTTGCAAGAATGAAGGTTCTTGACTATCTCGAACCTTTCTTGCCTAGCCCGTTGTTGGAATATTTCCTTCATCATCGTAGCCATGTCTTAAGCTTCCATGTGTTCCATGTCCTTAAGAAGTTCAGGAACCATGGTTGCCAACATAATGCATGCAACATCAGTTGAGTCGTTGACATGCTTAGTATGTGCATACTTCATGGTTCTTAAAGCACTGACTAGTGGTTCCTCATGAATAAGATCATCTAAGACACACAACTTGCGTTCATGCTTAAGAACAATTCTCGAGTTTTTGAATCACTCAAGAAAGTTTATCCTAGAAAACTTATCGTTCTCCAGGATGGATCGCAGTGAAAATGGATTAGTATGATTTGAAGAGAACATATATCTACAACAAAGATTACGCAAAAGTTCATTTTAGTATAGAGGAATAGACTCTCACTAAATTAGCAACCCTCCTTAAAATACTATGTTAATTTAAGGGACTAAAATCTATCTTTCACCTAATTCCAAAACGGCTAAGGCATGACACTTTGAATTAGGTTATTTAGGTAGGTATCTATTACCAATTACATTATATGTAGTTTTTAGTTGTTCTTATGAGATTATGACATCTTATGCCTTAGCATATTTTATCTCATCTTATGCCTAAAGCCCAAAATCGTTTTGATAACTTTATCGAGTTTAACCATTTCAAATAATAGATAGAGTAACCGTCACTCAACTTGCCTCACCAAGATAAAACAATACACTCTACGGAGGCAGACCCATATTGATGTGATCGAAACCTTGACAAGTGTTAGAGAATGGATGACACTTGACTTAAAATTTGGAAGAGGGATTTTTTATTTGTTTTAGTGATCATAAATTAAACAAGATAAATATCATATATTAGAATGCATGTACAATTACTAAACAAGTTAATAAATTTTACGAATATTGACTATTATACGAATCTCCTTGCCCCCGTTTCTTTTAGACAATGAATTCCAGTTCCGCAAATTGAAAATCTCCTAAAATTTCTCATTATTTCAGTCAATTCAATTGACCAAAACTGCCACTTATTTTAATTCTGAAAAGTGTTAATTAAAACGTTCTTAATTAATTCAGGTCCACCTCTAGCTTAATATCTTATCCTAATCCAATTAGAATTTAAGATACTTTGAATCCTTATCCATTACAAATTTTTATATATCTCACCTATTTTATAGGATTTTTAATTCTTATCTTATTACAAGTTTATTTCCTAATTAATAGGAATATACTAACGGACAATGAAATATATGATCAAAACCAATTTCGATTCTTATTCATACAAAACAAGCAATTGAATCAAGAAATGAAATATTAATCATGCATTCAACATCAGAATCTATTAAATTAATCATATTAACCTAATCATGATTTTTATCATGGAGACTTACATAATTATTGAACAAAAAAAAAAAAAAACTATGTGTTCAAGACCAGAATCACATTAACCTAAACATAACTTCTACTATGTGAGCATACAAAATTCGCATCGTTCAATATTAAAACATATCTTAATCGAAATATTATAAATATGAATTTCATCATTGAATCAAGTCATGCATATATATGAATTAACAACATACTTTATAATAAATTCTTGATAACAATTATCACAGAACATATATGTACATCATATATACATTAATCAAGATCATGTTTTCACACATATCATATATACATCAGAGAAAACATGCAAACATTTAATAGAACCAAGCCTAATTCTCTAATACAACTGTTAGGTTCTGGGGGTCATACATAGCGGAAAATTCAAAAAAAAATTTTAAAAACCCCAACAGGATCGAAAATAAGTTCCATTAAATTTGATCTACAAAAGTAAATCATACCTTAATTCGTGATTTCCTTCTTTGATTGTTCGATCCCCAAGACGTTAAAGCGTGCACCCTCTATTAGAAATGCACACATGAACGGTGACCATACTTTGGAGTGCTAGCCCCAAGAGAGATAGAAAACATTTTTTTCTTTCTCTCCCTAAATCCAGAGAACTTGAAATTTGCAAAAACATAAATCTTCCTTCGTTTTAGGGTTTCAATCTCATTTATATGTGTAGATAAGCTTACTTAAAAAACATATTCGTAATACAACTATTGTATTTAGGCAATTCAAGCAAATTACACATATACCCCTATTAATAAGTTATCATATAACGAATTATAAAGGCTTTTATGTCATGAATTTTATCATATAAAAATCATTACTCTAGACCAATAGAAATTGCACAAAGCCATTCTTTGTATACGACCCAATAGGTTCATGCGATGTTGGGAGTGAACCAAAACTATTTTGGTACACAAGTCATAAGTGGTCTCTAGCAAGGCATTATGACTACCCAAGTAGCATGAATAACAAAATCGACACAACCTGATGAATAACATATATCATATCACTTTATCGTGCGATAGCCTTTGATTAAACATAAGGCATGGAAAGTCACCATTAATGTTCAATTGTATGAGTCTCGATCTTTAAGTAGACTAAAAACGTCCAAGTGACATTAGTCATATCAATTCACTTGGACTTGGTCATTTAACAGTCTAACATATCGAGGGATCCAATGATATCTCTTTATACGAGAGAGACAAATTATATCTCGATTACACATCTTCACATATTATTCACATAGTAACCAATCATAATCGTTATAATCATTTTGTTAAAGGCAATGTTTGATTGTGTCAAATTACCATGCTCTTAATATTTAAGTCTATGATAATCTCAAGTCGAAGGACTAAAGGATATAGCTATCATAAGTGACTCTAATGACTTAATCCATGTCGTCGTAACGACCCTAAAAATCTAACTCGTGCCACGTGCCATTTTAGGGTCGTATGTGGGATCCTCGTGATCCGGATTTAATCCACGCGAAATGGTCAAGTTAAGAGAGAGAGAGAGAGAGAGAGAGGGAGAGAGACGAGGAGAGAGGGGATCAGCTAGGACGAGCAGCACGGCTCCAGCAACAGCGGACCAACAGCACGGATGACGGCTCGCCGGAGACGCGGAGGCCGCAGACGACAGTTCTAGCGCCCATGAGGTGGCGCGACTGTGGGGAAGACGACGAGCAGAGGCACGGAGGACGCCGGCGAGGAGCAGGGAAGGGACGCTAGCGAGGAGAAACGGCGACTCAGCGGCAGCGGCAACGGAGAAGTGAACGGCGCAGAGCAACGACGCGGTGGCGCGTTGCCGGACCGATTGATCCCCAATGAGACACAACAACAGTGGACATTGGGTTGTGACGTCGACGAACCTCGACGACGCGATGGATTGCTCGTGAAGAAGACAAAAGGCGTAGATTTCTGGAGTTGAGACCTCCATTGAAGGTCATGGTGAGGTTTTAAACCACAATGATTTCAACTATAAGTCTAATTGATAAATCTTGTAGTCAATTCCGATATGGTTTACTTCAAGTGGTTTAGTTTTTATTTGAATGACTTAAGTAACTTAATTGAGAATAAATATGAGCATAAATGGTATAAATGGATACCGGGGACTTAGGAGATAATAGTCGGGTATCGAGTGCGTATCTCGAGGCGTGAGCCGAACATTTTGGAGAGACATTTGCGATTGTTTGAGGTAAGTAAACCCACGAGAAAATTAGTTAAAATTCATTTATGGTACTTACTTTATTTCACATTTCAATTACTCCATTGTGCTAATTATTGTTGTTCATTTACTGTTCATCCAGTCCCACGTGTGTATGTGTGTTTGTCGACAGGGTCAGGCATGGCACGGACTCACACCCCGGGGCTAGCTACCCCGCGCTGTTCGAGTAATCGGCCATGTCAGGGCTATGCGGTGATTATTTTCCGCAAGACCCGTAGGTTGAGAGATGTTTGACGAAGACGCAAGTCTTCGTCATGGGTTCCTCTCGAGAGATGTTTGGATTGGGTTTCTCCCGTTCATGGGTTCCTCTCATTCGACCGTGAGATGTTTGAAGAGGTGGTCGTCATGGGTTCCTCTCGGTTTAGCTAAGACGATTCCCAGATGTCGACCAGGGTTCTCTGTCACGCTACACTCGTGTCCAAATTCGACTTCTTAACGACTTATTTTCATGCGATTACTTTATTCTTGTTCCTTATTTAAATTGCATGAATTGCAGCCGTTTTATTAGATTTCGTGAATATTAGCTAACGCTCTCTGGGATTCACTCACTGGGATTTGTCATTGTTTTTTGTGACAAATCGCAGATCCTACGACGAGCCGGGGCAAGGGGGTCTTAGGAGACTACCTATTAGTTAGGAGAGAGCCCCATCAACTTTTTGCGTAGGTATTTGTATGCATCTATTTACTACTTTTATGAAATTTTAGGAGGGCTTATATACCTGATACATGTATATGCTCATCCTTTGTACTTTTCTCGCTCTTTGATATACATGGTATCTCATGTCGGGTTTCCACACTATAGGGTTATTTATAAAATGCAAACTTTTCATTTCTACGATATTTGCATGCTTCGAAGACTTCCACTTTGATATTTAACTTATATTAATTTAATAAATCGCGAACAACTTAACTTAGTCAATTTAATGTAAATATTCATAAAAACATCCATAAATATTAAGTTAAGGCGAATAGGATACGTACAAATGTTTAGGTCGCGGCCAGTTAAAAATAAGTGTGCGGTGACGTGTCTGGCGACGTGGCGGTACCCGGTTTGCCTCGAAGTTTGGGGCCGTCACAGTGGTGTTCTCATAGTAAGTTGGTCCAATACCTTGTTCCCTAACAAGTACACATGATATCGATTCATATACCTATACGCATGATCATCACATGACCACCAATCAAGATTTACACTAGTCTTAATTCATTATAGTTCTTAGTATAATGACCGACTAGAGACGTTTAGGATATTTCAACAAATATTTGTAGATCTTATCATAAGGTAAACATGCAATCACTTATAAGAAAACAGCAAACGAAAACCTCTATTTTATTAACTACAATTATAAGATAAACAACGTTTATAGACTGACCTAGGGCACATTCCCCAATAGAAACCACGAAGACATTCTTAAAACATCCGAATACTTGAAAAAGGAATTCAAGATGAAAAAACTTGGAAAAATAAAACTTTGTCTTAGTTCGCAAATTGGAGATTTTTCAAGTGGAGTACTTGTCCATCGATCAAATAATATTGAAAAAATATTAAAAAGACTTTATATGGACTAGACACATCCATTGAGATCTCGAATGGTTGTCAGATCACTTGAAGAGGATAAGGATCCATTTCGACCTAATGAAAGTGATGATGAACTACTTGGTCTGGAGGTACTATATTTAAGTGTGATTGGTGCACTTACGTATCTTACAAATTGCACAAGATCTGACATTGCTTTTGCTGTCAACTTACTTGCAAGATACAGCTCTTCACACTTTTTAAGACATTGGAATGATGTTAAACACATTATTTGTTTTCTTAGAGGAACAAGTGACATGAGTTTGTTTTACTTGAGATGAGTAAAACTAATTCTCCAAGGTTATGCTGATGCTGTATATTTGTCTCATCCCTATAATGCTCATTCTCAAACGAGGTATGTATTCACATTTGGTGATATCGCTGTATCATTGAAGTTAATAAAGCAAATCATGGTTGTTACTTCATCCAATCATTTAGAAGTACTTGTAATTCATGAAACAAGTCGTGAATGCGTATGGTTGAGAAACATGATTAAACATATTCAAGAATCATGTGGATTACCTTCAATAAAAAGATTCTCCAACCACATTATATGAAGATAATATACCACGTATCGCGCAATTAAGCGAAGGATACATAAAGAGGGACATAACAAAACATATTTCACCAAAACTCTTCTATGCACATGAGCTTCAAAAGAATGATGAAATTGACGTCAAGCAAATTGTTGAGTGATAATCTTGCTGATTTATTTACAAAAGCCTTACCAACTACAACATTTAATAGGCGTATATATAGTATTGGCTTGGATAAACTTAAGGACATTGCAAGCAAGGAAACGGAATAAGTTTCACTGATGTTCACATGAGGCGGAGTTATTGATTAGTATATTGCATTTTTTTCGCATAGTTATGATTTTATTTTGGCGGCCCCTGTCGCCCCCGGGGTGACGTGTCTCCGTATACTCCTTGCCAGCTGGCCCAACTACACGTGTTCGGCACCTGCCCGCATCTTCATGTCTCGTAAATCGTATCCACATGTGTATTATCCCATAAATTAATAAATTGTCCTTATATTCTTTATCCATTCTCTATGGGAATCTAACTGTTTTAACTGTTACTTAGTTGGCAATTTATTAAGATCCTAACCATACTAGTGGGTTGTATTTTACAAGTTAACATATTCAGCATAAGTCTTAATAAATACCATTTAAACAAGGTAATTCAACATGATAACATTGTTCAAAGGCAAATTCTATTGTGGAAACCATGGAATGTACTCTGTATATAAGCGACATCACCACAAGCAGGGTATATATACATGTACTGTGTCATCTCAAGTCTCCCAATACCCAAAATATACAAATATCAAAAATAAGCATAAGCGCGTACAAGTAGATCCTCGATAGCGGGCAATCAGATGCAGTTGCCTACGATCCTTTTTCCCCTACTGGTACTAGGATCTGCACTCCATCATTACAAAAGACAGATGACGAGTACAGTAAGTAAAATCCCAAAGAAATCCTCTTAGCATTCATATAATAAAGTAAAAGAAATACAAGGAATGTTGTAAAGTAAACATGCAAAATATAAAACAGTCAACTGTAAATGGCTCATCGCATGAATAAACAACAGACAAGCTAACAAATGTGTGTGCTCACTCCAGATGGACTATACTGTACTTCGGGTCACCAAGTTCCCACTAGTGGTCGCATCCAATTGGCCCAACACTCGGTCCATCGCGACGCTGGCCAAATCCGCTGAGTCACCGACACGTGCACCAAGGGCAAGCTCAGGTCACCATTCACTAAGGGTCGGGTCGCATGTGCTACAGTCCAGTGCATCATGAACACACAACTAGAAAATCCGGGGAGTAACCTCAACCCACGTCGAAGTAACCAAATAGAATAATGAACAACAAGGAATGATAGAAACGAAATGTAAAGCAAAATAAATACTCAGAGTCTTTCAATTAGGTCTTACAAACCTCACACCGCTCTTCGACCTCCAGGACTCCCGTATCCGACCCGACAAGTTCCCCAACAACGAGCTACGGTCCACTACATCCCTGAAGTCCCATTTTTATAAGTTTAGGTTGTTATAAGTGTTTAGACCTGTATTAATTGAAAATCACCAAAAAAGCCTTTAACTTTATAGTTCATCCGTCATTAGCGCGCTAATATGGTCTACCAAGCGCGCTAAGGGGGTGTACCTAGCGCGCTAGAGAATTTAACTAGCGCGTTACTTTTCTTCACTTCGAAGAATAGTTGCACACCCAGGACGATTAGCGCGCTAATCTTACATATTATCGCGTTAATTGCCTTTTGGGACAAAATTCTCAATTCAGAGAATTTTTTCCTAGCCCTATTAATTAGTTACTCTAACTAGTTTTACACCCTCTCCTCATCAAAATAACTTCAACACATCAAATAGAACACTTCAGATCCTCGAATTACATCCATTTCCACAAATCATGCATTCACCACAATCCCATTAATAATCAAATTCATCCAATCTATTTATACTAGTGATAAATTCCCTGTATATATACTATCTAACATCATGAAATTGATCAACTTTTCATCACAATTCAGAGCATGCATCATAAATTTCAAAATTCCACCAATCATATCAAAATTGGGCTCATTTGCAAGCTTAGAAGGTGGAGAAGATGATTACCTAGATTAGATCACTTGGTTTGGTCTCTATAGTGTTGAATTCCTAGCTGGAAGTCCTTCTTCTTCCTCTGATTTTCTCTGGTTTTGCATGAATTTGTGAGTGTTGTAATCAAACACTCCACTAATACCTCTATTTATATGTTTCTGGGAATCAATTGTGCATACGTATCCCATGGCATATCTTGTGGTTCACATGCATACTGTCCTATACCTCCTGGTGACTCCAATAACATACTCATCATCTAGTACCACTCACTATGTTAATCTAGATGTCCATCTCATGGCCCCTTTTATTTAATGTAAACTATAGGCTTTCATTTATTCTATTAATGTCACATTACATTAAGCCTTATCTAACCATATGATTAGTGTTGTATTTATGAAATTTAACCAACTCATGGTCCCACTAACCCTCGGCTACCCGTAGCCGGTGCCCCGTGTCTCGACACGCATTTCGAGGCGTGTCATAGCCTTTTGTTCAAGTTTTTTTAATTAGCTTGTGGTTACATTAATTATGTCAATTTGATAACTTAGACATAATTATGTAAGTTTATTGAGTTTTCTTTAGTGTACCTGCATCTAAGCCTCTCGATACCCGTGTTGACACGTACTTCGAGGCAGCTACCCGTCACACAACCTCGCATGCTCTTGTTATTCAACATACACACACATGCGATGTATTTAACAAATAATTTAATAAATTGCATCGCAATTAAGCCATCCGACACACAATTTAACTAGTGTACATAGGTCGACGTGTGTCCTAGCCTACCCGCGGCGTCCACGTGGATCTGAGATGGCGTCCATGTCTGCAATTACGAGATAATTAACGACATTAATGAAAATGGGTCGTTACATTTATCCCACTAGGTTTTCCTATCAAGGTTTTTAATGAGGCAATCCTAACAATATTATATTCATTTCAAGATTAATGAGAATGATGTACTCTATTTCTTTTGCTAGATTTTTTTCCCACATGGTTTTTTCTAGTAGAAGTTTTAATGAGGCACATTATCTCAGCAAGTGTCATTCAAGGGAGAGTGTTATGATATGGATGACCACTTAACCAAATTTATGGATGATCACATTTTCAAGCATGATTCTCATATTGAATTGTAACATCAATAATGGCTTCCATATTGAATGTAACGTAAACATTCCATGTAACTTGTATTCATTAAGCATGATTCCTACTCGCGGCGTCCACTTGGATCTGAGCTGGCATCCATGTCTGAAATTATGAGATAATTAACGACATTAATAAAAATAAGTCGTTACACTTCTTCCCAACTAAATAAAATTTCTTCTCGAAATTTAACTGTAACTTAAATCTCATACCAGAAAATATCTAAGGGTATCGCTCTCTCATCGTCGACTCAAGCTCTCAGTTGAGTCCCTGTCCTATGATGCTGCCAACGAACTAGAACCTTAGAGTGCTACCCTGTTCCTGAGAATCTGTACTCTGTGGTCAAGGATCTATTTCGGCCTCTCCTAATTAGTCACGTCAGGCTGAACCTCAATATTTCCCAACTCAATAGTCGGTCTTGGCGCTGACCTAGCTAGTCTCAACATCGAAATGTGAAATGTCGGATGAGCCCCAACTAACTCTGCAGGTAACTCTAATCGATACGCAACACTACCCACTCGCTGTGCAATCCTGTGGCCCAATTTCCCCTTAATACCAAACCTCTGTTGACCCTTCCAAGAGGAAACCTTCAGATATACCATGTCGTCTTCCTCATAGCTCAGTCCCTCATGATAACAATCCACATATTTCTTCTGTCTATCCTGTGCAGCTCGTAACCTTTGTCGAATATGTCTAATCTTCTCTGTTTGATCAACAACTATCTTAGGCCACTGTCACTGTATCTTTCGACTCCGCCCAGCACGTAGGTGATCTGCAAGGCCTCCCA
Source organism: Stephania cephalantha (assembly GCA_039657325.1). Taxonomy (NCBI): domain Eukaryota; kingdom Viridiplantae; phylum Streptophyta; class Magnoliopsida; order Ranunculales; family Menispermaceae; genus Stephania; species Stephania cephalantha. Next base: position 36,209,729 of record CM077574.1, on the reverse strand, counting down.
TATAGTGCCTCAAATGGTGGCATGTCAATGCTCGCCTGATAGCTATTATTATATGGAAACTCACACAAAGGTAGATAATTCGCCCACGAACCCCCACACTGCAATATACAAGCCCTGAGCATATCAGTCGCTCTGACCGTCCATCGGTGTGAGGATGATAAGTCGTACTAAACTACAACCTGGTGTCAAACTGCTCCTGCATAGCCTCCCAAAGCTTCGATGTCAACCTGAGATCTCTATCTGATATAATGGAAACCGGCACTCCATGCAATCTAATAATCTCACGCTCAAATAATATGCTCAGCCGGGGAAACGTGTATCTCATGAAAATCGAAATGAAATGAGCCGATTTCGTCTGTCTATCAATCACTACCCTAACTGCATCGTGACACCTCGATGTCTGCAGTAGTCTACTAACGAAATCCATGGTGATGTGCTCCCATTTCCACTGTGGAATGGGCAATGGCTGTAACATGATCCACTGGTCTTCGTGCTCACCTTCACCGCTGGCAAATGTGACACTTTTCTTCGACATACACGCCTACGTCAGCCTTCATCCCTGGCTACCAAAATAATCGTCTCCAATCATGGTACATCTTGGTCCAACCAGGATGAACTGTGTAGCAAGACCGGTGTGCATCCTCTAGAATCCTATCCCGTATCTCTTGATCCGCAGGTATCCACAATCTCCCTCGGTGTCTCAAACATCCATTCGTGGTCTCTGCCCAATCAGTGCACTTTGGATCCCGAGCTATACCACTAAACTGCTCATAAAGCCCACCAAGCCCTCTGACACTCGACAACCCTCTCAATCGATAGGTCGGAACCCTCATCTAACCACAAATGGGCTAATTAGCCGTAGTGGATACCTTTTTTCATGCACATAACTGATGCCGCCTGTAATAGACTATGCTCATGTGTCATAGATCACAAAATAGTCTGACTGTCAACCCCGCTCAGGCTCAATGAATCTGCTACGACATTCATTTTTCTAGGGTGATACTCAATAGTGAAGTCGTAGTCCTTCAGGAGCTCAAGCTATCTCCTCTGGCGCATATGCAGATCCCTCTGAGTGAAGATGTAACGTAAACTCTAGTTATATGTGTACGAGATGAACTTCTCTCCATAGAGATAGTGCCTCCAAGCCTTCATTGCAAAGACGACCGCCGCAAGCTCCAGGTTGTGCACTGGGTAATTTCCCTCATGGGGTCTCAACTGTCTGGAGAGATAGGCAACTGGTTTACCATCCTGCATCAACACTCATCCAAGACTAATGCCCGAAGCATCTGTATAAACTATCAAAGTCTTGCCCCGCTCCGGCAATGTCAATACTGGTGCGGAAGTTAACCTCGTCTTCAGCTTACAGAAGACCTGCTCACACTTCTCTAACCAATCAAACCTAACATCTTTCTTGGTCAGTCTCGTCATCGATGCTGCAATCGAAGAAAAATCATGCGCAAATCGCCGGTAATATCCTGCTAGTCCGAGAAGACTCTGTATATCGGCAACAGACTCAGGCGTTCTCCAGTCAATGATAGCATGAATCTTCTCTGAGTCCACCGAGATACCCTGGTCACTAATGACATGTCCTAAAAACCTCAACGCACTCAGCCAGAAGTCACATTTACTGAACTTGGCGTACAATTTATGCTCTCTTAGTGTCGTCAAAACTGCCCTGAGATGTCCCTCGTGATCTTCACGGGTCGTTCTGTAGATCAAGATGTCGTCAATGAACACTATAACGAATCTGTCTAGATATGGTCTCAAGACTCTGTGCATCAAATCCATGAAAATTGATGGGGCGCTAGTCAGCCTAAACGACATGACTGTGAACTCAAATAGCCCGTATCTCATGCTGAAAGCAGTCTTCAGGATATCCTCTTCTCGAATCCTCAACTGATGATAACCTGAGCGAAGGTCATTCTTCGAGAAAAATCTGGCACCCGCCAACTGATCGAACAGATCATCTATCTTAGGAAGTGGGTAACGGTTCCTAACTGTCACGTGATTCATTTTCTTATAGTCTATGCACATCCTCATCAACCCATCTTTCTTCTTCACAAACAATACTAGTGTAGCATCCCCTAACCAGATTAGGGCGATACCTGGCTTGAAACCCTAATTAAGCCAAGATTACCCTTACCAGACTTAACTAGAGCCAGCAGCCTTACCACCTGCACCTGATCTCCATTACTGTATATCCATTATCGAGTAAGACAAATACGGTACGCAGTGGAAATTCAAAACTTTTTTGATAATCAAAATAAGATATATAGTATTTAAAACAAAACCAAAATAACCATCGGTATACAAAACTCCCATCCCATATGATATTACTAAATGTAATTCAATACAATATATAAGACAATGGAAATCATTACATCAAAGAGAAGTTCAAGACTCCTACAACTTCTCCATCTCGTAGTCGTAGCGCTCGTCGGATCTACCTGAAATTGTTAATTGGGGTGAGCGCTCCAACTTGCTCAGTAAATACGAATTCGCTTATTTATCAATATTGCCTCATTATTTAGTATATATAACTTATGTAGTTGTTGGAATAGAATAGGGGATTATGTACACTGTGGTGGTTTTCAATAAACGGAAAACGGTGTGTAATGTGACCAAACTATAACTCCTGGTTCTGAGAATTGGTTTATAGGAGATGGGTTCCCTTCCCGGCCTATATATAACTCCTGCTCAATTCGATAGGTTGTATGGATTACATACACACTAGGGGGCTTAGGATAAAACCATTGGGCATTAGTGGATGGGCTAGAGAGCACATATGCGCAATGTGTTGGTCTAGCAATCGCACTAATGGCGCTGGTGGGTAATCGACCCTAGATTTTATAAAATAATGGGGACCACTGTGTACTAATCCAAAACATTTGCTTTGCATTCGTTTATGTATTGAACTATATGTTTTCCATATTCTTATTAGATATTATTGTTTCATATTGTTATTGCATGTTTCCTTTGAATATTATATGGAATGTTGATGGTTATATGAATCCATACTTACTGAGCAAGTTGGAGTGCTCACCCCAATTAACAATTTCAGGTAGATCCGATGAGCGCTACGACTACGGGATGGAGAAGTTGGAGGAGTCTTGAACTTCTCTTCAATGTAATGATTTCCATTGTCTTATATATTGTATTGAATTACATTTAGTAATATCATATGGGATGAGAGTTTTGTATATCGATGGTTATTCCGGTTTTGTTTTAAATATTGTATATCTTATTTTGATTATCAAAAAGGTTTTGAATTTTTGCTGCGTACCGTATTTGTCTTACTCGATAATGGATATACAGTAATGGAGATCAGGTGTAGGTGGTAAGGCTACTGGCTCTAGTTAAGTCTGGTAAGGGTAATCTGGGCTTAATTAGGGTTTCAAGTCGGGTATTGCCCTAATCTGGTTAGGGGATGCTACAACTGGAGCTCCCCAAGGTGACATACTAGGGTGAATAAAACCCTTCTCCAGCAATTCATCCAGCTATCGTCTAACCTCCTCCTGTTCGATGGTGACATCCTATATGGTTTTCTAGCAATCGGTTGCGTCCCTGGTATCAATTCAATGATAAACTCAGCAGCTCATGGCGGTGGAAATCCCGGTAGGTCAACCAGAAATACATCAACAAAATCTCTTACTACCGGTACATCCTCATTCCTGACCTTCGTCCTAATCTCCTCAAATATTGCTGCAAATGCCTCCATCTCCTGCGCTGTAGCTAGTCGACCTCTGGTGATAGGTAAGTCAGTCGTAGATCCAACTGGTGCAAACTTTGGTATCTCAGGAATACGAAACTCTATCCTCTTACCATAACAATCTATCCGTGCATGATAGGATGATAGCCAATCCATACCTAGAAGCGCGTCAAACTCTAGGTACTCTAATACTCGAAGATCGGCTGGTAACTGATGTCCTTCAACCTCTATCATCACGTCTCTACATATCCGATTAGGGTATATCTTATCCCCAGAAGCCGTACTGAGGACAAGGTGTGTGTCTAGTGTTTGTGTATCTAATCCTAACACTCCAACAACACGTCCAGCAATAAATGATAAAGTACTACCAGAATCAAACATAGCATGCATAGGTCGACCAAAAATATGCAACGTACCCTCGACGAGCTGTCTGGTTGCTTCGCCATCCGACTGTGCTACCGCATGAGCTTTCTTTATCTGGCCTGCTTTGGCTCTCGACATGGTGACGGTGGTGTCCTGCAGTCGACAAGTGTCCCCTCTGACCACACCTATGGCATCTCCGGTTATCCTACCTCCCAGTTTATCCGTCTCCAGATCTCGGACTTTGACCCCGGTCTCTCTGATCCCTGTCATGTCCCTCATAATCTCGACCCTGACGGTACATTTGCGGCTGTAACCTATGCTGATCTACTGATCCTGATGTGATGGCATGAACCGACTGTCTCTACTCAAACTGGAACTGACTGCCCTGATGATCATCCCTACGGCCCCTGTCTCGTCTATATTCCCTCCGACCTCTATCTCAATGATCCCTTTGTCTCTTCGGCCTCTAGTCCGACCGAGAACTCTGCCATGTCTGTACCTTCGTACCAGTCACACGCTTGCCACTCTCTGCATCAGATAAGTCTTGTGTGCCAATGCTCGGTCAAAGATATCCTGCAGAGTGGGTGCCCAGAGGATACTGCTGCTGAAGCAATCCTGTCATCAACTCCTCTAGCAAATAATAGATATGTAGACGCTCTGTCCCGGCGACATCCATCGAGAACTGAAGTAGGTACTGAAATCTCTCCATGTACTGCATCAAGGTCAGGTTACCATGTCTCAGGGTCAAGAACTCATCCCTCAGTCTCAGTCTAATCTCCATAGGTATGTACTGATCGTAGAATAGCACTCTAAACTCAGCCCATGTCGTCGGCTCTAGATGCGTATCCTAATACATGGTCTACTATACTGCGGCGTGACCTTTCAAGCATGCTCCCGACAATCGTACCTGAACACTCTCATCATTCCTCATCAGCTTATGGAACTGCTGATGAAATACAATCCACTTCCCCGCAGCCTCGAGGTCACCACCTCCATAAAAGGAGCCTGGCTGAAACTTCAGAAATTCCCTTAACATCTTCGCCTCTGGAGGTAAGACGAATCCCGATGTAGTAACAGTAGTAGTGGTAGTAGTCGTCTGAACCGTAGCCGTAAATGGAGGCGTGAGAGTCGGCGTCTCCAAGGGAGCAATAACGGTTGTGGCTCTCTCTGTTTGTGCACCCTCTACTACTCTCTTAACTGGTGTCTGGGGGTAACCGGGATGACAGCTGTCCTCGTACGTACTCGTAATCGCTATCGGTCTCTAGGTGTAGCAAGCTGCGTAGCCATTCTTGTCGATCAATGCAAGCGATCGATCCCGTAGCAACTGAAACACCTAGGCCATCTGCCTCTCCTGAGCCGAGAGTTGATCCTACATACTAGGTGTAAATGGGGAATCTCTAGCTGTACCACTATGCTGACCAATATCTTGAGGCGTCGTCAACTGTCTGTCCATAATCTGCATCGAGAAATGTGCTCCGGATCAGTCTCGGTATATATACGTATATCATATATATAATGAAAATATAACACGTATATAAACTCTAATTTTACCCGCCTCACATCACTTCATAACTAAAGTTCTAAGATAATAACATAGGGTTTTCCACAACTAAGGTTTATTTATTACGTCTTATGCTCTTTCATTTTGGATTTTCCAAGTTCCTTAAACCGGGCTCTGATACCAACTGTGGCGGCCCATGTCGCCCTAGGGTGACGCGCTCTCTGTGTACTCCTTGCCAGCTGGTCCAACTACACGTGTCCGGCACCTGCCCGTCCTTTTCATGTCTCGTAAATCGTGTCCACATGTGTATTATCCCATAAATTAATAAATTATCCTTATATTCTTTATCCATTCTTTGTGAGAATCTAATTGTTTCAACTGTAACTTAGTTGGCAATTTATTGCGATCTTAACTATACTAATGGGTTGTATTTTACAAGTTAACATATTCAAGGAAGTCTTAATAAATACCATTTAAACAAGGTAATTCAACATGATAACATTGTTCAAAGGTAAATCCTACTGTGGAAACCCTAGAAAATATTATGTATATTAGCGACATCACTACAAATAGGGTATATATACATGTACTTGTGTCATCTCAAGTCTCCCAATACCCTAAATATACAAAATATCGAAAATAAGCATAAGCACGTACAAGTATGTCCTCGACAGTGGGCAATCATATGTAGTCGCCTAGGATCCCCTTGCCCCTTTTGGTACTATGATCTGCACTCCATCATCATAAAAGACAGATGACGAGTACAGTAAGTAAAATCTCAAGGAACTCTTCTGAGCATTCATATAATGAAGTAAAGGAAAGACAAGGAGTGTTGTAAAGTAAACATGCGGAATATAAAACAGACAACTGTAAATGGCTCATCGCATGAATAAACAACAGACAAGCTAACAAATGTGTGTGCTCACTCCAGATGGACTATACTGTACTTCGGGTCACCAAGTTCCCACCAATGAATCGCGTCTAACTGGCCCAACACTTGGAAACTTGCAACACTGGCCAAATCCGCTGAGTCACCGACACGTGCACCAAGGGCAAGCTCAAGTCGCCATTCACTGAAGGCCAGGTCACACGTGCTACAGTCCAGTGCATCATGAACACACAACTAGGAAATCCGGGGGAGTAACCTCAACCCATGTCCAACTAACCGAATAGAATAATGAACAACAAGGAATGATAGAAACGAAATGTAAAGCAAAATAAATACTCAAAGTCTTTCAGTTGGGTGTTACAAACCTCACACCGCTCTCCGACCTCCCCAGACTCCCGTATCCGACCCGACAAGTTCCCCAACACCGAGCTACGGTCCACTGAGTCCCTGAAGTCCGATTTTAATAATTTTAGGTTGTTTATAAGTGTTTAGACCTGTATTAGGTTGAAAATCACCAAAACAGCCTTTAACTTCATAGTTCATGAGTTACTAGCGCGCTAATATGGTCTACCTAGCGCGCTAGATTGAGTTAGCACTAAGGGGGTGTACCTAACGCGCTAGGGAATTTAACTAGCGTGCTTCCCGTTCTTCGTTTCGAAGAACAGTTGCACACCCAAGACGATTAGTGCGCTCATTTCCTTTTGGGACATAATTCAGAATTTTGTCCTAGCCCTCTCAATTAGTTACTCTAACTGGTTTTACACCCTCTCCTCATCAAAATAACTTCAACACATCAAATAGAACACTCCAGATCCTCAAATTACATCCATTTCCACAAATCATGCATTCACCACAATCCCATTAACAATCAAATTCATCCAATCTATCTAAACTAGTGATAAATTCTCCCTATATATACGATCTAACAGCATGAAATTGATCAACTTTTCATCACAATTCAGAGCATGCATCATAAATTTGAAATTCCACCAATCATATCAAAATTGGATTCATTTGCAAGCTTAGAAGGTGGAGAAGATGATTACCTAGATTAGATCACTTGGTTTGGTCTCTATAGTGTTGAATTCCTAGCTGGAAGTCCTTCTTCTTCCTCTGATTTTCTTTGGTTTTGCATGAATTTGTAGTGTTGTTATCAAACACTCCATTAATTCATGTATTTATATGTTTGTGGGAATCAATTGTGCATACGTATCCCATGGCATATCTTGTGGTTCACATGCATAGTGTCCTATACCTCCTAGTGACTCCAATAGCATACTCATCATCTAGTACCACTCACTATGTTAATCTAGATGTCCATCTCATGGCCCCTTTTATTTAATGTAAACTATAGGCTTTCATTTATTCTATTAATGTCACATTACATTAAGCCTTATCTAACCATATGATTAGTGTTGTATTTATGAAATTTAACCAACTCATGGTCACACTAACCCTCGACTACCCGTACCCGGTGCCTCGTGTCTCGACACGCATTTCGAGGCGTGTCATAGCCTATTGTTCAAGTTTATTTAATTAGCCTGTGGTTACATTAATTATGTCAATTTGATAACTTAGACATATTTATGTAAGTTTATTGAGTTTTCTCTAGTGTACCCGCATCTAAGCCTCTCGATACCCGTGTTGACACGCACTTCGAGGCAGCTACCCGTCACACAACCTCGCACGCTCTCGTTATTCAACATACACACATGCGATGTATTTAACAAATAATTTAATAAATTGCATCGCAATTAAGCCATCCAACACACAATTTAACTAGTATACCTAGGTCGACGTGTGTCCTAGCCTACCCGCGGCGTCCACGTGGATCTGAGCTGGCGTCCATGTCTGCAATTATGAGATAATTAACGGCATTAATAAAAATGGGTCGTTACATTTATCCCACTAGGTTTTCCTATCAAGGTTTTTAATGAGACAATCCTAACAATATTATATTCATCTCAAGATTAATGAGAATGATGTACTCTATTTCTTTTGCTAGAGTTTTTTCCACATGGTTTTTTCTAGTAGATGTTTTAATGAGGCACATTATCTCAGCAAGTGTCATTCAAGGGAGAGTGTTATGATATGGATGACCACTTAACCAAATTTATGGATGATCACATTTTCAAGCATGATTCTCATATTGAATTGTAACATCAAGAATGGCTTCCACATTGAATGTAACGTAAACACTCCATGTAACTTGTATTCATCTCCAATGTAGATTCACTTGTCCATGTATTGTCATGTAACTTGTTATCTCATTTGACATGAGACTTTGGTGTAACTTGGACACTTTGTGCAAGTACTCATTCTCATCATGACTAAGGGTCTATATAAGAGGTTCCTTCACTTGTAAATTAATAACACACCAAGTTGAATGAAGAACTTCTCATTCCAACTCTTTCATTTATTCTCTTCTCCTTTGTAGTAGAGTTCTTTATAGTAGTAGTTTTTAGTCTTCTTCTTTCCTTCTCTAGTTTTTAGCAAGTCCCAACTTAGTTAACAACAAAATATATATATATACAATATTGTTCCTGCGTGCCCTTCAAATTTCTTATTCAAATTTGCCTGCAGGTTTTGAAAATCATGAACAGCTCCTGTACTGCTGTACATATTAGACTATTAGTTGGTAAATCACTTAATCGTTTACAGATGATTTAACTATTCAAGAGAGAAAATTGTTAAGGAAAGTTGTCTACAATAGAATTCCGTATATTAGGAATGCTGCTCAAATTACAAAACCTAAACAAATAACTCCATAACTATATATTTCCTTGTTTATGTGTTTCCTTTTATATGTAAATCCTTGTTTTGGTCCTTTTATTGATTTTTTTTTTTTCTGCTAGAGAACAAAGTAAACCCAAAAAGGGTGTTGAGAGGCCATGTAAGTTGTATCTCTTTGAACTGATGAAATAGAGCTAGGCTCTCCTGCACATGAGGGCCATGTGCAATTGGGGATGCACTAGTAAAGCAGTGTTGGGCATTAGCTCTGTGCAGTAAATGAGTGCAGAATTTTATAGTACAGTGCCAGCCAAGAGGGCTCGGTCACCAACATTTTAAGGAGACAGTTTTTCATTTAAGTCCATGAAGCCCCTCTCCATTTCTGCTAGGAATCTTGCAGTGACACACAAACACACCCTACAACTTTGATTGACAGTAGTGCTCCTTATCCAAGCAAAAACCAACGCACAAGTGCTGAGCTAACTCAACAATGTGTTCAGAACTCTCTTCTATCTAGTGTCCAAGTTGCATCGGAGAAGATTTTTCTTTTTCTTTTTTGTAAGAGATCCGGCAAAGTGCTTTCGATACACTTCAAAAATTGCTCATGCACATCTCAATTGACAATCGAAAGGTTCTCAACGGCTATATAGCGAATGTGTGTGACAAATGTATGTCATATAAGCACTACCCATCTTTTTTTTCCTCCCCTTTTAGGAACTTTGTTCTTTCCCCTTGACCCTAGCTCATCGTGTGATTTTTTTTTCTCTGGGCCCTCTGTGGTTTTCTCATCTTATATAGCTAGTTAAATCCTTTTCACTTACAGTAAGCATTTGCATATAATAGTAGAGTGCTTGATCAGGAAAGTTGTCTAGTTAAGAATTGTTTTTACTGACAAAGTCTTGATGGTTCAGAGTAGTTTTTTAAGGACTTAAGTTAGCACTACAATTTTTTTTTACAAAACTAGAAATTAAACTGTTAGTGGCAATGTTTATAACACTGAAAAAAAAAAAAAAAAAAACACTGATTAAAGCAATCAGTGAATTGGCACAAAGTGAGGGCCAAATCCAATTTGATGAGGCCAAGGCCTTTATATAAAGAGAAAAGTTTCTTCCAAAATATTGAACTGATTTTGTATTTACGTATCAGTAAGAAAAAAAATAAAATAAAATACAAAACATGCATTGCTCAAGTGGGTTATCGATTTTATGGGTCAGGCCCCAACCATGACCACAACAGATACAGAAGTTAAAAAGCACAGGCTGGCCATGCTAGAAAAGTCTAACAGATAGGCTTTTGACAAACTCCTTGGAACACATGTTTGTGGTATACTGTTTGCATTCATCAATTGAGAGAGCGACTCTTAGTGAAGTTCCCCTGCACAACTATTGGTGAATAGAATAAATTTCATTCTGACTACTCAACATACTCTTTTCCGCAACAACAAGTATGGGGAGCTGTTGATTGTACAAGGCAGATGTCAGCCTTCTTCTTTGACCAGTAAATAACAAAAACACTTGAAAAAAAAAATCTTTGAAGACTTGATCTCACAAGGCCACATTTTTCAAAATTCAAATCACTCATATGTGAAATGTGTTGGACCTTCAGATCAACAGAAGAAAAAAAAAAAAAAAAAAAAAGAAGAGTAACAAGTATGCATATAGGCAAATAATCTCATTTCCACAAAACAATACTTGTTGATCTAAGACAGGCCTGTACAGCAATGTCAAAGATTAACAAGAATGGCCCACCTTCATCAAAGAGCAACATTACCCTTCAACATTCTAACAAATCCCTTGACATTCATCCCCACACATTATTATTTGAAATTTTGAAGGCTAACATGCAACACTGATGAGTCAAATTAACCACCAACACTGATAGCTGTCTCCCTCTTTTCATTGGTATCACACCTCCTCTTCAAAGAAATTCATGAGCATTATTGATCAAAACAAGAACAATGAAAAAACAAATACAACAAATTGAATATGTAAGTGGTAACTTGTCGATCATTCTCTCACTACTTAGAGTTGCTTGTAAAAAAAAAAAAAACAGCACTCAGTTGTTCCTTGGACCTCCCTTGGGCAACCTTGCTCATATTTCAGTCAACTTTATCACTGTGGACTTCAAAATTCACTTCTAATTCTACCTTATCAATTCATTTCTTGATTTCTTTCTTCTACTCTTTCCTTTATATTGTTGTTCAACACCCTTTGGAGATGTTGAAATGAAAACCATTAGACCAAAAATCCAATTCACATAATCCAAATTTCACACCAAAGATTCTCAATATATTAATTGAAGGTGACTCTAATGTTGTTTATCTTTCTCACTCTCGCAATTTTGATCAGAATCATCAAATCTAAGTCTTCTCCTCTTCTTTCCAACAACGACAGAGGTGATGGCGGAATCCTCATTGAAATTACCAAAGCTTGAACGAATTGTCGATAGATCAGGAGAAATAACATATTCGGGTACCTCAAATTTCTCAACTTCTATATCTTGCATTAAGCTATAACAAGATAACACTTCTTCCTGACCATGAGAAGACAATCAGATAGACAAAACCCATGTATCAAAATTCATTCTTTTCACTTCAAACGCTGAAGATAATGAATGTAACAACTTCAAAAGAACAACAAAAACAATGAACAATGAATTACAATACTCACATTGTGTTGAGACCCACAAGAAGAGATCAAGCTCATCTTCAATTCTATCATTTCTCTTGTTAGTCCCTTATCCAATGCTGCAAAGATTGCTGCCGCGGCGATAGCGGATGGCTTATGATCCAACAAGCCAAATTCTGCACACCAGGAGAAAAAAACATGTTAAAAAGTGAAGCCACATTTCGTCAAACACCAATTGGGTACAATCGTAAATCAACTCTCCTACCCTTAGCCATAGCAAATATAAATTCGACCGCTCTAAATGCTAAGTCTCTTGGTCGAGATTTGTCGCTTATTTTCGTAATGAAGTAATGGAGATAGTTAAATGGAGTAATAGAGCACATTCTCCAATCTAAAGTGTTCAAAATCAATAGCTCCATCCTTTGAATTATTTTGCTTTCAAAGTAGTAGTCTTCCACCAGAAATTCTGTCAATGCAGGAATGCTACACTCCTCCATTTTCACTGCTATTGATAAACACGCTATCGACAGCAATCCGATCGCCCAAGATTGCTCATTCTGCAATCAACACCATTAGCATTGCAATAAAGAGGAAAACAGATCAACCAATTCCAACTTCAACGACAAAATCAATGCAGAGAAATTGCTTACATCAATGCATTTCTTCGACAAGAACCTATCGAAGTAACTCACAGACAAGTAAGCAGTTCTGAATCGTAATCCGAAGAAAGCCCTTTTCTGATTAAAATCAACAGAAACACATAACACTCAGAAAATAATGAAATCGCAAAAAAAACAGATGAGCAAATCAAGATAAAAATCGAAAATGGAGAGAGACCCACTTCGAGAATCCACTTGATCGCATCCAAGCGAGCGCATTTAAGCCATTCATGGACTTCCGAGGATCCATGAATCCCAAAACTGCTCTTCTCTCTGTCGACCAACATTGTTATGTATTCATGGGTGTCCGGGAGATTACAATCGTCGCTATTGAAATTGAAGAACTCACTCTCATCTTCTGATTCATCGAGACAAGATTCGGTTTCTGTGCAGAGAAGACTAGAGAGGGAGACCGCCGCAGAGGCAGCAGAGTCCTCCATTTTTTCTTCTAACAAGTATTGTTTTTGTGTCTGTTTCTTCTGCTTCTTCTTCTCTGCATCTGCTCGTCAGATTTTAAGGGGAGAATCCGCGATTAGAACTGCGAAATCGATGAGGGAGAATCTGGGTGGGTTTGGAAAGAATGCGATTTTGGTGCCGCGAAATTTCAGTAAGTTTGGCAAGAAAAGTTTTGGGAGATCTTAAGCGTTCGAGGCGAAGAGGGTCTTGGAGAGTTATCCCACTCGCCCGAGCTGACTCGAACCACCTATCCCGGGCATCCTGCTTTGGCCTTCCATACGGTTTTTTTTTTTTTTTTTTTTTTTTTTTTTTTTTTTTTTTTTTTTTTTTTTTTTCAACCACGTCCCACTAAAAGCATTTTTGTCCTAATTAAGTCTTACCTAAGTTTAATAGGCAAACATAATTAATGAGGGCCGCTATGGGCACCCCACCAATTCATGAAGGCACCCATTTTTTGTCATTCTCCTCTCTAAATTACACTTTGATGTAAATGACTCTATTGCCCATTCATATAAACTCACTCCAACCTCACAACCTATTTTCAAACCAATTTTGGGGCACCCCACTACATTGGCTCCCAAGTGAAACCTAAAGCCACAATTTTGTTTGCCGAGTGTGTATCGATTCTTGCGTCTTCACATCATCCGATAGCGAGGTAACACTGTTTTACAACCATATGAAGCTTTGAACGAACTGTTTTTTTTATCAAAACAGTGAAATTGATTATTTGGTTTGTCAATGTAGGTTTGGTAAATTCGACCATTCCGAACTTGTTTCCACTATAAAATGGACGAATGTACTGCAATGGTGCAAGAGGAGGTACAATTAGAGGTATTTGTTGAAATTTATTGTGTTTTTTTTTTTTGGTTTCTCATATTTTCAGTCGATTTTTCACGGGCGCGATTCTTTCGGCCTCGTAGGACGAGACTTATTGATAAGTCTCGGTCGACATCCACCAAAACTTATTTGTAGTTCACGGTCATGATGTGACCGAAACAAAATCATAGTCTCCGTATAAAACGATTGAGTCTGTTTCGTAGGTCTCGGTTGTCAATGAACGAAACTTTGCTTATAGTCTCGGACCTGTAGAACCGAAAAATTGGTTTTTTGGGTTTTTTGGTGAATTTACTGTGCATTTTGGTTGAGTCGTAATGTTACAATGTATGTATTGCAGGTAATGCCGGTTTCAACTTTATTTCCAGACTACAAGGATGCGTTTACTCCTTGTAGGCCATTCCCATATAGAGAATCGGCTATTTCATGACTTCAAATGATTGGTCGTGAGAACAAGTTTGTGTTAGTAACGAAGCACTCTGATGCCGAAGGGATTAAGCGCAGGGGAAGGGTCAAACTTGCGTGTGAAAGGTCCGATACATATAGGGGAATGTCACAAAGAGTAGGGAAGGGTAAAGCGGCAAAAATTGCTTTGAAACCAAGAACTGAAGAAGAAGAGGAAACGGGGATGACTCAAACTGGTACAAAGAAATTGGATGCCCTTTCCTTATTAACATCAAGAAAAATGTTGATTCTTTGTGGTATGTCACTGTCATATGTGGGAGGCACAATCACGACCTCGCCAAAAACTTGGACGACCACTCATTTGCAGGAAGATTGGATAAAGGTGAGCAGGTGGTTGTGGTGCAGATGACTAAGGGTAATGTGAAGCCAAGAGATATCCTCAATACGTCGAAGCAAAGAGATGTTAAAAACGTATCGACAATGCGACAATATATAATGCACGACAAAAATTCCGAATTGAGGATGCGGGTGGGAGGACTCAAATGCAACAACTATTGCACATATTGGAGAAGAATAAGTGGATGTCGTGGCATAGGAAGCATCCCGATACGAATATCGTCACTGATTTATTTTGGTCACATCCTGATTCAATCAAGTTGCTAAGGTGTTTCTCATCGGTAATTTTGATGGATTGCACTTACAAAACAAATAGGTATCGAATACCGTTATTGGAGATTGTTGGCATCACTTCAACGCATTTGACGTTCTCCGTTGGGTTCGCTTTCATATCATCGGAGACTCATGCAAATTATGTTTGGGCACTTGAGAACTTGAGATCCATATTGGATGGGTGACCTAAACCTGACGTGTTTGTTACGGATCGGGAGTTAGGCCTTATTAGTGCCATCGAAGAAGTATTTCCATCATCGTCTCACCTTCTTTGCTCTTGGCACATCAACAAAGTAGTATTGGCCAAGACTAAGAAGATGTTTGGGGATAACGAATGGTTCGCTCGTTTCATGGATAGGTGGACGAGTGTGTTGTATGCTAAGTCGGAGGCCTTATTAGAACTTAAGATGAATGACTTGCGTTGTGAGTTCGGTCATGTGAAGGGTCTTACTGATTACTTGGATAACACATGGGTGAAGATCTACAAGGAGGAATTTGTACCGGTATGGACAAATCGAATTATGCACTTTGGGGAAACAACGACACAGATGGTTGAGTCTGCGCATTCCACTCTGAAGCTACATATTGGCAACAGTGTGCAAATTTTGAGACTTTGTGGAGAGTAGTTGATGGTCTTCTTAGGATCCAACATAACAACATCAAGGCCTCATTTGAGCTCAGTATGAATGTGGTGCAACATGAATATTTTGATGGGTTTTATCGCCGATTGCTTGGTTATGTCTCTCAAATGGCGCTTAAGTTAATTAGAGATGAATTGGAACGTGGAGAGGATGTTGGACACGACTATACTTGTTGTGGTTGTGAGATATGTACCACGCATGGTCTTCCTTGTGCACACGAGCTAAACTTTCATAAATTTGCTGGTTCACCCATCCCTCTCGAGGACATTCATGTGTACTGGCGAAAGTTGAGTATGATACCAGAGAATCCTGTGGATCGGTCTGGGTACAATGTGAACGATGAGATTGAGATCGTGTTGCTAAAGTTTCATGCTTTCACTGATGAGGACGATAGCATCAGGATAATTTAGCAGCTTAAGGAGATTATTCGACATTCATCTACACCGGGAGTTGTGCCACTTACAAAAATAAAGACAAAGGGAATGACACTGGGGTCTTCAATTGGAAGTTTGTTGAATAGAGGAAAGAAGATATGATCAAAGAGGAAACACGATGAAGACGATACTTTGACGACAAGATTGCCTATCAGATTTGAGTACGTACTATCGACATAAGAGGCTTCTAGTTCGAGAAAAAAGAAAATTAAAGTGGGGCCTAAAATACGTCGTACATGTCGACAGACCCGTGCAGCTAAGATTGGTTATTCTCATTGCATAGAACCGGATTGGTTACCATATGTTGAGAGCACTATTGATGTGCTAGGCGATGGTAATTGTGGATATCGGTGTGTTGCCTCCGGGATAGGACTTCTCAATGTCGATGGTTGGAAGATAGTACGTAGAATGATGTTTGATGAGATAATCGGGTATGAAAACCTTTGGCGGGAAGTGCTTGGAACGAGTTACGAGAAGGTCAAGACTGTTGTGCATTGTCTAGATAATCATGTTGGTGCCTCTTTTGAAGAATGGTTGACACTTCAGGACATGAGATTATTAATATCAACAGCCTTTAATGTCATTTTAGTAAACCTCTCGCATGGTAGTTGCTCGACATTTCTTCCTCTACGTAGTGTTCCACCGTCATCGTTACATAGTCGACTTATCATTGCCATGATTAATGAAAGGAATATCCATTGGGTTAGGTTAAGTTTGTACAATTTTAGTGAATTGTTTTATTTTTTTCACCTTCTGATCATATGATAATAGATTTTTTGTTCTACTTTGAATTTGACAGGTGAAGTTGATTGTGAATGCATCGCTACCATCATTATATCCATCGTGGGAAAGGTATGTTAAGGAGTGCGCTAAAGGTTGGTGTGATGGATTTGTAATTCGAGAAATTATGCCAGTTGTAACTTCTGAAGAAGGCACGCTTTCCGTGGTAGATTTAGATTCCCCGTCACAGGAATCTTCAGGAGAATGCTCACATCCTCCAAGGAGATCGACATTTCACCGAATGGTAAGTGAAATATGTTCGTCTCCGGCTGCCACCGCTCCACAAAGGCAGATATAACCTCCTTGTTAGCCTTGCGGTATGAGCAGCCTATCAGCGTATTCAGCCCAAAGCGCTGAATAATTATCTGAAGGCCCTCGGTGTCAGGGTGGCACAACTGTAAGTCCCATTCTTGGATCTGAGAACTGTGATTGATACACTTAAGTATCGAACGATCCAGCAACAACAAAAAACATTTCATCAGCTTAGTGAAAACCCTAAGTTTGTAAGTACTTCATTCAATGAAACTTTATATACATCATTGCTCCAAATCGCTAATGCGACATGATCTTTAAAGCTCTTTAATAATGATCCATCTAAAGGACCACCGGGGAAAAGAGCACACATTTCTAAATGCCATTGTGACTCTCCTTCATTATGACCACCTCCACCACTAGTACTCCCACCCACATTACGATCAGTACTTGCGGTGTCCGTCGGTGCTGATGAGTCACTACTACTAGACTCTGATGCATGAGCCTCATCTTCGCCTCGGGCAACTACAAGATCTTTTTGTCGCCGCGTGTCAATGTTGGAACCCTCATCGTGCAATTGTAAATTCTTTGCACGATTTCCAGCAATCTTACCCTTTCCCTTCACATCTACCTTCTCTTTCTCTTTATCTTTCCGATAAGATGCAGTCGGGGGTCTCACGGTTACCCCTCGACACCTCAACACCAACCTCCTCCTAGTCACCAGGGTTTTCGAACGAGCCATACCTGATAAGACTACAACATGTAAGCGCCTGGAGCAGAAACAGAAGTACAATTCAAAAAAATAAGAACAATATCTTCAATTTCTATAGTCTCGGTCAAGCAGGTTTGAGAAAACAATTAGAATATCAGTGACGCGTGACCGAGATAACATTATAAGTCTCGGTAATGGACAACCGAGAAAACTACTAATTTTCGGTTGTACATCACCGACATGACATCAACTATACACTTCGAATTACTCTCGTGATGTGGTGACCGAGAGCAATCACAGCGTTACGCTACCTAAAACAATAACACAATTAGAATTTCGGTGACGCGTGACCGAGATAACACAATTAGTCTCGGCCATTCTTTGCCGAGACTGTATAAACTATTCTTGCATGTCTCGCCGAGAACCACGAGTTCTCAAACACTTCCCCTATGTCTCGGCCATGCTTGGCGGAGACTGTACAAATTATTTCTGGCTTGTGTGGCCGATAACCACGAGTTTGCAATGAACGAACCATTGAATGCACCGCTACACAAACATAACAAATACTCTACCAAATGCAACTTAATTAGACTATCAACGTACCTTCAATCGATCGATTTCACGACTTGAGTGCGAGAACGAAAACCTAAACCCGAGCCCTAATGTGGAGACGAAATCCAACAAATCGGTGAGTATCCAAACTCGAACGACACAGCAACAACCGCCTACGACAGATGAGAGAGACGAAGAGGAACGAAGACAAATCCGGGGTTCATAGGTTGCTTGCATTGGATCGAGCAAAAATAGTGGGTTCAAGAGCACGGTGGTGGGGTGGTGGGGTGCCTCTATTTTGAATGAGGGGCATTTTTGGGATTTCGGGACTCAATTTTGGGTGCCCTTGGTAAATTACTTTTTGCCCTCAATAAGATGGTGCCTTCATGAATTGGTGGGGTGCCCATAGCGGCCCTCTAATTAATTATAGTACAACTATAAAATCCAAGTGGGTTACGGAGAGCATGTCTAATGGTAACATGGATAAAGAGATTGGTGCCACATTATGTATGTGGAGAGGATGTTTATCTTATGTGGTACTAGATAGACATTCACCTCATCTCCAATGGTAATGTGGACTTAAACCATGGATTGATGAGTTAGCACTTTTATTTTTAATTTTCATAATATTAATAAAGGCTTGAAAAAAAATAAAAATTTAAAAAGAATTAATAATGACTTGGCAGTCTACCACAACGCCTAGAAGTAGACATTGTAGAAGATACCCTCTATTTTGATTCCATGCCACATATGACAGACATTATGAATCCATGATTCCATTGGAGAACATTTTTTCGATTGGATGTGGATTGTATCCTAGGGGAATCCATTTTCACCCCAATCCATAGTTCCATTCGAGATGCTATGAGGCTGCCAAAGTCTTCCAAACTTTCAAAATCCACGAATAGATCAATTCAGGGGACAAAGAATTAAAATCAAATTCCCGCAAAAAGAAATCAAATTCTTATTTCATAAAATCAAACAACCATGAATGCATTACACGTATAGCCGATACATAGGCTTAAAAGAAAAACCCCAACTCCAAATCAAACTAAATAACGACACAAACACTCATTCTTTCTCTTATTAAAATATTTATTAATCCTAATCAAATTAATAATGTATAAGCCGCATATGTGTTATATTTCCCAATAAACTTAACTTCTTAAAACTAAAGCTTTAACCTTCTATATAACTAGTCGATTTCCTGCTCTCTAAACATGAGTTATTAAAACTTTAAGAGAAAGTTAATAAATTAATTTACATAAATATACATTAATATTTTTTACAATTAAAATTACAATTCACAATAATCAACCTATATTTCTTAAAAAAAAATACAATATAAAGTAAAAAAAAAAATTACTTATAAATCACGCACATAACAAACATTCTGAACAATTCTCACAACAACGAACATAGAGATGTGAAGATGTGAAGTTCTATTAATCGCACTAAAAGATTTTTGCTACGATTTGGAGTGTCACACGGCTCAACAATCGCCACAACATTGCATTCATGTGTGAAGAACTTTGAGAGAGGTACTTAGATGTTGCTAAACCTGCAAAACTTGTGTACCTATGATCTATATATAAAGAGAAGATTAATGTTTTGTATAAATGATTTTGTAGTAACCAAAGGGATGGTGTAAGATTCGAAACAGAGACTCAATGCATTGAAGTAACCCTTCGTTATTAAAAAAGAATTTAAATAAACTTAATTGTTATTTCGGTGACCTAAACAGTATAAATGATGTTGCCGTGACCAAATAGATGGTGTAAGATTCGAAACAGAGACTTAATACATTGAAGAAATCCTTCATTAATTAGACCGTCGTTTGGCTATTCAATGTTGGATTTTTCGTTGTTCAAAAATACGGAGGGATGAATATATCTTAATAATACATTAAATAACACAAATAAATAAATATCTTAAAATAGAAAAAATTGAGAAAACCCTAAAAATGAAATGCCGGAAGCGGAGAGCATGTGAAACTTTCTCTCTCCTCCGACTTTTATATATATATATATCTACCTATATATTAAAAGCACAAATAGCAAAAGATTAATTCGTTACTTGAATTATCTTTCTTCCCCATTAATTACTCATTAATTAGTTCGATTAATTACCTTAGTTTGTATATGCCATATTTTTTGGATTTAGAGATAACATAATGAGAAATCTCCTTAATATATGCGTGAATAATTTGGAAGCTCCTATATGATATGGATTTTACGTGATAATCACTTACATGTGTAGTAATTCTTTATGATTAAAAAAGAAAAAGAAAAACAGTGTATTACTTCCTTTTCATGTGATGAGGTGTCACACTCAACATGGACAAGCATTGTGTTTTTTCATTGTTATTGTTACTGATTAATTTTTTAATCGTGATTACATGCATGCATAGCTTTAATGGTAGGGCGGTTCCCATTTATATATTTTGATGGATATTTCAATTACATTACATTTTAAGTAATTTGATTCTAATTAATATTATAAGGTTAAGTTTTATCAATTAGAATGATTAAAATTTAAAGTTTTTTAAGCAAATTTCACTATGAGATATCTAATTGTTCAAAACCCTCGGAACCCCGTCTTAGGTGCTGCTTTAACCCACTGCCCATTGATTGGCCAACGGAACTGCCGTGTAACTAATTATACTACATAAAAATATTTTTTTATTGATGAATAATATTAAATTATTAGATTAATTAAATTCCTGCGAGTGTAGCAAGCGAGTTCAAGCGTGCGTAACACGCTACAAAAACTAGTATATATAGATATATAGACTAGGTCTCCTATTTTCCAAAAAAATAAAAAAAATAGGTCTCATATTGTGATTGTGTCCTAAAACTTTCTATTTAACTAAAAAATTATATCAATGTTAACTAATTAAATAAACACGACACTAAACACCCGCAATCCATCTTGTTCACACACATCATTGCCTAGCCCAACATGCAATGTAAATCTATGGTCGCAACATCATCTTCATAACCTTAACCTTCATCAGTTACAACATACACATACAGAATATAGCCTTGGTGAGTCTAGTGGGCGTGACCAACCTATGTCACGATCAAATTCCATAATAGACAATAATGGACTTACTTAATATCACCTTATGGTCTAGCAACAATTATATATTTCATAGGACTCAAAACATTTTTTTTTTCCACCCTATGAGCTTGGTTTTGTCTAGTCTAGATTATAGTTAAATTGTTTGACTTTTTTTTTTTTTTTTTTTTTTTTTTTTTGTAAATTTAGACCAAATGTACAAAGATTTTGGTTCAAATAATAATTGGGTCAGTTATGAACAATTCCTCATAAGCTTGTGCTGGACTTCAAGTGGAATATTTGTCATTTGAAAAATACAGGTAGTGACTATTAACACCCCTATACCTTATATCGGTCCCCCATTTAATTTAATGTTATTTATAGCCCCAAATAAGTTGGTTCATGTTTATAGAACCCCCGTTAATTGTTAGTGACTCCCCATTGTACCCATAGCTTATATTTGCCCCTTCACTCCACAAAGAAAAATCTTATTTTCATTTTTGTGATCCTCAATCTTGAATCCTTTGTTGCACATCATCTTCTTCTCCCCCTTAACTTAATTTGCTTCATGTTGCATTCCATGATTGATTATTTGATCATTAAAAGCAAATATTCAACACAAATAAATGTTCTAACAATTCAAGAAAGTGAATCAAATATCAACAAATACTATAATCAAGATGTCGTATTTGGTGGTGTGTTGTTGAATGTATGGACAAAGAGATGTGGAAGGGTGTAAAGATGAAAAAGTAAAAAGGAAAAATGAGATGAGTTTATAGTTTAATTTGGGGTGGGGTAAAAGTGAAATTTTAGTAGAAGGGAGAAAGTGAGTGTAGCGAGTAGGATAAAATTTGGGATGAGTTTAATGTTTCATTTAGGGAGAGGTGTAGAGAGTGAAAAGCAAAAGAGAAAGGAAAGGTGTAGAGAGTGAAAAGTAGATCTTTTTTCTGTCCCTGAGAATCCCACCAGAACGCTTTCTACTTCTAATATGTCAAACCCAAAATAAATTATTACTTGATTAGACAATAAATTGACAAGCATCGGATTTATATTTCAATACACACATAGAATGCACCGCCTTGCGAGATATTCTAATTTGAAACAAATTAAATTTTGATTTATTATTATATGTTAGTCACTTAATTATTTTTCCTATGAAATGTTTGTGGTTTTTTTTTTTTTGAAGTACAATAATTTCATCAATCATCAATGGCTCTCAATACATACAATCGAACATGACGAGACATAGAGCCAATCACATTGGCAAATTGATTTGCTAATCTTAAATGTTCAAGAGAACATTCAACTGTCATCAAGTTGGCGTTCAAGAACTGTGCGTAATAGTAAAACGAAACAATTTTGCTAATCATATTAAATGTTTGAGTTATTGGTTGCGCTCTTATTGCAATGATATATATATATAAGTTAATTTTAAAATATTAAATGATATATATATATATATATATATAATTTAAAATATTGTATATAAAAATTAGATGTTATTTATTAAAATTATATCAAATGAAATTTAACATTTAAAAAACTATTTAAATATAAAAGTTAATTTTCAAGATTCATACCAATATGAACAAATCAACTTGATTTTGAAGTTAAATGAGTATGGATAAACAAGTTGTGTCAAAATTAAAAGAGCTAGCTAGGTCTAGGCAATACATACGTGTATGATACACTACTTTCTTTTTATAAAGGGTCACGAGTTCTTTGAATCCAAACTTTTACCACTTTAATCACATATTAAGGGATTTTGTGTAGTTAGTTTCTTTCTCTGTCAAGACCCACCTCACTAAGCCCTGACTTAACTTAATTATTATAATTATGTCTCTAATCCTTTTTAAATCATCTTCACCTCAAAATAAAATTTATTTTCTAAGTTCAAAACTTAGTTTTCAATTTTCTTAAGTGGAGCAAATAAGAAAATCATACCCTTAGATTTCTATATTCTACTGAAATTTCGGCAGAGTTTTCCTTATAATATGGACTGTCGAAAAATTTCAACCTGAAAGACAACATCTAGGGGAAAAAGCCTAGAATGACTCACATCTCCCTACAGTTCACAATATAATATTAAATTAAATTTCAATACTTAAATCCAACCATGCCTATAAGTTTCAGGAGTTCGACTATTAATATATATCATATATACATCAAAACAAACTCTAAAGCTATCAAAGCATTATATATCTAGTCTTCCAAATTACTTAGAACAATTACCAAAGCCAAATGCGACCTATGCTCAACCCAAAACCCAAGAACATAGATATAACATTACAACAAGAAAAGATTAACTTAAAAACATTCACCAAAGTTCTTCAAATCTTGTTTGTTCTTTTTTGTCTTCATGGAGAACTTGACATGATAAAAAATAACTTGAAAATGCCAGGCAAGTAAACTTCTATATTAATCTGCACTTCTGTAATTATAATACTGAATACATAGAGACATGTCATTGTGTTTCCAAATAAACAACAAATTTTATATACCAACATGAAACCCTTTTATTTCTATTCAAGGTTCACAAACATGTTAGTCGACCTAAATATGAACCTACAAAAGAAATAAAAGTCCAATGCATGATCCAAATCGATATTGCCCGCCTTAGACGTTGGTAGATACGACTAATTTAGAGCGGACCCTATCCAACTCATTGACTGAAGTAGCAGAAACTCTATCCATATGACATGTATGCATGACCAACAATAGTGCGAAATGCAATGCAGGCTAAAATCACAAATGCATACACAAAGATAATTCCATAAGAAGAAAAGATCACTAAAGGGTATACTCACAGTCGAACCAACTCTATGTTGGTAACGAATCCTCACACGTGAATTCTCGACTTTCACGTCCTTCCGTAAGACCTACAAGTCCATTTGTTCATATTTAATATATCCATTTCCAAGTGATTTTCATCCACAGCACAAGAATTACTAAACAATTCGATACTAAACTCATTTGAAATCTCGCAATAAGTGTCTGACTCAATTACAAGTTAGTTTGGGAGTTTTAAATCCCTAATTAGTAATTAACTTCACATTAAACCCCAATTTCTTATCGTTTAACCCTTAATGCGTTACCAAGACCTTAACTTATCCAATTTCATGATTTCAATGCCTTAGGAACTTTGTTGCCCAAATTCCATACTCCAACAAATTAAGGCATACCACGTGACAACTTGTCTTAAGTTTCTTAAAATTATATGAAAAACTGCTTTCAAGTCTTATTACCGTAATTCAATTTTCAATTACGATTTTTAAGTGACTAAACCATTTTAAAATCCCATTTATAAACTTTTTGGAATCCAAATTGATTCTCATCATGAAAACACCTAAAAAACATCAATAATATTGAATTAAAACAAGATCTAAGGCATCAAATTTATCGATTTAGCCTATGACAATTCATAGATTGGTAAACTTGATTTTCATCAAACCATACTAATCAAGAACTTTAAAGTTAGTTTTCTTCGAAACCTTTTAATTCATCACCATTCAATTTATTTCATTTGACTAATTTTCCAATTGTATATTCGAATTTTCTTTCCCCAAGTGCGGCCAGCAAAGGCTGAGCTTAAGCTTAGCCTAATCATTTGCGTTATTGCCCAAGGCAAGGCCCATGGCAGTCTATAGTTGCCCTAGGGAAATGGTCTTGGCGAAGCCGAGACCCTCCCTGGGCTTTGCAGGGCACACCCTCCTTGCTTGGCTCAGCCATGCCATGGCAAGGTCGGCCTATAAATAACTACATCAGCTGTTGCTGCTGCACAATTGCAGAAGTTGTTGCTGCGGCACAATTGCAGCAGCAACGTTGTTGTGTTTCATTTTTTTTTCTTCAAATCTCTCAATCGATCAATCATCTCCACGAACACCATCAACATATCCTCACTATTTATTCTCAAAGAAACATAAGCTCAATCCCACATTATTGATCCATCAAACCTATTTATTTGGACCAAAATCCATACCTCTATGTCATCAATTAATTCACTTATTGACACGTGCTGAGTATGTACAATAAGTTTCCCGTAAATTCTTATTATTTGTAGTAGTGATAAGTGGGATCGTCTCCACAGGAATTTAGCAAACTTCTTTAGAAAAAGTCATTCAATAGTTTTTATTATTATTATTATTTTTACTATAATTTAATTAATTCCATAAAAATGGGAATTAAAAATCACTTATTCAAATAATAATAAATAACTCAAATAATTAAACTTAATTAACACAATTTAAAATTCACTAATATTCAAATCAAATAAATTCAATAATAAATAAATATCTAAACAAACATCAAGAATAATAAAATAATAATTCGTTTTGCATCCAAACATATTACTTAAATTATAGTCATAAGCATGTTTTAATCTCTTTATAAAATATTCTAGATCATTAAACTCTAATCATAAGTAAGTAGACAACCATTATCAAGCCATCAGTTCTCCTTATATCAATGGAAAAATCACATTCTAATTTTATTGAATTAATCCTTCAAAAACTTAAAGAAATTAACTTTAAGAAATAAAACTGCCTTAGGTTTCATGAAATATTGGAACTATTAAATCTAATACATTCGAAAAGCCACTTCAATATTAAACTTAGATCTCATTTAACCTATGATATCTAAATGATAAAAGACCTTTTAAACAATTCTGGTTACTACTTTAAACTAGATATTGAATCCAAACACTACAATACACATTCTAGACTATGCTGCAATACAAAGTCTCATGATTATAATTCGCAAATAATAATCTATTAAATTAGTGAATTAAAGAATACGATTGATTTAAAGCATTAAGTACAAAATCATCTCATTATGACTACATCACAAAATGGACCAAGTTCATGTTCGGACTTTGTTTAGATTCATAAACTACTCACTCGAATTCATAAAAATATCACGATAAAATAAATAAAAGACATATATAAATACCTTTGAATAAATACTTTGAATCTTAAAATCGTCTCCAAAAGTAATGCACAATAAATCTAAAAATGAAAACGATAAACTATGGCTCTAAAAAAAATGAAATATGATCTAAGTTCTTAAAGGCAATGATGAGTCATTATTTATGCACTTTTATATAGGTGCTTTGCTGTGAAAATTAAGTCCAAAGTTATGTTTTATGGTTCTATATGTTTACTTTGGAGATTTACAGGGTATTTATTAGATAAATTCGGGAAAGAAGTCAACTATCGGTCAAAGTAAAGCAGACTTGACGCCCCTATGTTCATGGATGGCACCAACAGAGAAGACACGACGCACACAAGGCGTCAGGCTAGAAGACTAGACGACGCCATAAATGAACCAACGATGCTAGGTTCTACAGCAGACGACACTACACATGACGCCAAGATCAAAAATAGAAACTACATACTAACTTGCTGTTTAAAACTTTTTATAATATGCAACGTCGCCATACGACGCCGTCCCTTTATAACCACAACGTCACTAAAGACGCCGGATTCGCAAAATAAAAGTTTTGTAATTTTTAGAAGGTTCTTATTTCCTGGACTTTCGTATTCTTATACCCAGGCTTACCTATATAAAGGAGGGACTTTCATTGACTAAAACAAATTGTAATTCAGATTGATTTAGGAGTAGAGCAAGGTATAGTAGCCATGTCCGGCTAGGTTCTTTAAAACTTAGGTCAGAGATGAAGCTCTCTAGCCAGTAGTATGTTTGTTTTCATGTCTTGTTGAGGTTTTCTTTGATAATAATGTTTTATTTCAATTCTTTATCTTTATGTTATGGTTTTTAACAATGTCTCAATGGTAGTTTTGAGTTTGCATTATTCATTGCAAACCTCTAGGCGTAAACCCATTGACCCGCTATCAATCAAGTTGAGTCCATGATACCAACCGGGTTGAAAAGTGGCAATCACCTAGAACAAGAAACCTGACACATTTATTGTTATAAGTGAATAACATTAAGAACTAGGTTAAATCTTAAGAGCGGCTGACCAAGGTTATCAAGGGGGAAGTGTTCCCACAAAGCTATTAATGCTGCTCATGTGCTAAATCTTGAGAGCAGTTGCCCAAAGTTGTACGACGGAATAAGAGAAGTATTTAGAGAGCAGTTGCCTTATCTATCGAGAATAGGGAGACTAAGGTATTGGTGACCCTAACACCTATAGCCTATCTAGGAAAACTATTTTAAACCAATATTTCAAAACCAACAATGCAAAACATGGAAACAACATAGGGTAAGATTGCCGATTCCTAGATTTAGGTATGCTTTACTATTTCTAAGTCTCAATTATTTAGTTTCTTGTTTAGTAGACCTTTAGGATAAAACTCTTTCAAAAACCCCCCAGGTTTACTTTTCTGTTTATTGAACTCAATTAGACTGAATCCTGTGGATTAGACCCCGTGCTTGCCTCTACTACATTCCATTAAGATTGGTAACCTTTTATGAGTTATATTTGCCATGCGCGAAACATAATCAGGCAATTAATTTCGTAACCCTAGGGTCATATATATATAGTATTCTAGGTAGTACATATCCCAAACTAACTCAAACGTCTTGTAGTTATATAAAATTCTTGAAAATGAACCCAGTGATTCACCGCCAATTCCACTTAATACTCAAATCACTAGCTAAATCCTTAGAAAAGTCTCTCTGTGTTTCATCGATTTGTGTGGCGATTTACATGTAAACCTTGAATCCCTGCCAAATTGCCAACAATGATTTATGGCTGATTCTTGATTCATTGGTGATTCGTTGTGTATTTCTTCCACTTAGTTAAATCGTTCATTTTCTTCTCTTTTTCATCTATTTTTTCACATATCCAAATTATTACCTGAAATAATAAAGCAAGAGAAAACTTAGTGTAATATAGAATCTTACAACCCAAATTACCCTAAAATATACTATAAAAATTAACTAATTATTGACTTATCAAATACACCCAAACTCAACATTTTGCTGTTTTGAGCGAATGAATACTCTCAATTATATTCTATTTTCTTTCCTCATTCTGATTTCGTAATTATTTACACTTATTTTTAAACAGAAGTGATCATTAAATAGAAACATATTACCCTCATAAAAAATTATGATGGAATAGAAAGATTTAAAAAACAACCCCTTATTTGACAACTCAACTTTCTAGTTATGTAATACATCTCATAATCTAAATTTCATCAATTACCAAGACCAAGCCACTATTTAGGTTTTCTCAATCTTCACTGACAAGCATCAAGCTTACGATGACTAATATAGAATCTCAATATACAAAAATCACTAATCAATCACATCTTCATACAATATTTAAAATGCCACCACAATTAAAGTCAATAAGAATTCTTAATCACCAATAATTATCATTTCATTTATTGAAATGTTGGAATAAAAAGATACTTCAATTATTTTAGCTATAAGCACTCGAGCTAAATCTTTTATTTGAAGAGTTTTTTTATAAACATCCTTCCATTTTTCTATATCTTTTTTTCTTTTTTCTTCTAGATATTTAGTTTTTTTTTCATATTATGTTCGTACAATTTCCTGCTCCATTTCCTTTAGATACCATTATTTTTATAGAAATTTTTCCTCACATTTTTACCACCACTAGATTCCCTGCTCCATTTCCTTTGGAATTTGTGGGTCTCTCTATATTTTTATTTTCTTATTTAAAAACTCTTGTTAGCTCTTCTCACTTTCACTATAGTTAAGGAAGTATTCTTTCCAACTAACTAAAATTTTATTCGCTCTTATTTCTTTCCTTCAATTGTGGCTTAAATTCTTTTCAATATATATATAAATACTTGATCAATAATCTTTGTATAACAAGATTCTTACAAATATGTCTGATTTGTCTTACACTTTTGTTTCGATTTTCTACCCATTATAATGTCTAACACAAAACAATCAATCCCCTCTAAACTCCTCTAGTGCATACACAATCTAGGTAAGTCAAATATGGTATAACAATTCCTTTCTATCATAAACTTTCTATTTTCATGGGTAATACAAATATCACTTCTATTTAAAGCCAAATTATATTCAATTCATATTCCAAAATAAAGTAAAATGAATAAATATTACCTGTCATCTTCAAAAATTTGAAAATCTCAGTCAAGTTTGAACATTGAATAAATAGATTGTACCTCTCAAGTCTTCCATGCTTCTCTTCTTTATACTTAACTTCATCTAAATACCTCAAAGCTCATTTCAAACCTTGTCCTCAAGGTTTGAAAATTAAGTCGGGTTTCCAACAAAATAAATATACCTCGTGAAACATAAACAAATAAAATAAATAGTGAATTAATAAATAAATAATCACAAGAATGAATTTCATAATCAAAGAAAACATGATGAAATCATAAATTCTCAAGCATCATAGTAATGTAGCATAATCACATCAAACAATATATAAACCACAAATCACATCAATAGTAGCGCAATATCACATCACATCACATAAATTATCATATCAAATTAGAAACAAAGACTTTACGGATAATCACTCAAAAATAGTGCGGCTATGTGCACCCCAGCTCTTTCTCAGGGCACCCCGATTATTAGGGCACCCAAACAATGTCTCAGGGTGCCTGTGAGGTTTACCAAATTGCCCCTAGGTTGAAAAACAAGCACCCCACTCCAAAAAATAAAAACCAAAATTCGAAACTATTGCCCTAAGCCCTTATTTCTTCTACATAGCCAACAATCCACGCATTCCCTTCGATCTGGAGGTTAAAGCTGTTGTTTTGTGTTCCTCGCATTTATTGAGTCGATTTGCAGTCGAGTATGAGGGCTTGTTATGTGAAGGTCATTGGAGAAGGTACTGAAGGTGGTGGTGCTGTTTCAGAGATAAAAAGAAGGTTAGTGTGTATTTTCCATGAATTTGACTTCCATTTGGTTGTTTTGCATAGACATTCGGCTTGTTGTAGGAATGTAGAGTTTGTTTTCTAAACCTGGAAGTATCAGTCACACAGGTCAGTGATCTAATGTATTTTCTCGGTCTAACAATGCCGAGACAGTGGCTAATGTATTGTTGAAACCCAAACGAAACTGTCAACTGAGGGACCCCAAACCTAGTCAGTAGAGTACAACTGAGAGAGGCCATGTGGTATTGGAACTAGGAGATCATAATAGTACATGTTTCGGTATTACCCCACCGAGTGTAGTATATTTTTCGTTTTATGGTTTGTCATGGTTGTTAGAGACCGAGACATGTTGAAGAGTCTCAGAGGGTAATAATCGAGACAAGTCTCACGTTCTCGGTTATATGTCATCTAGACGTGTGGTGAGTTTTCAGACTTGTTGGACCGAAACTGTGTTAAATGTCATATTTATTGTATTTTTTATTCTAATACGCTATTTATTTCATTGGTTCATAGACATGGCCCGGAGTAAGATTGGGGTTTCTAGGGAATGAGTATACGGGAAGTCTTCAAGAACGAAATGAACGGCGGGGTACTTCGAATACTTGCGGTGGTAGGAAACTACAAACAACCTCGTATAGTAAAGAGAAACAAAAGGCTACAGAGAAGAAGGTTGCATGTGCACGCTCTCCTAAGGGAGATGGTGTACAGGACAAGGCATTATAGGTCCACGAGCAGGACCCACGTATTGGCCGTGATGAGAGTGGGGGCCACATTTGAATCATTTGAGTCTAGCGAGAAGGGCCCAAATGAACAAGAAAATAGGAGTACCACAGCTCCATGCCCTATTCCTGGGAGTAGTAGTGGTGCAACTAGTGGGAATGTAGAGGAGAGCGAAGATGACCCATCCGTTCATTTACCCGATGGTCATATGGATCGGTCATGAAGAGCTAGATGACCCATCCGTTCATTTACCCGATGGTCATATGGATCGGTCATTGCTGAAGAGCTTCAAAAATCATTTTACAGCGGTGATTTGGAACAATGAGGTATATTTATTCTTCCAAGTTTAACTTCCTACAAAAAATGATGCATGCTACACATAATTCTAAGTTTGGACAATTTATTTTGATGTTTGTTTGGTTTTTACAGCATTGCTCATTGCTTAAGTGCATGCGCGAGGCTCAATTACTTGAGTGGGACTTGCAGTCTTGCCACCCCAACACCGAGGGCCTGCAGAGGATCATTTAGAGGTCCGTGTTGATGCCACTTATAGATTGCTCCTATAGGAAAGGCAACAAGAAGCTCATTTCTACATTTGTTGAGAGGTGGAAGCCGAAGAAAAATACATTTCATTTGCCATTGGTGAAATGTCCATCACCTTGGAGGATGTGAATGTGCTTTCGAATATCCCAGTGACCAACAAGGTGATAGCAGTGGAAGACTTTGCAAGGTACACTGAGGAGTCTCATATGGAGGCGATCAACTTAGTTTCCAAACTCCTCGGGATTACTATTGAAGTCGCAGAGGAATAGGTGAACATCACAAGAGGGCTAACAGTTAGGAAGTGTTCGTTGAAGAGAAGATGGTGTCCTAAATCGAAGCCAAGCTCTTACTCGAAGGTGGATTGCACTGCACGTGCATATTTGTTGTACCTTTTATCGTGCACTATTTTTGTTGCTAATAAGAGTGGATCACGAGTCTCCATTGCCATGCTCATGCTTTTGGGGAATTTAGACAAGGTTGGAAGCTATGCATGGGGTGCAGCTGCATTGGCGTACCTTTGCCGACACCTTGGGTCGCCAACTAGAGTGGAGGTTTCACAGATCGCAAGGTATTTGACCTTGCTCGAGGTACAAACTCAATTCACCTTTGTTTACATTTTTCGAATGATGTTGTTGAATTGTATT
The DNA here is from genome assembly GCA_039657325.1 of Stephania cephalantha. NCBI lineage: Eukaryota > Viridiplantae > Streptophyta > Magnoliopsida > Ranunculales > Menispermaceae > Stephania > Stephania cephalantha. The sequence continues at coordinate 36,177,706 of CM077574.1, read as the reverse complement.
CTAGTAATGCTTACTTGTTGTGATTGTTATTTTAGCTCTGTAGGGATGGGTGTATGAGCACTTTAAATTTCAGCTCGCTGCACCGAATGCAAAATACATCGACCATATCCAACCTCGTGTTTCTAAGTGGATACATAAACACGAGACTGTTGCGAACGTGGACAAGCTAGCTTCTATTCAGAGGACACTAGATATGTTGTAGCCTAGTGAGGTGTATTACTATAATTAGTTATTCAATTTTAACTTTCATGTTTTCATTACAACTTGTTCCTTTGATTGGTGTAGGTGACTTAGGATCCGTACGTGGATGTCAGACTCGAGGGCATCGTTTAGCCGGTGGCCTTCTATTCAAGCACAATTAAGTACATGGAGATTGTGGAGCCGTACCATCCGGAGTGGGTCCTAAGAGAGCTTGGCCATGTACAAGAAATACCTGCCCTCCTTACCGTGCTCTCGAAGCTGTCTGAGGCCCTTCTACACAAAAGTATTTAGTTAAGTACAACTTCTAATCGGAGAATTGGGAAAGGCGGCGCAACCACTCCTAAAAATAGTGGCGAGAAGGCGCAGTTCAAGTTCATGGCTAAACCAGATTACCTACCCTAATTTGTACGATTTTCACATCCTGCCATCAAGAACCCAGCCCACACTGAAGGTGCGACCAACATTGTTGCGGACTATGAGCTTATGGAGGTAAATTTTAAGTTTATTTTTGAGTTTCGGGTTTGAAAAAAAATTATTGTGTTCTGATATTTTATTGTGTTTATATTGTTGTCAATAGCATAACAGGTGAGCATTGGATAGTGTTTTGGCATGGATAGACTCGACGGAGGGGACCCAAAATAGAGGTTGCACGAAAAATGGCGAATGAAGTGGTGGAACTTTTGACTGGGAGGGGTCTTAGCAGTGGTACCACCACCACCACGACTGCTGCCACAAACACCACCACGACATCCCCAACTGAACCAACAAGAGATTCCCAATATGACAATGCCCTAACTGCATCTATTCCGAGTGCGTCAGAGCCTCCAAAAAAAATTGAATGACATTGGTTGTCCTAAAAAAATTGAATTTTGAAAACATAAAGTGTCTCGGTCCCCCAGGTATGAGACCATACTATTCTCCTCGGACCTGCAGGACCGAGATGACCAGTCATTGGTCTCGGCTACCCATGTCTGCACAGATGTGCATTCAAAATATGGTGAACATGTCGGCCATGTAATATCGCAAGCTGTTGTCTATTCTCAGCTACAATATACCGAGACAATACACAACATAGTCGGTAGGTGTTAGCCGGGACTACTTGTACCTTATCGTTGAACAAGACACTGAGACATATAGACTTCCAAAGTTAACCAAGGCTCATAATATCTTCTCAGGGCACCCCAACAAATATTAGGGCACCCCATCAATTATCAGGGCACCCATACAAAAAGCACCGTATGCAACTAGTCGATAATGCAAGATCATCCTGTACATCAAAGTTTCAGTCATCTATAACCGAGACTATGGTCTCTATCTCGGTCAAGCATGTCCAACATGAGTGAACATGTGTCGGACCTACTTGACCGAAATAATGATTTTTTCGAAAAAAACATACTCGAAGGTGCAAAACCTTAACACAAGTAATGCCATACGTAACACAATGTACTATGGATATCAACAAGCAATGTTGATAAATGCAAAATGAACATGTATACAGAATAAAATGTTCCAAATAGAACAAGTATAACATGTAATACTATGTAATGTTTTCCAAAATGCATAGGCATACAAGTCATTCCAAAAAATTCTATCAAAGTTGTTACAAAAGCTAAGGTTCACCGAAGTCTATTACATCAGTCGTGCCTTACTAAGAATGCATGACCGAAGTGCAATATTGGATGCAGAATCCCGTACCCCACCCCTTAGCATCACTCTCCATGAAAGTGTTCCATAGTGGGAAAATGAGAGGAAGTAGTGCATCATTTTTGAACTTCACCTATCAATTGCAAAATCACGTAGAGAATAAGTTGTTAACATTAGAAACTTTTAAGGAAAAAATAATAAGAAATATCAATTAAGTGGAATTATATGAAACTTAACCTAACCCAATGAATGTTGTTGACGTTTATGATGCCAATGATAACCCTCTCCCTAAAGGTTGATGGTGGTGAGCTACGCAAAGGAAGGTAGGTCAAACAAATGCCACTTGAAACATTCACTAACATGATATTAAAAGTGGTTGCACTTAAACGACCTATATCGGGAAGAGTCATCCATTTTTCCCATCCAACCTCCTCAACGTCATTGCACTCAACGCAATTCCTTATGGTTCCATAGCCGTCTCCTATAACTTCACCCCATAAAACTTGTTTTTCATCCAATTCAGGGAGAAGGTCTTCTCTAATTTTCCTCCAACCATCTCTATCGGGTAGACCGAGGCCGGCGACAATACACTGGAAGCCACAATGACCATTGTTAGCCATGTTGAAGGTACTCTCAATATATGGAACCCAATCCGATTGAATGCTAGAGATTAACCCAACTTTAGACACACCCATTGAAGCTCCACGGGTTCGATATATTTTAGCAATAGAAGGCCTTTGCTTCTTTTATGAACACTCAAACTCCTTGTGATTGAGCACATATTCAAAACCACTAGGAAGTCTTGTCGTAGATGTATCATTTTCATCAGGCTTTTTCTTTAATGATTTTTTACTTCATTTTTTTGATGTTTGGTCTCCCTTTTGTCTTCACCTTAGCAGGAGGTGTAATCACCGACGTGGATGAAGGATTACTAATATCTCTCAATTGTTGAATGATCCTCAAACAGGCGTCCTCATCAACGCAAACTCCAAACTTATCAATGACTCTATGGATTTCGTTATTGAAGTTATAGTCAGCCCGACCCATAGACTGCTCAGGTATCAAACTCAAATTCTGTCAATGACTGTGTATGTACTCAAGTGGTATAGGTGAACCAGCCAAAAAATGTACATTAAGCTCATGTGCACAAGGAGGACCATGTGTAGAGCGTATCCACAACCACAAAGAAATTGGTCGGTCCCGACATTCTCTGCATGCTCCACTTCTACATGAATAAACTTGAGTGCTGCTTGGAAGACATAACCCCACAAATAACTATACAAAGGGCCTATGAAGCCATGTTGCATCACATTCAAACTCTGCTCAAACGATGCCTTTATATTGTTGTGTTGGTTGTCTATCATGCAATCAATGACACCCCATAGCGTCTCAAAGTTTGCTTGACAATGTCCAACATGTTTCTTGAGAGTTGAATGCGAGACTCAACTCTTTGCGTCATTGTCTCCCCCAAGTGCATAATCTTATCCGTCCAAGCAGAAACAAATATTTCTTTGGACTCCTCAACCCAAGTCTTCTCCAAGTACTAGACCAACCCTTTCACATTGCCATAATCATGTTGTATGTCACTATACCTACGGTCAAATGATGCCTCAGACTTGGTATACATCAATGTCGTCCACTTATCATTAAAAAGAGTGAAGTCCTAATTTCTTGCAAATATTTTCTTAGTTTCAGTCAAGACATTTCGATTTATGTGCCACGTGCAAAGTAGGAGAGACAATTTGGAAAATACTTGTTGGATTGCAGTGATAAGTCCCAACTCTCTATCACTGAAAAAACTCTTGGGGAAGACCAACCCTTTAATATTTGCTTCAAAATCTCCAAATGCCATAAGTAGTTGTCCTTGGTTTCCGACGACATGAAAGCAAACCTAATCGAGAAAGCGACCTTAGTTGAAGTCACCCCAATAATCTCTAATAGTGGCATGCGGTACCTATTGGTCTTGTATGTGGAGTCCATGATAAAGACTAAAGGGAAACACCACACCAAATTAATAGAGTCAGGATATGCCAAGAATATGTCGGTCACGACGTTTGTATCATTATCCTTTTTATGCCACGACGAATAGTTTTTTTTGCTCCAATAAGTGCAACAGTTGTTGCATTTGCATTCTCCCACTGGCTTCTTGGTATCGTTGTCTTTGTCGTGCATTGTAATCGTATGGAGAGTGGAAGCATTGTTTTTATTCCCTTGCCTCAATGTGTTGAGGATCTGTCTTGGCATCACATTCCCCTTAGTTATTTGCCCCACTAAAACCTTCTCATATGGAGTCAACCGATCAGCATATGAGTGCCCTTCCAAGTACTTTGTGGTCTCATGGTTGTGACACCCACATAGCACATTCAAATACCATAAAGAGTCCAAAACTTCCTTGATGTTAATAAAAAAGGCATTCACATTTCTTGGTGCCATTGTGAGGCCTTGTCTTATCCTCATTTTCCTCTCCTATATTCAACTTTGGTGGTTTTTTCTCAAGTTCTGCCGCTTTGGATATCCCTATTCTTTGAGAAATACCCCTATATGTACTAGACCTCTCACAAGCAAGCTTCACCCTACCAATCCCTCCAGCATCTGACTTCTTCATAACCAATACAAATTTTCTTTCCCGTCCCAAGTTTTGAACCCACTCAATAGCCTCCTTCATAGACACGAATGGTTTTTCATGACTAAAAAAGACTTGTGTAGTCTTTAAATTGAGATTTGGATGATGTGGATAGCTTTTCTTGCAACAAGTTATGTGTATCGTAAGATTTGATAATGAAAAAACCGAAGAAACAGTTAAAACATATGTCTCGGTCCTTCAGGTTCGAGAAATATTAATAAGTCTTGGTTACACAAGTCTGAGACTATGCATCAAGTCTCGGTACCTACCCACCGTAACTATCGACACATAGTTACTACATGGTTTCGATTGTATTAGTCCGAAACTAATCCTAGAGTGTCGGCTACATACAACTGAGACCCCATGTATTGTCTCGGTCTTGTGTGACCGAGCACTTTGCGTCTTCATTACAGTTTCAAAAATGCAAAAAAATACGTAAAATGGAGAAAAAACCTTATCTTCTTCTACATCCGCCTCCCACTCCTTTTCTTCACCCATTACATGTTAACCGTGATGTAAACATGTCGAATCTAACAAGCCCTACAATACAAAATCCACTTTATATTCTCTTCCAAATATGACTCAACAAAATCATACAAGCACCAAAAAATCAGAAACAACATACTTACAATGTCTACAAGCCCCTTGAATCGAGAAATGGTCACACCAGATGATGAGGGATCAATTGCACTTAACAAAATTTTGGTGCTTGTATGAAGGTGGGGTACGCGGGATGGAGTAGTTTGGATTGTGAGTGAATTATTAGGTTTAGGAGGTCATTTTTGACATTTCCTTTCAAAAAAGATTTTCACAAAATTTTCGCTGGGTGCCCTGATCATTATTCGAGGTGCATATAGCCTGACTCCTAAAAAATAATCAAAACAGAGAATAAAGTAGATCAAAATGGTCATCTTGAAGTTACATCATCACCACCATCCCCTTGCTCATGTTGTTGAGATTGGTAGCTCACTGTAGGATTATAGAGCTTGTAATCCACTCCCGCTATCATAGTGAAAAGACTCCCTCATTTGACAATCTCAATTGGGTAGATGGTATTAGGATTTGAGCTCCCTTGCGTTGCATTCTCCTGACCATACGTCTCTCGAACCCGTGCATGTTCCTCGGAATTTTATGTTGGTTCAGAAACATGAACTCTTGATTTCTCAAAGTTCGCATTTAATTATGCAAGATTGACCCTATCATGGCCATCTTCATCTTGTCAGCATACATGCCAGTGAAATTTTCTGCAGGTGGCTTTGAGCTCTAGTTCGTCCTTTCATTATATGCATCAGATTGCATCTCTGCTTAGACTCTTCTATTTTCTCCCTGTACTCTTCTTCTCTCTGTGGTCTCTTTTCTAAGTATCTCATTTCTTTCCCACTCCTCCTCCAAACCTACATAGCGCGACACTTGTTTGGTGCTTTTTATTTATTCATTGGTGATGGTCATGTCAGGGTAAATATCTAACTCAAGACCTAACATAAAAACATGGTTTTGTTTGCAGAATTCTGTGATCATCAAGTGAAAAGGTAACCCTTCAATTTTGTTCCTAATCATGGCATTCCTAATTGAGTGGTAGATGATTTTCCCAACATCAATGTACCCTATCCCTTGAATGATGTGGTACAATAACGACGCCTTGAAGTTCACAACCTCGTAGTACTACAAACTCGGTTGTAGGCTCGCATTCATGAAATAGTTATATGCTTTGGTAGTTTTTCTAAATTTTTAGTTTGAATATGCTTTATATACCTATCTTTTTTCAAAATGAATCCATCCCTCGGAATTGCTTCTAATCCATTCCTAATGGTTTCATGGGAAAACCCATGTTTGAATCCATATTCAGGTTTAGGGTATTTGTTATTTTCTCTTTTATGAAATTTTGGTAAACTGTATTACCGATTTATTCTTTCAGGTGAATAGTCCACTGGTCTTCCTCAGACCATGGCTACCATTTTATTATTGGCCACTTATCCGTTTCCATAAAATTCTCGGACTAAAACCTCACAACCCATCTATATAGAGGACCCCGTGTCATTATCGACAATATAATCCCTAGTCAATAATCCCTAATTCGTCTCCTTTATTATATTCAAGATTCTAGGCCCATACTTTATTTCGTTCTTTACATTGAAGTCCCTCTCCAGAGTTATTTTTCTATTTTCTCTAATATCGCTCTTTATTCTAGCAAGAGCCTTTACATTTATTAAATTATGTGATGAAAAAGAATTCTTGGTGTCTCCTAAGTTTCTTCCTCTCTTTCCGACTCATCACTCAAATCTAAAAATAGAGAAGGTTCTCTTAGTGTTATAACTCTAGGATTGTTCATTGAAATCCTTCTAGGCCTAATAGGTGTGGGTGGAACTTTGGATTTTGTTTTCAGTTTTTCTACTAATGCTCCCTTTCCCTTCTGCTCTCTTAAATTTCTACCTTTACCACTTTCGGCCATTTTTGAAATTAAAAGTCACAAGTCCAAATAATGACTTCAACCCGTGGATCATAAAAATAACGTTTGTCAAAAATTATTCGGTATAATTCAAAACTTTATTTCATAAGAGAAATTCATTTGGAAAGTTAGCTTGAAAATCAATTGGGAACTTAAATAAAAGTGCATCGAAGTATTAACTTAATTATAAACTTAAAATCGATTTTCTAAATAATATAAAACAATTGTGTGATAAATACTAGCCTTTTCGAAAACAAAACAAATCAAACCTCCAAACTCATTTGAAACTCAATTTCAAACCAATTGTGAATACGTATTACTTTACCAAAATTCCAAAAATATTGAATTTGTAAACCTACGATCATCATAATTGCAATGTCTAATTTATTGGAATCAATGAAATCATTTATTCATGGTAATAGAATGAATTCCAATAAAGCAATTTCAAAATCAATTGAAAATCTTGCAAAAATCCTTCTAACAAAAAATTTGTCAAAATAAAGAGCTAGAGTTATCATGATTACCTTTTTGAGAGTGAATCTCTCAAGATACAAGCTCTTGAACTCCTCTAGTTTTGTTTTCCAAGCTCCTAGTTTAAATTCCTTAAACCCTAGTTCGACTCTACTATACCAAATCGAAAACTTATGGGTTGAATGAAACTAGAGTGAGGTAGGAATCACTTAAATACGCTAAGATTGAGCTTAGGAAGGTTGAATCTAGGCAATAAATTGATTATGTGGGTGAAGGGGTGAAACAGTTTGTATTTGTGAAGTGAGTTTGTATTTGGCGACTTGGGGTTTTATTTTAAAAACTCAAAATCGTTCCCATCGATTCAGATGTTAAATGGAATTGCTAGGAAATCGCTGTGGAAATCGGTAGGGATGAGGCTCGGTGACTCACCTATCTAACCTTCGATTTACGTTATCGGGCAAAATCGCCACCGATTCGCCAGACTCAAATTTTCACTTAAATTCTTGGTTCTTGTCACTTATTTGCTAGCAATTCCTAGTGTTATTTCAAATCGCTGAGGATCCCCTAGGCTTAATTTAATGTTTTTCCAATTTGTTTCATAATTAACATATATACCATTCATAAAAACTAATATAAAGGTAAAATTTACTGGAAATATGAATGTTTGATTAGGATATGTAATTAACTAATAATTTTAGTAATAAATAAACAAGTGAATAAACAAGCAAGTGAATTATGCAAACTTGCATAAATGCCATAGAAACAAAAACAACTCCATCACTCCCCCTTATTTGAAATTATATTTGAGTTTAAATTCCATAAATATTTTCAATACAAGAGTGAAAAAGTAAGAGAATAAAAACATATCATAATAACACTATACTTCTACTAAAACATAAACAAACATTGAATATGGGATGCCTCCTATAAAATGCTTTTGTTTACTATCGTTGGCCCGACTGAACCCTTCTAGAATTAGGCTGGATCTCTAAACTTGAATTTAGGATTATCCACTCTAGTACCACTCTAGAAAGTGATTGATTGACCACTAGTCGTCAAAGTAATTGTTTTGTTCAAAATATAGTCCGTACGTACAATGTATTTGTCCATTTGAACTGATACATTCATGATCACCCCTATTGGTTGAATTGAAGTGACATCTGGTAGAAAAACTCATTCAGAAGCAAGTGCGTCCAACTCTAATTGAGTGTGTAGAATGAAATGTATGGGCATGAGATTTGTACTAGAACCCATATCACATTGAGCTTTGAAGTACCAAGCCCATTTGATTTAATGTGCAAATGTATAACTCCAGGATCATTAAACTTCAAAGGGCTTAAACTCGACTTTTTCTTTTACTTATTCTTCTTGGATTTAAAATCTCACAACTTGTTAATACTCTTTCCATTCTTCGGTTGCTTAACTGTCAATTCTTGAGTAACTTTCTTTCTTTTGAAGTGTCTCCAACTTGTTCTTTCTTTGGAATCTCTTTTTCGGTTTCCATTGTTATTGCATTAATTGCATAAATTTACCATTAAGATTATCATAATAGTTTAATATTAGAAATTATTATCGTTAATTTCATTGTCAAGTTATTCATCATATTCATCATAGTTATCATAGTTATGTTCGTTATTAATTTTGAACGTGATAATTTTGTCTTCAAATTCCCTAGACATTATTCCTTCAGAAATTATCTAACTTAGTTTTAAGCTGTTTTAAGAAAAGGACTACCTAATCGTATAGGTAAAAGATTAGGTGATATTGAATTTCTCCTTTTTTCATGACATAAAAGTCGATTGGAAATACTAAGTCGTGTACTTGTACTAAAATGTCTTCTAATAATCCATATGGTTTAACAATTGTATTGTCCGCTAAAGTAAGATTAATAGGCGTACTAGTCAACGATCCTAATTTCAATGATTCACAAAGTTTAAGTGACATTACGTTTATTGATGCTTTGGGATAATAAAAGACATTCCTATTGCGATATGTATGACAAACATTCCTGGGTCGAAACATTTCTCAAGCATTTTATTTTTCTTTTTTTTATTAAGGATGACATCTTTGGTCCTAAGTTTTCATTAAATTCTTCTAAAAATTTGTCTTTAGACTCGAGAATTCTTTAAAAACTTCATCATAATTTGATAATTGTGTAATTGATTCCATTAAAGGTTCATTAATTTTTATTTTCTTAAATGATTCAGAAATGTCTTCTTTAATTTCTTACGTCCTAGCATATTCTTATCGTTGGGGAATGGGAAAAATAAAATGCATTTCTTCATTCAATTCATAAATATTATTATCTAATATCTCTTGATTAACTAATTTTGAATTTTATAAAGATTTTTCATAAGCTTCAACTCTAGCTAAATACAATGGGTACAACCTTTCAGGAAGAGGTGTGTATTTTTATTGTTCAGCCATCCATTACCTAGTGGGAATGATATTAGCCATCATCTCTTCTTCTTTTGTTCTATCGTTTTTTGTACTTTTTGTTTATTTTGTCCTATCTTAGGTATCTTTTCTTATATATGTGTCTCTGTTTCATTATTACAAAATAAAACGTTAACTTGAGCTTAATTAGTAGTTTGAGTAAATCCTTTAGTTTAATTACTTAACTTATTAATTTGTAAATAATTTGATTTAATTGATTTTTAACTCATTAATAGACGTATCAGTTTTAATTTGATTTTGAGAAATTTGCATAAAGTTTTAATGAGTTAAGGTCATAAAGTTATGTGATATTTGTTCTAAATTCGGTTGTATAGGTTGAGTCATTTGTTGAGGTTATTGAATTGACGTAGATTGTATTTGTGCTCTTGTTCTATAAGTGGTATAATTTTAATTTTAGAACCATAGATAAGATTTGAATTTGGTTTTACCTGTGTAGTAACTATTGTTATTATATTGATTCCTGAGAGGGCCAAAAAATTAGTTCATAACTACATTGACTTCTTCAGTATTATCTTCTTGAATTGTAGGACATGCATCCATATGACTTCATTACAAAATCCACATGGTTTCACTTGGTTTCATCAATCGTTTAATAGTAATTTTACTATGCTAGATAATTTATCAATTTTTTCGTCAAATATGCTACTTCTTTTATTATTAACTTCATAACTACATTGATGTATCAGTCTTTTCACCATATTGCTTAAAGTTTTTAGCCATTTTAATAATAACTTCTTTTGCTAAGGTTGGTGTCACATCAAATAATGATCCACCACATACTCTATCTAGTAGTATTTTTTCAAAATGATTAAGTCCTTTGTAAAAGTATTCTAATAAAGCTCTTTGTGTATATCCATGTTGTGGACAAGATGAAATTAGTCTTTAAAATCTATCCCAAGATTCATTAAAGTTTTCATCATCCTTCATTTTTACGATCGTGATTTGTCTTCTATAAGTACTAATTTTTCTTGCAGTCATATATTGATCTAGAATAACTTTTAACATTTGAGCCTATGTGGTTATTGAATTTTAAGGAGGATAAAACAACCAATCTTGTGCTTGATCTCTTAACACAAAAGAAAAAGCTTTAAGTTTGACTTTTTCTAATGTACCATCTTTAGGTTTCATCCCATTAACTTTGTGTTGGTATTCCTTTTTACATTTATGTGGGTCTTTATTATTTTTATCATAGAAGTTAGGTAGAGCAATAAAGAATCCAAATTTTAGTTTAAGTTCAGGAAAACCCTCAGGATAGGTAATACACATTGGTTCATAAGCATTGATATTTTGATTGACTTGCCTAAAAATAAGTTATCTATTGTCATTATTATTATAAGGTTATTATTGGCTTCCATTGTGGTAGATTGGTGTTCCCTACATTGTTGTTGTCTTAAATTATGATTGAAAGTCCTATCTACCTCTTAATCAAACGTGTGTAAAGATCTTGTGGAATTAGAATGATGAAGTGGGCAAACTATACAACGTCTAAAACTCTTAAGAAATTATGAAAAAATCTCTGACAATGGTGCCAAAAATTGACACGTGTCTGTATAATAAGTTTTCGGTATATCCTTATTATTTATAGTAGTGATAAGTGAGATCGTCTCCATAGGGATTTAGCAAACTTCCTTAGGAAAAAGTCTTTCAATAGTTATTATTATTGTTACTATTACTACTACTTTAATTTAGTTAATTTAATTAAATCGAGAATTAAAAATCACTTATTCAAACTATAATAAATAGCTAAACTAATTAAACTAACTTAATTCACATATTTCAAATTTACTAATATTCAAATCAATTCAATTCAATTATAAATAAATATCTAAACAAACATCCAAAACAATAAAACAATAATCCGTTTTGCATCCAAACATATTCATAATGATAAACATACTTTAGTCTTTTTATAAAGTGTTCTAGATCATTAAACTCTAATCATAAGTAAGCAAATAACCTTTATCAAGCTGTCAGTTTTCTCATACCAATGGAAAAGTAACATTCTAATTTTATCGAATTAATCCTTCGAAAACTCAAAAAATTAACTTTAGCCAATAAAGCCATATTACATTCCATGAAAACTCCGAACTACTAAATCTAACACCTTCAGAAAGCTACTTCAATATTAACTTATATCTCAATTCACCTAAGATATCTAAATAATAAAAGGCCTTTTAAACAACCCTAGTCACTACTTTAAACTAGACATTGAATCCAAATATCACATGACACATTCTAGACTATGCATGCAACACAAAGTCTTATGATTATAACCCACAAATAATAATCTATTAAATTAGTGAATTGAAGAGTTCGATTCGTTTAAAGTATTAAGTATAAAATCATCTCATTATGGCTACATCACAAAATAGATCACGTTCATGTTTAGACTTTGTTTAGATTAATAAACTACTCACTCATATTCATAATAAACATCACAATAAAATAAATAAAAGAAATAGATAAATACCTCTAAATAAATACTTTGAATCTTCAAATCGTCTCCAAAAGCAATAAACAATACTCCAAGAGTAATGGAATATTGATCGAAGTACTCACTAGCAATTGATTTTGTAGCCATAGGGTCATATATATATAGTATTCTAAGTAGTACATATCTCAAACTAACTCAAACATCTCGTAGTTATCTAAAATTCTCGAAATCAAAACGAACGATTCGTCACCAATTCCACTTAATACTCAAATCGTTGGATGAATTCTTGGAAAAGTCTCTATATGTTCCACCGACTTGTCTGGCGATTTGCGTGTAAGCCCTGGATCGCTGCCAAATCGCCATCAGCGATTTATGGTTGATTCTTGATTCGCTAGTGATTCGTTGTGTATTTCTTCCATTCGGTTAAATCCTTTATTTGCTTCCCTTTTCATCCATTTTTTCACATATTCTAATTATTACCTAAAATAACCAAAACAAGAGAAAACTAGTGCAATATAGCCTTTTACATCCAATATTACATTAAAATATGCTATAAAACACTGTCCAATTCTTGAGTTATCACTGATCAACTCCCTTTTAACGCCAATTCATCCAAACATTCAAATTTCAACTAAATCAGTATTTAAATTCAAAAACACTAAAACTTACCCTACAGTCAGTGATCAATTCATCTGCGCTCTTCTTCATCATCCACTATATTCATCGTGATAGACGAATGTAACCACTAGTGAGGAAATGAGAGAGATATTGGGAGATTCGAACAAAAGAGAGAGCTGATCATGAGGGATGAAGGCAAGGGATTGGCAAAGATGAAGTCAACCGTGAGAGAGAGGGGAGAGTTTAGAGTTGCATAAAAATGAAATTGACATGGGATATGGGTTTTGATCGAAACCCCTTTCTCAATTTCACATTTAGATTGAGTTTTTGGCAAATAACTGAAAACCAATTCACTTATTATACAATCCTTAACAATACCAATGCATTTCCTGGTCATTTGAAATCTTCTTATATTTTCTTATTAATTTAACTTCTTTTTAGTCATACAAAGTGTTTCAACCTCAGTTCAATCTTATTTCGTGATGAGTATTATATAATACGTACATTAGACACACAAAAAATAAAAATAAAATATTACCTTATAATCTCCAGCCCATAATGTGTGCTCTTACCTCAGATGCTTAAATATCAAATAAAATCTAATAATACTTAACTACTCGCCTAATCAAGTTAATGAAATTCTCAAATTTCACTATTCTTCCCAAATAATTTAAAATTTCATCTTAAAGATTTAAACTTATAAGTTATCTAGATCAAAAGAGATGCAAAAACAATCTTTCATATACAACTCTCGTTCCCAGGTTTACTCTGAACTTTCGTGAAATTTTCTCTTGATGAAAACAAGTGAAATTTCATTAGTCCACAACTTTTGAGCTTTCTGATTCATGATCAACCTAGGTTTCTTTTTATTAGTAACATCTTGCCTAACTCGAGTTGTTCCCATTCTTGCAAGACACAAAGACATGGATCAAGTTATGAACTCCGGCAAGATAATGCGATATAGCAACTTTCTCAATTTTAAACATACCACCATACTTAAGAGAGAGTTTCTCTTTTGATCTGGACCTGTAAAGACTTTTCCAAAGTGAAACTATTAAGTGGACCTAATCACCTTGTGGCAAACAATAACTTAGTGGTTCAATGAGAAGTTATATTAATTTCCCTGCCGATCCTTGCAATTGTGAATTTTTGACGAGTTAAACGTTCAGTTTTATTGAATATATGATAAACCTTGCTTCACTTCTCATCTCATTCATCTGAATTCCACTCAATAATTAATCACTAGCAAGATGTAGCCTATCTTGTTTTTTATGAAGTAATTCTCGTTCTTAATTGAATAACTATTCCAAAACCTATTGATAATTCTTTTCATGTTCACCAAATTTTGGTGTACACGTTCAAGTTTCTTTTGTCATTACTAATCATCATTTCATTAGAATTGATGGCCAGTCAACTCTTAGACTATCATCAGTCCAAAGCTATAAAGTAATGCAAATAAAATTTGAGCATAACAATAGATACTAAAGTAAAGTTGCTTGTCCATAAGGCATCTCATGGCATTAATGCAAGGGTAATGCATTGAATAAGGGTTTAGAAAAATCTATCAGTTCATTTTAGACTCCTGGTCTCATATATATGCATATGAAACAAAACTAAGATTGCAATGAACCTAAAGGTGTACGAGTAAGGATCACATACCTAAAACCCAAGATCTGACATGCAACTTACTCTGATCTATAATTAAAATTAGACACATTGTGCAACTTCTACTTATTCTCTAACTGTCTACTCAAAATATCACTTAACTTATAGATTAAAAAGCAATTACCAATTTGACTCATAAGCCAATTCACTTAATTTTTCATTTGACTATTTAAAAAGTTAACAACTTTTTTAACATTTCCAAATCCTTCTCTATTCATGAGTTCACACATAACCTCATTTCTTTGATTTAACCACCATCACTTCCAGATTTACCTTTTTAACTACTCTTATTTCCATATTTTCACCTTTCCAACTTAATCACATTAGTTTCTACAATTTCTCCAATTACTGAGATTTTGTTCCACCTTACGTTTCATTACTTAACTTTCGCTAATTTTCCCATTACTTGAATATAGATAGTTATTTCTCTACTTTAAGTAGATATTCACATTTAAATAGAGGTATTGACATATTTCCTGATTATACTCTTACGGTATAACTTTTACTTGTATTCCATACCAGTTTATAATATGTTATCTCTTTTCATCCTTACTCAACGTATATGCCTGGTTTATTCTCAAAATCACAATGGAAGAATATTCAATTCTTCAAGCATATTAAGCCAGATACCATGTACTTTATTTAGATTTCTCAAACTAAAGAGGTATTACTGACCAATAGATATGTTCATGGGTTTTGGGTTGAGCTTAGGAAGCATTCAAATTTGGTAATTGTTCTGAATAGTTTGGAAGACTAGATATATAATGATTTGACAATTTTAGAGGTTGTTTTGATGTATATGTGGTTAGTGGAGTGATTCGGACATGTATTCGTAGTTGAACTCTCGAAACTTGTGGACATAGATGGATTTAAGTATTGAAATTTAATTTAATATTATATATTGAACTATGGGGTGTTGTGAGTCCTTCTAGGCCTTCTCCCCTAAATGATGTCTATCAGGTTAAAATTTCTTTGTTAATCCATCTTATAAGGGAAACTCTGTCGAAACTTCTTTAGAATATGGAAATCTAAAAGTATGATTTCCTAATTTGCTCAACTTAAGAAAATTGAAAATTAATTTTTAAACTTAGAAAATAAATTTTATTTTGAGGTCAAGATGATTTAACAATGATTAGAGACTTACTTAGAGTAATTAGGTTAAGTCAAGACTTAGTGAGATGGGTCTTGATAAACTTGGTATCATAGCTTAGATTTGGCTCACTTGGGAAAAACTTTGGTTGGGAACTAAAGAGTGATTGAGTGCGATTAGTTGAGAAGAGACCGTGAGCTAGGGATACTGTAGTTATTATGTTATGTCTTTTATGTATCTATGTATTATCGCCATATATGCAATAAGAATTTATTCTCCTTGTTTGTTTTATACTTAACTCGTGATATATGACGAGTAAGATTAGGAACAAATAACTAAAGAGAGAATATACTTAGGAAACGATAACTGTGCATGATTAGATGTGAATTAGACTTTGGAAGTTTAAATTCATAAGAGAGTATTGTAAGTAGTTCAGTATTAGTGTAATTGAGGAAAGTTATCACTTTTTGAAACCAATGAGTAATTGGTTATATAATGAAATTTAAAGAATTCAGGAAGGTAAGGACTGAACTTATATTTCATGAGATGAAAATATCGAAGTATTACAATATAGAAACATTTAGGAAAATGTCTGAGAAACTTAAAGTTAAAGCCTCGAATGATTGAGAGTCGTTTTGTAAAAAGGGAAATGAAATTGAGACTTTAAGGAAACACAAAATGTAAAGAGCTAGAGGTTGTAGAATAAGGTTAATACTGGTAAAACGGAAAAATGTATTCAACGAAGTATTGGTTTAATTTTTAACCAATTACAAGTTATTTCCAAAATAGTTAAATATCTAAGAGAAAAATGTGACATAAGTTTTTGAAAATAAAAGTTGATTTGACAAATTAAATTATAACTGAAAAATCAGAATGTGATTGTGATTGGATCAATTAAGTTTTCTAAGCCAATTTCTATGAAAATATAATCCTTTAAAGTAAAGTGTTTTCTCTTTCCAAAACAAAACACGAAGTGAAATAAACATAGAACCATGGTTGAAAACGAACAAATAGTTTTCAGAGAGGAGTATGATATATTTTGACCGATTTGATTCAAATTGCTTAATTACAAGCGAAGTTGAGTACAATGGTTCTATGAATTTAATGAATAAATAATAAAATAGTGGAAATAATTATGTTAGGATTAATCATTGTTGACACCATAATAACTATTGTAATGATACAAAGATTGACGAAATCTTTAACTTAAAAATGAAAGGATTATTGTTAGTATCAACGTGTTAGAAGTAGACGTATTGGGTAATTGGTATATTTATTCTATAATGAATGGAAATTAGTTGGAAATGGATATATGATTTTAAATATGAACAAATGTACTTGTAGATCTTCATGAAAGTCGAGAATTCACATGTGAGGCTTTGTTACCATGATAGAGTTGGTTTGATTGTAAACCCTACAAGGATCTTTACTTTTTATAGAATTATCTTTGTACCTGCATTTGTGGGTTTAGTCTACATTGCATTTCCCACTATTATTGGTCATGCATACACATACGGATAGAGTTGCCCCTGCTTCAGTCAATGAGTTGGATGAGATCCTCTCCAGACTAGATGTGTCTGCAAACATCTAAAGCAGGCAATGTTCATTTTAGAGAGCATACATTAGACTTTAATTTATGTTTATAGGTTCATATTTAGGTCGATATTACTCAAAAATTTGATACTAAGCTCATTTGAAATCTCCCAATAAGTGTCCAACTCAATTACAAGTTAGTTTAGGAATTTTAAATTCCTAATTTACTCACTAACTTCACATTAAATTCTAGTTTTGTATTGTTTAGACCTAATGCGTTATCAAGACACAAATTCCATACTCCTCCAACAAATTAAGGTGTACAACGTGACAACAGCTTGTCTTAAGTTTCTTTAAATCATACAAAACTCCTTTCAAGCCTTATTTCTGTAAATCAATTTTCTATTACGATTTTCAAGTCACTAAACCACTTTAAAATCCCATTTATAAAATTTTTGTAATTCAAATTAATTCCCATAATGAAAACGCCTAAAGAAAATCATTAATATTGAGCTAAAACAAGATATATGACATTAAAGTTATTGATTCAACCTTTGAAAACTCACATACCAAAAATCTTGATTTCCATTAAACCATACTAATATAGAACTTTAAAAATGGATTTCTACAAAAACTTTTTAATTCATAAACATTTAATTTATCTTATTTAGCCAATTTTCCCATTGTATTCAAATTTTCTTTCCCCGAGTGCATGCGACATAGGTTGAGCTTAGGTTCGACCTAATTATTTAAGTTACTGCCTGTGCGAGGTCTAGGGCAGTTTATAGTCGCCAAACAAGGATTGGTTTGGGCGAAGCCTAGACCCTCCTTGGGCTTTGTAGGGTTGTACCCTTACATGACTCGGCCTTGCCATGACAGGGACATCTAATAAATAACAGTAGCAGTTGTTGCTGCACCACAATTGCAGTAGCAACGCTGCTGCACAATTGCTTCACTTCTTTCTTTCTTTGACTTTAAATCTCTCAATTGATCAATCATCACCATGAACACTATCAATCGATCCTCATTAATAATTCTCACAACAACATAAGTTTAATCCCATGACACGTGTCGAACGTGTACAATAAGTTTCCTGTATATCCTAATTATTTGTAGTAGTGATAAGTGTAATTGTCTCTAAAGGGATTTAGCAAACTTCTTTACGAAAAAGTCTTTTAATAGTTTTTATTATTTTTTACTTTAATTTAGTTAATTTAATTAAAACAAGAATTATAAATAACTAATTCAAAACTATAAAACTATAATAATTAACTAAACTAATTAACCTAATTTAATTAACATAATTCCAATTCACTAATATTCAAATAAATTCAATTCAATAATAAATAAATATCTAAACAACCATCTTGAACAATGAAGCATCAATATGTTTTGCATCAAAACAGATGCTACTAAAATCATAGTCATAAGCATACTTTAATCACTTAATAAAATATTGCAGATCATTAACTCTAATCATAAATAAGTAGACAACCCTAATCAAGCCATCAGTTCTCTTTATATCGGTAGAAAAGCCAGCTTCTAATTTTATTAAATTAATCATTTGAAAACTCAAAGAAATTAACTTTAGGCAATAAAAATGCATTACATTTTGTGAAAACTTTGAACTCCTAAATCTTATACTTTCGAAAAGCCACTTCAATATTAAACTTAGATCTCAATCCACCTTGGACATCTAAACAAGTAATAGACCTTTTAAACAATCCTAGTTAATACTTTAAACTAAATTTTGAATCCAAATATCACAATACACATTCTAGACTATACATGCAATACAAAGTTTCAAGATTATAATTCGCAAATAATAATCTATTACATAAGTGAATCAAAGAATACGATTCGTTTAAAAAATTAAGCATAAAATCATCTCATCGTGAGTACATCACAAAATAATCAAGTTCACGTTTAAACTTTGTTTATATTAATAAAATACTCACTCGTCATCATAATAAACATCGTAATAAAGTGAATAAAAGACATAGATAAATACCTTTTAGTAAATACTTTGAATCTTCAAATCGTCTATAAAAATAATGGACAATAAATATAAAAACTAAAACAAATAACTATAACTTAAACTATGGCTTTAAGAGAAAATAAATATTAATCTAAGTACTCAAGGGCAATTGATTTCGTAGCCCTAGGGTCATATATAGAGTATTCTAGGTAGTTCATATCCCAAACTAACTCAAACGTCTCGTGGTTATCTAAAATTCTCGAAATCGAACCCAACAATTCTTGAACGATTCTACTTAATACTCAAATCGCTGGTTAAATTCTTGGAAAACTGCCCCTGCGCTCCAACAATTCGTCTAGCAATTCACATACAAATCCCAAATCGCAGCCAAATTGCCACTAGTATTAAGTATTTCTTCCACTCGATCAAATCCTTAATTTTTTTCTCTTTTTTATTCATTTCTTCATATATTCCAATTATTAACTAAAATAACCAAAAAAGAGAAAATCTAGTTTAATATAGACTTTTACATCTAAAATCACCCTAAAATATGCTATAAAACACTGTGTAATTATTAACTTATCAAATACCCCCAGACTCAGCACTTTGCTGTCCCGAGCAAATAAATACTCTCAATTATATTCTCTTTTCATCCCTCATTCTAATTTTATAATTATATAATCTTATTCTTAAATAGAAGTGATCATTAAATAAAAACATATTACCCTCATAAAAATAAAAATCATGATGAAATAGAAAGTGTTGTGATATGAATGACCACTTAACCAAGCTTATGGATGATCACATTGTCAAGCATGGCTCTCATATTGAATTGTAACATCAAGCATGGCTTACACATTGAATATAACTTGTACACTCCATGTAACTTGTATTCATCTCTAATGTTCATACACTTGTCCATGTATTGTCATGTAACTTGCAATCTTGTATGACATATGACTTTGGTGTAACTTGCATACTTTGTGTAAGTACTCATTTTCATCATGAATAAAGGCCTATATAAGGGGTTTCCTTCACTTGTAAAGAGCACACCAAGTTGAATGAATAACTTCTCATTCTAACTCTTTAATTTCTTCTCTTCTCATTTGTAGTAGTTTTTTGTAGTATTAGTTCTTAGTCTTCTACTTTCCTTCTCTAGTTTCTAGCAAGTCCTAACTTAGTTTAACAACACGTTATCAATGCAGGCTTGCTCTTCCATAAAGGAGATCTTAAAGTTCAAGAAGTCTTGCTAAGGAGATAGAGCGAGTAAGGCATGCATTTTGTTAATTTAAATAAATTCAATTTATTTCCATGTTATCATGGTTAATATCTTTTTTTTTGTTACATACACAATTTATGTATATATACTTTATTCATACTCTATGCATTTTAACGTCACCAATTGTGAATGTATGCTTTATAGTTGCATCTTTGACGATCTTCTACATCAGAAATCAAAAGTCAATGTGACATAAATAGTTTTATCTCTATACTATAAACGATTAGTAATGCTCTATTCTTGATTTTATAATGCAAATAATAATTAGAGTTTGGGTTGATAGTGGGTAAGCCTTATCCCTAGTAAAGCTAAACATTGAAAGGGAGATAAGTTATCCCGTTCAAGGAGGCATGATTTTAAGTAGACTTCATCTCGCCACCCAACCTAGAGGTTGTCCTACCAACTCGTACAAGTAGTTCATTTTGCATATTAATAATCAAGTAGTGAACATATATTTAATCTTATATTATTTATTTTATATAAAAGGAGAAAAACTATTTACTCAATTTTCATTTCATTACACATTCTAAAATTATGGCAAACCTTCAAAAACTTGAATTTGCTACCCTTGTTGTCACTGGAAACAATTATTTATCATAGGAACTAGATGCCGAGATACACTTTCAAGCCAAAGACTTGAAATACACCATTATGAAAGGAAATAAAACATTAATGCAAGACCGTATGAAAGCACTTATATTCCTTTGCCATCATCTCCATAAAGGCTTTAAAAATGAATATCTCACTGTCAAAGATCCTCTCACTCTGTGGTTAAGACTGAAATAGTGATATGATCACCAAAAGACAATATTTCCAAAAAATCAAGACGACTGGCAGAATCTTAGGCAACAAGATTTTAAAACAGTCAGTGATTATAACTCCACCATGTTTAAAATTATATCTCGTTTAAGGCTATATGGAGAAAATATATTCGATGAGGCAATGATGGAAAAAACATTTAGTACTTTTCATGCCTCGAATATATTTTTTCAACAACAATATCGAGCGTGCCAATTTAGAAAGTACTTGGAATTAATTTCTTGTCTCATGGTGGCTGAACAAAATAATGAGTTTCTATTGAAGAACCGCAACTCCCGTCCAACTGGTTCCACTTCAATTCATGAAGAAAATGTTGCATCCTATAATGACCATAAAAACGATTAAGGAAAGAAAAATCATGGACATGGAAAAGGGAAATGATCGATTGGCAAAGATCGTGGTAAGAAATATCATAAATTATGTGGTGATAAGTTCCAAAACAAAAGGAACATAAATGATGCCACCTAGAAAAAAGGAAAAAATAGTGTTGAAAATGGGCATGCTCGTAATCTTGACCAACCATGTCACAGGTGTGGTCTAAAAGCCATTGGACTCA
The DNA here is from genome assembly GCA_039657325.1 of Stephania cephalantha. Taxonomy (NCBI): domain Eukaryota; kingdom Viridiplantae; phylum Streptophyta; class Magnoliopsida; order Ranunculales; family Menispermaceae; genus Stephania; species Stephania cephalantha. The sequence continues at coordinate 36,155,892 of CM077574.1, read as the reverse complement.
TGTATGCTATACGCCTAAGCATTTTATTGATCTTTATCACGCATCTTTGAAGAAGAAAGGCAAAACAGTTAAGATCAATTTCACTATTGGAGATGGCTCATCGGATATTAATTATATAGATGTCCCAAGTTTTCATGATGATCCAAACACTAGTATTGATGTTCTTAATAATTATATGTAATGCATTTCAATTTCTATAATTCTATGCACTAGTTTTTTGTTATACTTTCTAATTTCCATGTACAAGTTTCTTATTATAAATGAATATTTTTTTTCTAATTTATTAAACATTATTTATCTAGATAGATCATCAAGTCATGCGTTCAAATCATGAACCAAATAAGAGCGCTATTTGTCTTGCTATTGTGCTACAACACGCACAAAATCCTTAAAATGAGAGAATATTTCTCTAACTTGAACTTAGCTGAGGCTAATGTTCAAACAATATATGGCATTTCTAATTTGATTAATGGCTCTGGAAGAGCAACTAAGTTACCAACTTCAATTTGATAATGCTGGAGAATTTCAATCTCAATTATTTAGAGATTATTGCATGTTTATAGGGATTATTATTGAACATTTTATTCCACATGTGCATACTAAGAATGGTTTATCAGAATCTCTGATCAAACGTATTCAATTATTGCTAGACCCTTAATCATGAGAATTAAGTTACCAATTTCCATTTGGGGACATGCAGTCCTTCGTGCATCATCTATTATTCATTATAGGCCTAGTGCATACCATGAACTTTCCCATATGTAACTCATCTTAGGTCAACAACCAAATATCTCACCCTTGAGAATTTTTGGTTGTGCATTGTATGTTTCTATACCACCTTTCAATAGAATTAAGATGGGTCCATAATGAAAACTTGAAATTTTTATTGGATTTAACTCGTCGTCCATTATAAGATACTTTGAGCCTATAATAGGGGATTTATTTACTACAAGTTTTGCTCATTATCACTTTAATGAAGCAATTTTCCCTCCATTAGGGGGAGATAAGAAGCTAATTCAAAAGGATTGACGTGAAACTTCTTAGAATGCATTAACTTTATCACATTATGATCCACGCAAAATTAGTGTGAACTTGAAGTTCAAAAGATCGTTCATTTGCAACAAATTGTTAATCAATTACCTAATGCATTTCCTAACGCAAAATGAGTAAAAAACCACATATTCCAACTATAAATGCTCCTTCAAGAATTGATGTCTTTGTGCAACAAAATGCACAAGAACCAACAAAACACCTAAAGCGTGGAAGGCCAATTGGTTCAAAGGATACAATTCATCAAAAGAGAAAAAAAGGAGTAAAAATAAATGCAAATAAAAATACTCCTTAAAAAGCACAAGAATCCTTTGATAAGGATTTGGCAGAACAACTTGATTCTGACGAGGAACAACTACCTCTAAAAAAGAGGAAAAAGATGAAAATAATGATATCTCAATAAATTATTTAAACTCTGTTAAGATTTAGGATAAAAATATTATTGTTCCTGATGATATATCTGCTTTCAATGTGTCCTTTGAAATATGTGAAAATGATGATGATCTAGAACCACAATGAGTGGACAAATGTCGAAAAAAACTTGATTGGCAAAATTGGCAAGAGGCTATACCAGTAGAGCTAGACTCATTGAAGAGACGAGTGGTTTTTGGACCGATTATTCAAACACCAGATGATGTCAAACTTGTTGGATATAAATAGGTATTTGTGCGAAAGAGAAACAAAAAAAATTGAGATTACAAGGTACAAAGCAAGACTTGTAGCTCAAGGTTTCTCATAAAGACCTAACATTGATTATGAGAAAACACACTTTCTTGCTATAGATGCAATCACATTTTGACTATTGATAAGCCTTATAGTTTTTGAAGGGTTTGATATGCGTCTAGGATGTCGTTACAACATATCTATACAGATCCCTAGACATTGATATATGTATGAGAATCCTTAAAGAATTTGAAATATCTGAAGAAATAAAATCAAAACCTCATAACATGCTTTCTATAAAATTAAAAAGGTATTTGTACGGATTGTAACAATCTGGACGAATGTGGTAGAAATGCCTTAGTGATTATTTACTTAAAGAATGATATGTAAATAATCTACTTTGCTCATGTGTCTTCATTAAAAAATTATCAACAACATTTGTGATTATTGCTGTGTATGTTGATGATTTAAATATAATCGGAAACCATAATGACATCATTAGACATCCAAATACATGAAAAATGAATTCGAGATGAAAAACTTGGAAAAATAAAACTTTATGTTGTTTTGCAAATTAAACATTTTTCATGTGGAGTACTTGTCCATCAATAAAATTATATAGAAAGAATATTTAAAGATTTTATATGGACAAGGCATATCCATTGAGCTCTCCAATGGTTGTCATATCACTTGAAGTTAATAATGATCAATTTTGACCTCTTGAAAGTGATGAAGAGCTACTTGGTCCAAAGGTACCATATTTAGTACTGTTTTTGTATTTATGTATCTCGCAAATTGCACAAGACCTGACATTGCATTTGCTATCGACCTACTTGCAAGATACATCTCTACACCTACTCGAAGACATTGAAATAGTGTCAAACACGTTTTTCATTATGTTCGATGAATAAGTGACATAAGTTTGTTTTACTCGTGAGGAGTAAAACTAAATCTCCAAGTTTATGCTGGTGTTGGATGTTTGTCTGATCCCATAAGGCCCATTCTTAAATGGGGTATATATTCACATATGGTGATACCGATGTATCTTGGAAGTCAGTAAAGAAAACTATGGTTGCTACTTCCTCCAATCATGCAGAAGTACTTGCAATTCATGAAGCAAATGCGTATGGTTGAGAAACATGATTAAACTTATTCAAAAATCATGTGGGTTACCTTCCATAAAAGATTCTTCAACCATATTATATGAAGATAATGTAGCATGTATTGTGCAATTAAGTGATGGATACATAAAAGGGGACAAAACAAAATATATTTCACCAAAATCTTCTTATGCACATGAGCTTCAGAAGAATGGTGAAATCGATGTCAAGCAAGTCCAGTCGAGTGATAAATACTGAAGTATATGCAATTAACGCAGTAAAGATGGAAATCGAAAATGATATTTCAAAGAAGGAACAAGTTGAACACACTATAAATGATAAGAAAATAACTCAATAATAGACAGTTAAACAACTGGAAAACAAGGACTGTACTATTAAGCCATAAGATTCAAAAGTTAAAAAGGATAATAAGATGGAAATGCTGAGTTTAGTTCCTGCGACGTTGCATGATCCCTCCATGTCAATTTAAACATTAAGATGATAAAGGGACTAGATTCTATCAATTCATTCTTTACGAAGGAAACAGAAGAAATAACTGATAAGAATAAGAATAATAAATCAAGAAACATAATAATTTCCATTGTTATAAATAGTAAAAAATTTGAGAATGTCAAATGTGACTCAAACGCATCATACAACACTCTACCTTTCCATTATCTTTTAGAACACAATTTTCCTAGTAGGAAATATAATGAAGATTATAATATTATAGTTTATTTTACTAATGGATCTATAATAGAGAATAAGGGTATACTTAGAGATGTGAAAGTTAAAATTGGAAAATTTAGTTTCTTGTTAGATCTTATTATTCTGGATCATAAATCTAAGGATGATGTAGGAATTACATTAGGAAAACCTTTCTTAAAAACTACAAATGCAACCCTTGATATCAATCAAGGAACTATTAAAATACATGTTGGAATGAGAAAATTGTTTTAAACATGGTATAAAAGAACAACTTCTTTATTTGGAACCAGATTAGGACTGCGTGACATTACATTATATTGTCTTTATGGATTTTATATTAATTGGCTATTTTATTTATATAGTAATGAAATTATTATTTGATGCATATCATACTCAAATTCTGATAATTTTAGAAATTTTACCTTATTATTGATGTTTATATGTGAAATGTGTGAAACAAAATCACTTAAATTGGAAAATAGTAAAACATGTGTGGCGAATTCTCAGCGATATGAATTATCACTGGGAATCGCTAGGAAAACCAAGAACATATTGCATAACTTATAGTGAAAAATTCAAGTTAGCGATTCAATAGCGAATCCACCTTATAACTGGAAATCGCTGAACACACCGGTTGGTTACAAAAGCTTGTTTTCATCGATTTAGGTAGCGAATAGTCACCAATTCCACTGAAACTCTAGATTCGCGAGGCCAAAATCTGAGTTTTAATAGTAAAAACCTAAATTGCAAAACACATAACTCATTTTATATACACAACAATTGCAACCTATTTGACTAGAAAAGTAAATTTTTATCTAGATTTAACCTTCCTAATCTAGATTATTGTATGATTAAGTGATTTATTCCCCAATTTTGAATCGTTAAATGCAAAACAAATTGAGTTTGAGAATGAATATTTATGTTTTAAACTATTAGAGCTTAAATAGGGAATTTCGAATAGAATAATAGAAAGTGAATACAAAGATTCTAAATATACATGGAAAAGTTGTCAAGATTTTGGTTTTATTTTAACAATTCAATGATTTAATAGGCAATTGGTTTGATTATGAGTTTAAAATGAGTTTGGGGGTGTTTTAGGAAAACTTGAATATAGTTAATCTATATGTTTAATAACTTGGAATTGTGATCTGTTATGAGATACTTTTACAATTGTTTTTGTTTCATGGTGATGATGCTTGAATATTATATTTATCATTTAACTTTTTCTTTGAAGATGTTTATTCATATATTCAAGTGTTATTTACATTAATTTTAAACATAAATTCTTTTATGATTTATGAGGTATATCTGTTTTGTTGGAAACTAAACTTAATTTTTTAACCTTGAGGACAAGGTTTAGAATGAGTTTAGAGGTATTTTAGGTGAAGCATAACAAAGAAAGCATGGAAAGCAAGAAAGGTAGAAGATAAGTTCAGAATTGATGCAAAGTTCAAAATTATGATCCGACAATCAAATGAGTTGACGAAAATGAAAATTTTCAAATTTCTTCCGAATTCAAGTATGACTTTCATTTTACTTTACTTTTAGTTAAGAATATAATATAACATAATATATATAATAGATTTTGAATGAAAGCGATATTTTTATTACCTAAATGAATTCTTTGATATAAGGAATCAATTTTTTTTACCCTTTTTTATTAACTTTACTAGTTGATGTATACACTGAATTGAATGCCTTGTGTTAATCATGAGAATAGGTAGAAGATCTAAATAGTAATGCAAGATGAACAAGACAAATTTCTAAGAATCTTATGATACAAAGGCTATTGATTAAGTATTTTAATATTATATATAGAAAGTTATTATGAAACAATTGAAAGAAAAAATAGGTTAGAAATCGATGAATTTCTATAAGTTAGAAAGAATACTTTCTTCAACCTTAGTGGATAATGAGAAGTGCTAACAAGAGTTTACAAATATATAGAGAGAGCACTATCGATTCCATAAGAAACGGAGCAGGAAATCTATAGTGGGAAAAATGTGAGAATGTCCATAGGAAATGGAGCAGGGACTCAAGAGTCAAATGAAAAAAATTATAAAAAAGAGAAAAAAATAATAATTTGGATGAATTAGAAAAAATGAGAGATGAAAAGATGGATGTACTTACACTTTTCAAAGAAAAGATTTAGCTCGATGGCTTGAAGGTAGGGTTGAGTGAAGTATTTCTTAATCTAACGCGTTTTAAATGATATATTCATTGGTATCTTGGCAAAATTCCTATTAATTTTGATTGTGGTGCTATTATAAAGCGATTTCTAAAATTAAAGATTAATCTAATGGTTTTTGTGTTTTGAGATTCTATAATAATTATCGTAAGCTTGATGTTTGTCAATAGAGATTGAGAAAACCTATATTATGTACTGACCTTGGTATTAAATCTAAAGTTCTAAAGGGTGTTGCATTGGGTGGTTGAGTTATCATTAAGGAATTTTTTGTTTTGTCTAAATCATTCTATTATATCATGAATTTCATTTACTTGTGGGTAATATGTTTCCATTTGAAAATCACTTCTATTTTTAAATTTCTATTATTTAAAATTAAGATAAATTAATTTGAAATCTGTTTATAAAGAAAAAAAAGAGAGAATATGATTTAGAGTATTTGCTCGGGACAGTAAAGTCCTGAGTTTGGGGGTATTTGACAAGTCAATAATTAGACATGTTTTATAGTATAATTTAGGTTTATTTTAGGTGAAAATGATGATATTACACTTAGTATTATCTTGTTTTTGTGATTTAAGGTTTTTAAGGAGAATATTTGAAAACGGGTCAAAAAATGGTGAAAAATACATATAAAATAGTCCTATGTTGAATTAACATCGAAAATAGAGCTTGCATGCTATTCGAGATAGCCTGGAGGGACTCATATTAGTCCATGTTGATGATATGTTGGTTTAGAAGAAGTTTGGTGGTGCATTAATTAAATAATTATTCACAAAATGGCTAAGTACATGTATGTCTGCAGTGTATTCAGCAGCCCTTTGACCCGCCTCGAGACATGCATTACACAAAAAGTTATAGTAGGCTGGTGATACAAAGCAGTGACACAGAAAAGGACACAATAACTAGCAGCCACACACGACGCCTCGAGATCTACGTAAGGAACGAAGAGATGAGCAGCAAACAAACATTCCACCTTACCTCGGGATCCGTACCAGCACAAGCTCCTAGTATTTTGCATGACTTCATCCCAAGCAGGAAAACCTTCCACAACTAGTCCATGTGGCATCCTCCCACTCGTCTACACCCTTTTGCCTATAGGCTCCTCTAACAGTTACCCACAATGTGTCAGGTCCCCACACCCCATGCGCACAAACACAACTCGTTCCCTCCTTCTCTATCTTTTTATCTCTCTTTGTCTCTTGTGCGTATGCTCTACGTCCCTTCCACTAATTAGCAAACTCCATGTCAGCACCTCCACCTTACTCAACCAATCAGCTAGTGACACGTGTTCAATTCCAAAGACAAAACGTACACAAACGCATAACCCCTCTCATCAAAATTAATTTCTTTCTCTTCCAGATAGCAATTCAGAAAAGTATAAATTAACTTTAGGGCTTTATTTTATACATCTCTCTCAATCTCTCCTTATCCTTTATTATTTTCTCTTGTTTTATTATTCATTAATGGAGTTTTTCATAGTAGTTATTAGCTAGTTCATTTCTAAACCAAGGGATTGCTACACTATAGTTATAAGTCTTTTACGAGATCCTTATTTTAATAGTTCTTTCATTTTTATTTAATACACGTCAATTACAGATTTAACAAGTTATTTTTGCATATTACAATTAATGAAGATTGTATTGCATGCATAGTGTGCAATATATATTATGATATTTTGATTCTGAATCTATGTCTATAATTATTGACAACAATTATAAAAGTAGTACCTAGGATTAATCTATAGGGCATTTCCCGAGTAGATGTTCTAGGTGATTATGTTCTAAGTTGTTTATTATGCGACTTCGGTTAATAATGGCTTAGATTAGGCATGGTTTTCATTGAGTGTAATGCTATCGTATTTCTATGGTGTTGCATTTTATCTAATGGATTAGATTTACAATGATAAGAATGTGGCATTTCCATTGAATTTAGGAAAATCGGTGGTTGATTAAATGCTATCAACCTATTATTGAATTGTTTGAACTTCTCTTTCATGATCGATGACTAATTGATTACAACTTAGTTAGTAATTATCATTGGTCTTATTTTTCATTATTCACATTGATTCCTTAATATAATCCTTGTGTTTATTTAATTATTTATTTTTTCTAAATAATATAGTTAATTAGTAATTATTAAAAAGTGAAAAAAACTCTTTTTAAACTAAAGAAAGTTATATAATCCCTGTGGAGACGATCCTACTTATTGCTACTACCAATTTAAATCATAATAAATAGGTGGGTATTATTATTGCACGCTCGACACGTGTCAATTTGCGCACAAATTAGATTACAAATTATGTCTATACGAGAGAGTGTTTGAGGGTCACAAAATTGACAAGTTATACTCGAGATTTAGTGAGTTGGCGCAGAGTACATAATGTACAGACTGGGTAGTGAGTGCAGATTAGTGTCTTATATATAAGGGCAGATTGTGGATACTAGAGGTATCGAAGTTGAGAGATGAGATTTTTCAGGATTCACAATATTTTTGTTTCACCATTCATCCAGGCAGGTGTATCACGACATAGGAATTTCTGGTGGCCTGGGATGAAGGCTCAGCATCACAGACCTGGGGGGTTGTTACAACCTTTTCCCATTTCACGATGGAAGTGGGAAAACATCTCTATGGGTTTTGTTAGAGGACTGCTAGGAGCCATAATTCGATATGGGTGATAGTTGACAGACTGATGAAGTCTGCTCATTTCCTGCCAGTAGCAGCGTACTACACGTTTGATCAGTTGAATATACTATTTGATAGAGAGATTATCAGGCCGTATGAGGTACCATTGACCATCACATCAGACATAGATGTGACCATCACATCAGACATAGATGCGACGTAAACATCCAAGATGCGGCGGAGTATGCCGGAACAGTATGGTACACGCCTATAATTCAGTACAGCTTTTCATCTTTAGACTAATAGATGAACTGAGAGGTTGATCCAAGTCCTCGAGGACATGCTTCGAGCTTGTGTATTAGAGTTTGGCAGATCTTGAGAGGAGTACCTACCATCATGTGAGTTTGCTTACAACAACGGTTATCAGGCCAGTATTAAGATGGTACCATTTGAGGCCTTATATCGCAGACCGTGTTGTTCGCCATCTTATTGTGCTGAGCCAAAGGACCGAGAAGGTCAAAGTTATCCGTCATAGACTCAAGGGTGCCCAAGAGAGACATAAGAAGTATGCAGACAAGTATCACAGTGATCTCACGTACATCGATGAAGCCTTTTTCTATTTAAAGGTTTCCCATCGGAAGGGTCTTCAAAGATTCAATGTGAAAGGCAAGCTTGCTCTAAGATTCATCAGGGCTTTAAGGATTAAGAAACGGGTGAGGAAAGTTGCATAAGAGCATGAACTGCCTCAACAAATGTTAGGGATTCATCCGGTTTTCCATATATCGATTTAATAACTAGCTGAGTTGAGGGCAGGAGTACGACTGATAGTTCACTTGAGTCACATCAACCTGAGTGAGGATATTACTTATAAGGAGTAGCCTATTCAAGTCTTGGATCAAATGGTACATTAGTTGAGGAACAAGTCTATCTCGAAAGTACTCGTCAAGTGGCAGTTCCATGACGATATGGAACTCATTTGAGAGTAGGAAGACTATATGATGGATAGATTCTCGTACCTTCTTGAGTCAGGTATAAATCCTAACTTGAGTTTTAATTTTGAGGATGAAATTTTCATTAGTTGGGAAGATTTTTCACGACACAAATTTCTAATCGCGTTTTAATCCTTCATCAGAATCATTGACCCGTGACATGGGACCCACATCGTGATACGCACACTGACTACAAAATTTAAGAGACTTACATATGGTATTGGCTTGTGTAAACTTAAGGATACTGCAATGAAACAAAATAAGTATCCCCCATGTTCACATTAGGAGGGGTTATTGATCAGTGTATTGTAATTTTTTCTCTTAGCTATGATTTTATCCTTTTGGAGTTTCCTAGCAAGGTTTTTAATGAGGCAATTATATCAATATTATACCCATATTAAGATTAATAAGAATGGTGTACTCTTTTTATTTTTCTAGGTTTTTTGCCATAAGGTTTTTCCTAGTAGAAGTTTTAACTTATCTAAGCAAGTGTCATCTAAGGGGGAATATTGTGATATGGATGACTACTTAACCAAGCTTATAGATGATCACATTGTCAATCATGACTCTCACGTTGGATTGTAGCATAAAACATGGCTTCCACATTGAATTTAACTTGTAAAATTGTATTCATCTTCAATGTACATACACTTATCCATGTATTGTCATGTAACTTGCAATCATATATGACATAAGACTTTGGTGTAACTTGCACACTTTGTGCAAGTACTCATTCTTATCATAACTAAGGGCTTATATAAGGGAGTTTATTCACTTGTAAAGAGCACATCAAGTTGAATTAAGAGCTTCTCATTCCAACTCTTTCATTTCTTCTATTCTCCTTTGTAGTAGTTCTTTGTGGTAGTAATTATTAGTCTTCTACTTTCCTTCTCTAGCTTCTAGAAAGTCCTAAATTAGTTTTACAACACAAAGATTAAAAGAACAATCCTTTATTTAACAACTCAACTTTCTAGTTATGCAATACACCTCAAAATTCAAAGTTAGATCAATTACTAAGGCTAAGCCACTGTACAGGTTTTCTCAATCTCCACTGACAAGCATCAAACATATGATAACTAATATAGAATCTCAAGATACAAAAATCAATAAATCAATCTCATTTTCAAATAATATTTAAAACGCCACCACAATTAAAGTCGATAGGAATTTTTAATCACAAATAATTATCATTTCATATCTATTTGTTGGAATGTTGGAATAAAAAGATAAACTTCATTTAACTTAGCTATATGCACTCGAGCTAAATCTTTTATTTAAATAGTTTTTCATAAACATCCTTCCATTTTCCTATATCTCTTTTTTTCTTCTTTCTTATTTCTTCTTTCTATAATTATATTTTCTTCATATTATATTCCTACAGTTCCCTGCTCCATTTCCTTTAGAATATGTTATTCTTTTTATAGGAATTCTTTCTTACATTTTCCAACCACTAGATTCCTAGCTCCATTTCCTTTGGAATTTGTGGGTCTCTCTATTTTTTTATTTGAAAACTCTTGTTAGCTATTCTCAATTTCACTATAGTCAAAGAAGTATTCTTTTCAACTAAGTAAAATTTATTGGTTAATTTCCTATTTCTTTCCTTCAATTATGGCACAAGTTCCTTTTATTATATATAAATATAAAATACTTGATTAATAATCTTTGTATAACAAGATTCTCAGTAATCTGCCTTGTTTATCTTACATTTTTTTATTTTCTACCCATTATAATGTCTAACACAAAGTAATCAATCCCCTTAAAACTCCTTTAGTGCATACATAATCTAGGTTAAGTCAAATATGGTATAATAATTCCTTTCTATCATAAACTTTCTATTTTTATTGATAGAAAAATGTATCACTTCTATTTAAATCCAAATTATATTCAATTCATATTCCTAACTAAATAAAGTAAAGTGAAGAAATATTATCTAAATACTAAAAAATTTGAGAATTTTAGTCAACTTTGAATAAATAAATAGATTCTACCACTCGTATCTTCCATACTTGGCTTCTTCATACTCCACTTCACTTAAATACCCTCAAACTCATTCCAAAACTTGTCCTCAAGGATTAAAAATTAAGTCGGGTTTCCAACAAAACAAAATACCTCGTGAAGCATAAACAAACTAAATAAAAGAATAATGAATAAATAAACAATTACAAAAATGAATTTCATAATTAAAGAAAGCATGACGAATGAAAATTTTTCAAGCATCATTTTAATTGAGGATAATTACATCAACCATTGTATAATATAAGCCAAACCATAGCAATAGTATCACAGTAGTACACCACATCACATAGATCATTGTATCATATTTCAAATCAAGACCTCAAATAGAATCAATCAAAGATAGACAAAATAGAGAAGAAAGTAGATCAAAACCACCATCCAAATTGTCACATCATAACTACCATCCCCTTGTTCATGCTTTTGAGATTCGTAGCTTGGTGTAGGATCATAGAGCCAATAGTACACTCCCGATACCAGAGTACTTTATGAAAAGACTCCCTCATTGGGCATTCTTAGTTGAGTAGATGGTATCGGGATTTCAGCATCCCCGCATTGCATTCTTTTGGCCATGCACCTCTCGAACCCCTGCATGTTACTTACAATTTCGCCCTGGTTTTGAAACATGAACTCTTGATTTCTCAGAGCTCGCATTTGGTTTTGTAAGATTAACCCCATCATGGCCATCTCCGTCTCATTGGCATACATGCCAGTAAAGTCTTCAATAGGTGGCTCTGAGCTCTTGTTCATCCTCTTATTATATGCTGCAGATTGCTTCTCATCCCAAACTCTTTTTATTTTCTACCAATATTCTTCTTCTCTCTGTGGTATCTCTTCTAAGTATTTCATTTATTTCCCGCTCTTCCTCTGAATCTAAATAGCCTGACACTCGTTTAGCGCTTTCTATAATTTCATCAATGATGGTTCTGTAAGGGTAAATATCTAGCCCCAGACATATCATAAGTTTTTGTTTTGTTTGCAAAATTCATTGATCATCAAGGGAAAAAGTAACCCTTCATTTATATTTGTGGTCATGACATTCCTAATTGAATTATAAATGATTTTGCCAATATCAATGTAACCTATCCCTTGAACAATGTGGTACAACAAAGCCGCCTTGTAGTTTACAACCTCGTAGTACTACAAACTTCGGTTGTAGGCTCGCGTTGATAAAATAGATCTATACTTTAATGGTTTTCCTAGAATTTTTAGTTTGAATGTGTTTTGGATACCTATCCTTATCCAAAATGAATTCGTCCCCTCAGAATTGCTTCCAATCCATTGCTTATGGTTTCATGGGGAAATCCATGTCTTAATTAATTCTCAGGTTTTTGGTTTCCTTATTTTCTCTCCTATGAAATTTTGGTAAACCATAGTACCGATTTATTCTTTGAGCTGAATAGTCCACTGGTCTTCCTCAGACCATGGCTATAATTTTATCATCACTTTCATGCCCGTTTGCATAAAATCCCGGACTAAGATCTCATTACCCATCTCTACAGAGGACCCCGTGTCATTGTCTACATTGTAATCCCAAGTCAACAATCCCTAATTCGACTCCCTTATTATGTTTAAAATTCTAGGGCCATACTTTATTTCTTTCTTTACATTGAAATCCCTCTCAGAAATTATTTTTCTATTTTTAATAATATCACTCTTCATCCTAACAAGAGCCTTTTTTTAAATTATGGGCTGAAAAAGGAATCTTTGGAGTCTTCTCAACTTCCTCCTCTCTCTTCGACTCATCGGTAAAAACTAAAAGTGGAGAAGGTTCTCTTAATGTTCTAACTCTATGATTATTTATTGAAATCCTTATTGGCCTAATAGGTGTAGGTGGAACTTTGGATTTTGTTTTGGGTTTTTTCTACTAAAACTCTATTTCCTTTCTCCTCTCTTGGAAAGCTAGCTTGAAATTCATCGGAAAGTTAAATAAAATTAGCATCAAAGTTTTAACTTAATTATATACTTAAAATAAGTTTTCTAAATCTTTCGTAACATAACATAATTGTGTTATAAATTCTAGTTCTTTGAACATAAAACAAACATGAAACGACCTAAATTAATTAAACTGAAATTAACACTAATCTTGGGGATTAACGGCCGTAGTTCGGGCTTACGTGTAGAACTTGTTCGACTGGAATATGAGAATCGAGGGCAATTGCTATTTATAGTTGATTCTTGATTATGTTGCGGTGTTCAAAATTATTATTTATTATTGCATCGCATGTGTGTCACATTGTCGTCGGGTGAGTTTGTGTGACGGGTACTTGCCTCAAGAAACGTGTTAACTCGAGGATCTGGTAGGCAAAGTACGGGTACATAATAATATCATAATTAACTCAATTTATATAGTAACTCTAAGTTAATAGACGTCGATTCAAAAGTAAAACCATAGCCTAGGTTTAATTAACCAAAACATAAGTTATGGCTCGTCTCGAGATGTGTGCATAGGCGCAGGGCACTGAGTGCCGATTTGTTGGGGACTATTGTAGGTTTTGAAGACATAGATGAAAGACCCATTAAATAGATGAGTCCAATATATATGTGATTAAGTTATTAAGCTAGGCTAAAATAAATCAATTTGATTAAAGCCTATGATTGAAATAATTAATTATGGTCTTTGATTTTCATGGAGATGATCCTAGATTGAGAGTGTCTAGGCAAGTAGAGTTTCTAAATTGTGTCACTTGAAGTAGAGGTCTCTTGATGAATTAAAATGTGGCCATTAAATTTCTTTGAGATGAAGGTGTGAGACTTGATGAGTAGCCAAGATCTTATATGAGGGCTTATATATACAATATCATCTTCTTCATCCATGCAACATTTAGACAAAATTCAGGATTTTAGAGAGAAAAGAGAGGCAACAAGAGCTCAAATTTGGTGAAAAACCAGAGCTTGGAGTGCTATTGAAGAGAGCATATAGTTAAGGGAGCATTCCTTTCACTTTTTTCAATTGAGAATGATTTGCCACTTATAACAAGTAAAGCGGTATAAAATGTTCTCCTCTTCCAAGTGATTGTGGCCGCAAATATAACTGCTCGATTGTAGTAATACCGTGACAAACTTACATTGATTATGGATATCGTCCTCAGGGAAAGGTGTATGCACTCAGTATTACATAATCAAAATTACTCTATTGCTAAGGAAATCCTTTTTAATTTGGTTTTATAACTAAACTACTTTATTCTAACAAATAATTTTAAATTACTTTTCAACTTTTATATTAAGAATATCTTAGTTCACAACTTCACCTAAGTAATGAAATACTATGCTTTTCAATTCACTTTATTCATCTTTATTATGTGTGTGGAATGCCTAATTAGAATAGACAAGATTTCCTTCAAATCCACTTCAACCCATTGTTGTGACGGAAAAACTCTAATGTGCAAACTAGAACTCTACCTATCACTGTGAATAACGTAAGCTCCACATTGCTTTAATGTTCCAAATCTTTTTATTCATAACCAATTAAGTTTACTATCCGTTCCTCCCTAATCAATAACTATCTATCGATGTTATATATTTGACGGCTGTACCGTCCATATTCGGCTTAAAAACTTCAATGGCCATGATAATTTCTAAAACCTAATATCAACAAATATGTGATCAAGATGTTCGTATTGCGCTCAAAATCAATACAAATTCTTACCATTGCACTTTTTTATCTTTACAATATATTCATTTTTATAGCTTATCATTCATACCATATGATCTATTGATCCCTATTATTAATGAACTACACAGACTTTATTGAAAAAACAATGTACATATTGGTATTCATTGAAATCAGAAACATAATCAAATAACTTCAATTAAATCAATAAAAATAATACTCGAATCACCACACGTGAGTCTTCAATATCTTCCTTTCCACAAATCTTCTTAGCACCCAAGAATAAATTATACCTATGCTAATTTATGATATTGGTTGCTAATGGGTGGTAATTGGTGAGTTTACCAAGTTATAATATCTATTTATACTCTTAAGACTCGTTTGAAAATAATTAGAAACCCAACTAAACAATTTCTCATAAAATAGAACTCTAACTTTCTAATTTCTTTAATCTCGGCGCTGACCGTAAGTGGTCCGGCAGTGTGTGTACAAACCCACGACGCCGTGACATTTCGACCACCTTGTGCATTTTTTCCTCCATTAGTAGGCTCAACGCCCTGCATTCCTATCGCCGACGCCGTCCCTTTTTCTCCACGGTGCCAACCATCCTGCCCACTTTTCTCTCTTTGCTTTGCTCTCCTAAGCTGTGCCTTCATCTCCCCATAGTGTCACACATCCTATCCATGATGTCAAACTCTATTTTATGTATTTTAGATCCGTTTCTTCGTGAATTCACCCGTTTATCTCCTTTATGCCTAGTAACCTGAAAATACATAAATATCGTCAATTAGATTTCATTTCGGAATATTTATACTAAATATACTACTAAATGTATACTATATATAAGTCTAAATAATCACTTATTAAATACCTCCAAACTTAGGATTTTACACATCCCGAGCAAAAGGGTATTTTACTAAGTATTATAACTACTATTACTCTAGTTCACTTTCAATTTATATTGTTCATGGAGTATCCTTTAATCCAAATAAGTTCAAGTTAATAATTCACTCAATATTTTTTCTTTTCAGAAACTTATATTTTCATAACATGTAGCCTTAACAACACATATAATTCACTTTTAAAACTCAAGAGTAGATCACCACCAAAACCATCACTACTCACAAGTTTGGTTCACCTTGACACTCAAGTAGCAAGTGGACAATCTCATGATTTCTCATTAAGCTCATGAATTCCCAAATAAGCATAAATCAAACTAATTTTGGTAGACTTCAGCACTTCAATAGTCTATAGGTCTTAACAAAGATGGAAAGAAAACTTAACTTAATCAAGCTTCTAGTATTCGAGTTAAATATTTTATTTGAAGAGTTTTTTTTTAACTTCTGCCTTTATTTCTTTATTTTTGTCTCTCATTTCTTTTCTTCTTCTCCATTTATTTTCTAATTGCACAGTCCCTGCTCCTTTTCCAATGGATTTCGTTATTCCTAACTTTTTCCAACCATCAAGTTCTCTGTTCCATTTCCTATAGAACTTGTGTGACTATCTATTTTTTCTTTATTTTTAAAACTATAGTTAGCACTTCTTTCTTTCACTCCATCAAGCAAGTTAACTCCAACTTTTTCATTAAACATGCTTATTTCTTCCCCTCTCAGCACTACGTCTTTATTTGCTTTTTATCATCAAGATTCACACTTATTATAAAATTCTTTAGAGATCTGACATTTTCCACAAGAATTGTCCTAGCATTCTTCTTGCTTTTGTTTCAAGTTCATGGCCTTCCTTACCTTTAGGTTTCTAATCATGAAATTATATCGTTGTTGCTACATTTTATTTTTTCTTCAAAAACCTAAAACACACTCTTAAGTTTCATATCAACAATACACTTGTATCTTACTCATCCTCAACTAAAGGCATGAGCATGCAAATGAATTACTTTTTCATTACATAGTATTATATATAACCTAATCTATACTACCTAAACACATTGCAATAATAAGTTAAATGAAAAAGAATACACTACCATGATTTCCTCTTTAAATGCTTTAAAAATAAAATTTTAATGATCATACCTGCGTGTATATCCTTATTTCATTCTTTCTTACCACTTCTCATAGTGTAGTGTAGTGTTGATGCCTCTGAACTTAAACTAAACCTTATCCTCAAGGTTTAAAAATAAGCTCGAAACATGAAAAATACTAAAACACAAACATATAATAATAACAAAAGATATAATAAATAATATAGTAAACTTAAAATTTAAATAACCAAATAAATAACAAAATATCTCAAATATAAAATATCAATATCAAGGTATTTCTCAACTCCCCAAGGTCTAAAGAAATCCCAAGACTCTAACATCAGGACTGCGCATCATTATCATCATCAGCATCATCAGCATCATCTGCTCTAGCATAGGATGGTGTCAAAGGATGCTCCACATTTCTGCTCTGCACCACATCTGGATCAAACACGTGGTTTAGTGCTGTTGAAAAGCCAAAAGACCTATCAATCAGTCTCATCTTTGTGCTCCTCTCATATCTAGCTATGTCCCTCTGATGATATGCAAATAACATAAAGTTTCGCTATCCGTTCAGTTGATCTTGCTCATATCTCATCAAGGCTTCACGATACTGAGCCCTGTTCTCTCTGTACTGTCTCCTTATCGCAGCAATCCACATTCTCTACTACCATGGATTCAAGTCCTCTGGTGGTGGTACTGGTGGCTGTGGTGGAGGAAGTGGTGCACCTCAGGACCATTTGAAGACTTTCTCTTGTATAAGTTGGTCTACAAACTCGTAGCCCTCAGCGAATCTTTGCTAGTGCTCATTCTCATCTGCATACCCTTTGTCTTACAACTTTTGGGCTTACTCTGCTGCTGCTGTTGTTGTGTGAACTTCTTGCTGCTTGTCCAACAACTCGGCCTCAATTTCTTTCCCTCGGCTCTCTCCCTTTCATCTTCAAATTCTTGGTAACCTGTTGGTGATTTTAATGTGAGCATAAACTCCTCATCCATGATTGGTTGGGCCTCAATATCAAATTCTTCATCAAAAAGCAGTTGCACTCTAACCTTTAAGCACATCTGAGTAATACAAATTGGAAACAACAATTTGTTGTCTCTGTCTGTCATAATATAGCCCTTCGAGTTCTTGTAGATGATCTAGCCGAAGTTGATCTCCCCATTCTTTGTAATCTCAAATAAATAAGCCGCCTTTGGCTTGTTGATCTTTCCCTACTGAGAGGTCGGCTATAATGAAGCAAAAAGAAAGTGTTGCGACATTCTGTAGACTTTCCTCCCACTCCCTTTCTTAATGTGCTTCAACATATTCTCATCTCCCTTTAATGTACGAACTATTTTCTGCTTTAGAATACTCCTCTAGGCCTCTATTAATCCAAGCCCTCTCACTTTGCTCACTACCTAAAACCCTAGTGCTTCTTTGAATCAAATCCCTAAATCAATGCCCTAGCTCTCTACTTTTGTACAAATCCATAATACACTATCTTTTTTCACTATAAATCATTAGGAACTCTCTTTTCTCACATATAAATGATCAATCTTAGGTTCTTGTAGGATGTATGCTTGGTTGGTGGTGAAAGGAATAGGTTTCAAGTATGCATGACATGGTGAAATAGGTTAAAACCCCATTCATTGACACTAGCGCCGTCCCTTATAGGGCACGACATCGTGACAACTCCGTGACGGCGTCGACTGTCCTATGAGGATTTTTTGTGCACTACTTGGTGTCCTGCTGGCATCGTGCCTAGTACCCCATGACACCATGTGTTAACACACATGACGCTGACCTATATGTCCACGTCTTTTGCATGTATTTATCTCATTAATTCCTATTTGGCGTTTTCTGAATTTATGTATTACAACATAAGATGTCATGACCGTGTTAAATCCATGTATATATGAAATTCATAAAAACATTACCCGCGATTTGCCCATGTACCTCACCTTTGTCGCTTTAATTCCTTCGCTCTTTTATGCTCTTTACTAAGTTAGATGAGACTTCTCCATTCAGATGAATCTTCACCTAGCAAATGGTCTTTCCTGCATATTTAGCAATTTTTTTTAAAAGTTAGAAACTGTAACCTATGAATTATCGTTAACTAGACTAAATAACTACTTGTCTAACTAAAAATGAAAAACTTGAGATTTAAAACCTCTGGGTTGCCTCCTAGTAGTGCTTAGTTTAATGTCATTAGCCTGATGCCTTTTCACTCGTTTAGTCCGAGTCTAAATTGAGATACTCCATTTGTTGATCAGAGATAATAATATCGTTCCCTTTTGGATGCACTTCTTGCCCATTAACAAAAACAATCTTCTCGGCGTCATCATGTTCCTCTATACTCATTGTGATCTTTTTCTTCCTTGTGTACAATGCTGCATTGACAGCGTTAAAGAATGGTCGCCTAAGTATCATAGACACATCATCATCCATATTATAATCCATAGCCTCAAAATTTGCGATGAATGTGAATCTACCCACTTTCACATGCACATTTAATACTCCCCCGATGGTTGGTACCAAGTTGCTATCAACTACTTGTAAATTTGTTGTATTGGGACAATTGATCTTCAAATAAGACATTAAACTGTGGCTCCCGTATCACATAAGACATTAAACTGGTGCCTATAAAAGCTTATTGGTAAGCATATGTCTCTAGGATCTCTCCCCTTGTTAGACCTTATCTAATTAGGGCATCTGACAGGCCTAGATTACCTTAATCCCATGATAATCTAGCAGCCTTAACCTCTCCATCAATAAACAATTAAATTTAAGATATTATAATTATCAATTATAAAACTTAATTCACGACAAAGGATTCTAAATTAAGTCTTAAACCTTAATGTTATTTTAGATTAATTAAATAATCCTCAAAATTCTGTAAATTTTTTTTTGACAGCAACTCCTTTATTTCTAAGCATACACCAGAATACTCGGCTTTAAAAAATCTTAAACAAAACCTATTCAGCTTGGTGGAAAAGTCGAAGGACTCACAATCCACCCCACAACAATATATATCGCATTCACAAAAAATATTTATTCATTCCAACCTATCTCAGATTTTCAAAATCATTAAACTATCATTACCTTAGCTCTGTAGCATTTTAATCCGTCCTAAAACCATTATAACAAATTCCAAAAGAGATCCTACTCACATAAGAACCCAAAAACCATTTAAACAATATAATATATTCAAGAATAGTAATACAGAAGGAAGAAAACTAAGCAAGTCACATATAGTTGGAAAGCTTTCCCTTTCCCTTATCGCCGCTAGAACCTGTCATTATCCAATTATAAAATTTCAATAATATCAAATAAGTAAATCCCACACTATCCAGTACACCTGTAATAATCAAATACATAATAATCCAAGGAATTTAAACGAAGAATATAATCTAAGGAATTTAAATACAACTGTGAATCCATCCATTTTTGTTATTCAACCACAATCAGATGATGTTCTCCGAAAGTGGTAAGTAAACAATAATGATGAGTCATGCACGGGGAGGATAACCGAACGAGTCTCGTTCCTTGAGTCTATCCAAGCATGATTTGGTTCAACGTGATATCATGATAATCACGTGATGCGAAATATCAGTGACTCTAGCCCCTCAAGCATAATATATTGTTCTATAACCATGGTATAATCTACACTATAAGGAGACTCAAATCGCCTTATCCTCCAAACCCATGTATGCATGTACAACAAAAAATGCAATTTATATGAAATTATAATCATACAATGCAAAGGTTACTATGTGATTTACTTAACCTTAAAAACGCGATATCGCAACTCTCTTACTTTCCGAGTTGGTGAACTAGTCCACACGAGGATCCAATTGTGTTCCTACAATTCATTAATACATCCTATAAGCCTCCATAACAACTTTACCATTTTTCTAATTATTTACAATTTAATTGACCCAATCGTGTCACGAAATCCCTAAAATACTTCCAAAATAAACTCTCTGATGCCCAAATTTCATTTTTTACTCATAATTATTATTCGGCATCGAAAATGATATTGTCTAAGCTTAAATATAATTTCTCCAATTTATTATATATTTATTATTGGTTTTTCGATAACTCGAAAACCTCGAAATCCCTCAAAATCAATGCTTCGGATATTCAGACCTCAATTTTGACTCCAAATTGTGGTTCGGAATCGAAAATTAACCTATTCAAGAGTTTAAAATAATTTTTGAAATTTTGAATATTTTTCGGTCTCGTAACACGCTTTACGAGGCAAAATCCTAACATAAATCCCCGAGAACATCACAAAATCCTTAATTTTCATAAAAACCCACAATTTCTAGTTAATTAGTCCAAATAATATTTTTTTGAACTTTTTTTTTCTAGAATTTCGTTTCCAAATTTCTAGCGTTTTTCCTATTTTCTTTTTAATTAGGGTTTGACCCCTAAAACGAACCCGATTCGGTTCGGTTTGAGGTCAAACCCCATCTTCTTATTCCTAACGAAAACGACCCCTTTTTAAATTTGATTTTTCATTGGGTTGGGTTTGTAGGTTCTTAGGGAGGGGAGACAAGGTCGTCTCTATCGTCAGATAAGCCGAGCTTCCCATCCGCCATGTTCATTTTTCTCAAAGCTATAAACTCCATTAATTACACGAAAACCAACATCAACGACAAACCTATCTAAAAAGAAAAAAACACACACACAATCAACTCATTCTCGATCCTGTGATCCCTCTCTCCCTCTCGGTCTCCTTCTCTCTCATCTCAATCTCCCCTCAAACCATATCACTGATCACTCGATTTTTCTCTGTGCAAAACCAAAATGGATAAGAAGCTACTATTTGTTTGCAACAAATGTATTAGATTTCATCGAGATTCACATTACACGAATCTCGAGACAAATGTAATGGTTACATTACATAATATAAATTTGATATTCCTTGAGATACGTACCATGTATCTCGAGGTCAATATTTATTTTAAAATAACATTAAATGAGGTGGTGATGATTTGAAGATATATATTAGAATTTTGTCGAGATTCTTATCACATGAATGTCGAGGAAAATCTAATAATTCACTTATATATTTCTTTTGATCTTCCTTGATATATGTACTATGTATCTCGAGGTCAATCTTATAGCTATCAACAAGATAATCAAAACCCTAACTGACTCACTGTGAAATCAATTATTTTGATGTCCTCTAGATACGTATCACGTATCTCGAGGAAGGTCATGATTTTATTAAAAAACTCATACATCATTTGATTCTCCTCAAGATTGGACAACACACATCTCTAGGCATGGATACATTATCTCCAACAACATGTTCCACCATTTTCTTCCTCAACACTCACACTATGCGCATCTCAAGGCGAATCCAAGGTATACTTTTATTTAACTCAAACTATAGGATTGATTTATATATTTATATATATAAACTATATATATATATAAAAAAATATATATATATATACACACACCTGTGTATTTTTGCATATATAAATTCGCCACGCGTACTAATGACCAACCTCGGGCGTGTACACTTTCGTACATCCCAAACTTCAAAAAAATACCTCGTGTGTTGCTAGGGCCCTTTAAGAATTATATAATGCTATATAACCACAATATAGTGTACACTATAAGGAGACTGGAATCGCCTTATCCTCCCAACCCGTGTATGCATGTACAACAAAAAATGCAATTTATATAAAATTATAATCATAAAACGTAAAGGTTACTATGGGATTTACATAACCTTACAAATGTGATATCGCAACTCCCTTGCTCTTCGAGTCGGTAAACTAGTCCACACGGGGCTTCAATCATGGACCTACAATTCATTAATACATCTTGTAAGCCACCACAACAACTTCATCATTTTTCTAATTATTTGCAATTTAATTGACCCAATCACGTCCCGAAATCCCTAAAATACTTCCAAAATAAATTTTTTGATGCCGAATTTCATTTTTTATCCAAATCAATTCTTCGAATGTCCAGATCCTAATTTTGACTCCAAATTGTGGTTCAAAATGAAAATTAATCTAGACTAGAGTTTAAAACAATTTTCTAAATTTTGAGTATTTTTTGATCTCGTAACACGCTTTACGAGGTAATATCCCTAGCATAAATCCTCGAGAACATCACTAAATCCTTAGTTTTTGTAAAAATCCACAATTTCTATTTAATTAGTCCAAATAATATTTTTCTGAGTTATTTTTCTATTTTCTTGGAATTTCTTTCCAAATTTCTAGCATTTTTTCCTCTTTTCTTTTTAATTGGGGTTTGACCCCTGAACTAAACTGGTCTGATTCAACTAAACAGGATCTGGTTCTATTCGGTCTTGGGTCAAACCCTTCTTCTTCTTCCTCACGAAAATAACCCCTATTTTTTAATTTGATTTTTCATTGGGTTGGGTTTGTAGGTTCTTAGGGAGGGGAGATAAGGTCGTCTCCGTCCTCGGATAAGCCGAGTTTCCCATCCGCCGTGTTCATCTTCCTTAAAGCTCCAACCTCCAATAATAACACGAAAACCAACATCAACAATAAACCCAACAACAGCGAACAACATACATATTACCTCGGCCTCGATCCTGTGATCCCTCTCTCTTGGTCTTTTTCTCTATCCTATTTGTCCCCCTCATATCACTGATCACTCGATCTCTCTCTATGTGCGAAACCAAAATGGAGAAGAAGCTACTATTTGTTTGCAATAAATATATTAGATTTCCTCAAGATTCCATTACATGAATCTTGAGACAAATGTAACGGTTACATTACATAATATAAATTTGATATTCCTCGAGATACATATCATGTATCTCAAGGTCAATCTTTATTTTAAAATAACATTAAATGAGGCGGTGGTGATTTGAAGATATATATTGGAATGTTCTCGGAATTCGCTTTGCATAAATCTCGAGACAAATCTAATGATTCACTTATTTATTTCTTTTGATCTTCCTCAAGATACGTACTACATATCTCGAGGTCAATCTTGTGGCTATCAACAAGATAATCACAACCCCTAACTGACTCACTATGAAATCAATTATTTTGATATTCTCAAGATACATATCATATATCTCAAGGCAGATCAAATGGTTTTATTAAAAAAACTTATACATCACTTAATTCTCCTCGAGATTGGACAACACGCATCTCGAGGCATAGACACATCATCTCTAATTACACGTTCCACCATTCTTTTCCTCAACACTCACACTACGTGTATCTGATGGCGAATCCAAGGTATACTTTTATTTAATTCAAACTACAGGATTGATTTATATAAATATATATAAATATATATACACCTATGTATTTTCGCGTCTATAAATTCGCCACACATGCCAATGACCAACCTTGTGTTTAGACACTATTGTACATCCCACGCCCGTCACCCTCGACCCTGCGTGTCCCTTGGTGCCCACCAATTTATTAATTATTTTATTTAATTTCATGATCATATTTCAATTTATATTAAATTAAAATTTGAAAAATACCCAAACTTCACCAAATATTGGGAAACATTCCCAACGCACTCTGGAGCTCATGGACACCACATATGAACTCTACTTGACCGTATTTTGCGTCAAATTAGTGTATAATAGATCATATAGGCACACAACACATAAAAATAATATTTAAAATTTATGATATATGATCCGTAATGTGTGGGTTTCACCTCGGATACCTAAATTCCAAATTAAGTCCAAAAATACTTAATTAGATGTGTAATCAAGTTTATAAAATTCTCGGATGTTACAAGAAGGCCCTTCATTTTGTTGCTTAGCTCTCAATTGCTTCTTCCCCTTCTTGTTATTTTTCAAGGCATTTATCCGTTGTTGCTTGAATCTTTCAAGTTCATCTTGGCTCAATTCCATTTTGTTCTCATGCATTACTTCATGCTTCCTCATAGCCAAAATATTGACTCTTTTTGGCTTGTGCATCACTTGCTCTTGGCTTGGCTCATTTATTATCGTAGTTCTTATCATGTGAATAGCATTAATATTTTCATTGGGATTCGTGATAATGTTACTTTGAAACTGCCATTCTTTCCTTGAATTTAAGGTAATGGCTAACTAACCAATATGTCTCTCCACATTCTTGATTGATTGTGATCTCTCATAGCCCATTCTCTTTATAGTTTGTTTCACATTTTCCATATCTTTCTCATGCTTCTCATTACATTACCTATTGCGCACATCCATAGTGTGCAAGAGTTTCTCAATTGACTTCAATGAAGCTATCTATTCACGTTACCCTAGTTGTCGTCATTGGACTTGTTGATCGAAGCCTGGAGGTAACTTCAGTACGTTATCAGGATTTCCATATGGGAAGTTGGGGTTGTTTTTTATATCATTGATAAAACCTTTGAGGTACCATTCCTTTCGACATGAAGTTGGTTCCATAACCTTGGTTGTTCATGAAGTTGATGTCCTCATACTCCATTCCTTGCCGCATGTCCATTTGATAAACCACCATGGTGTGCTGATTAATGGGTTGTTGTATCACTTGCACTTGTAGACCTTGTTGTCCAATTTAAAGCTTTGCCATTTGACTACTCAGGTTGGATAGTTGTGCCATGATCGAAGCTTGCGAATCAATCTCATATATGCATGTTGGTTTCCTTACTGTGGGACGATTACCGACTATAGAGTTATGAGACATAAGAACTAGGAGATCGAATGCTCCATCCTCATCCTTGGTTAATATAGAACCACCTGCGACAGCATCTACTAGTGTTCTTGTGCTATGATTCATCCCATAGTAGAAAATTTAGAGTTGTGCCCATTTCAAGTATTCATTTCCTAGACATCTCCTCAACATCTCCTTGAATCTTTCCTAAGCCTCGCAAAGATACTCGACATCTTTCTGCTTGAATTGATTGATTTCTATATTCCTTTCACTGACATTAATTGGGGGAAAGAACTTATCTAGAAATCTTTCATTGATTTCTGCCCATGAGGTTATACTCCCTGCGTTTAATCCTTGAACTAGGATTTGGCTTTTCCACCCAATGAGAATGGAAAAACTCTCATCTTGATCATTTCCTTTGTAACTCCGGTAATGTGCACAATGTTGTACTTCTCCAAGAAATTCCCTACATGTTCAATCGGATCTTCATTCGCTAGCCCATTGAACAGGTTATTTTACACAATGTTGATTAGAGATGGTCTCAGTTCGAATTCGGTGGTGTTGGCTGGAAGCCTCATCATTCCGTTGTAAGTCTCTTGAATTTTTGGCTTGAAGTAGTCACGAAGGCATCATTGTCATTGCACTCTGTCTTGCTGTACCAGATCACCTTCAGGTTGGTTATTCCCTTGGCCCTATTGTTAGTTTCGCGTTTGATCTTCTACCATCTTGATTCCTTTGATTTCTTTCTTTTATTAATTCTGTTAATCTCAGGGTCTACGCATGCACTAATTCTCTCTCAAAAGAAGACACAAAAGATCAAATGCAGATTTCAAACTAATTAAGTCTAAGTGGCTACCTATATCTGAAAATGGCTAAAAAAACTTGATCATGGTGGCAAGTATAATGGCTCGATTGTAGTAATAGTGTGACCAACTTACATTGATTACGAATATTGTCTTCAGGGAAAAGTGTATTCACTCAGTATTAATTTGTCAATATTGTCTTCAGGGAAAGGTGTATCACTATATTGCTAATGAAATCCTTTTTAATTTGGTTTTATAAATAAACTACTCTATTCTAACAAGTCAATCTAAATTACTTTTAAACTCTTATATTAAGAATATCTTAGTTGAAAACTTCACCTAGGTAATGAAACACTATGCTTTTCAATTCACTTTATTCATCTTCATTATGCATGTGCAATGCCTAATTGGAATAGGCAAATTTCCTTCAAATCCACTTCAACCTTCTATCGTAACTGAAAAGATTCTAATGTGCAAACTAGAACTCCACCTATCGGTGTGAATAACATAAGCTCCATATTGCTTTAATGTTCCAAATCTTTAGATTTATAACCAATTAAGTTTACTATCCGTGCCTCCCTAATCAATAACTATATATCGATGTTATATATATTTTACGGTTGTACCGTCCATATCCGGCTTAAAAGTTTCAATTGCCATGATAACTTCTAAAACCTAGTATCAACAAACACATGATCAATATGTTCATAGCATTATGCTCAGAATCAATACAAATTCTAACCATTGCACTTTTTATCTTTACAATAAATTCATACTTATAGCATAATATTCATACCATAGGATCCATTGATCCCTAAGATTAATGAACTACTCATGCTTCATTGAAACAAACAAGCACACAGTGGTTTTCATTGAAATCAGATATATAATCAAATAACTTCAATTAAATCAATAAAAACTATACCTGAATCACCACACGTGAGTCTTCGAAGTCTTCTCTTCCATAAATCTTCTTAATACTCAATAATAAAATATACCTATGCTGATATAGGATATTGGTTGCTAATGGGTGGTAATTGGTCAGTTTACCACGTTCTAATATCTATTTATACTCCTAAGACATGTTTTAAAACAATTGGTAACGCTACTAAAAAATTTCACACAAAATAGAACTTTAACTTTCTAATTTCTTTAATCTCGACGTTGTTTGTAAGTGGTCTGACACTATGTATACAAGCCCATGGCGTCGTGACAGCTTCAGCCACTTTGTACATTTTTCCTTCTTTGATAGGCTCGACGCCCTGCGTTCCTGTCCCTAGCATCGTCCCTTGTCTTCCACGACATCAACCATCTTGTCCACTTTTCTATTTTTGTTTTTCACTCGCACACTGTGCATTCATCTCCTACGTTGTGCCTTCATCTCCCCACAACATCACACATCCTTGCCACGACGTCAAACTCTATTTTATGTATTTTAGTTCCGTTTCTTTGCAAATTTACTTGTTTATCTCATTTATGCCGTGTAGACTTGGAAATACATAAATACTGTCAATTAGAGTTCATTTTGAGATATTTATGCTAAATATACTATTAAATTAATGCTATATATAAGTCTAAATAATCACTTATCAACAAGCTAAATGTAATCTTAAAATGAATCGATGCAAGTGAGACTTTGCCAATTGAGATGCCTTATAAATAAACTTTTATAGGCTAACTCTCAATATTGGAGCAAACAAATAAGAATATAGATTAAGCTTGACTTGGTTCCAAAGAATAGGCTAACTCTCAATATTGGAGCAAACAAATAAGTTGTGCAACCAAAATCTTGGTTTATGAATAAATTAAGATTAAGAATAAAACCCATGTAAATATGTTGTCAAAATAACATAAGCATGACGTGAAATCCGAGAATTCCATAAACTTGATTAGGATACTAATTGAGTATTTTCATATTTAATTTGGGATTTAGGTATCCGAGGTGGGACACTTTATGGATCAGAGATCATAAATTTAAATATTAATTTTGTGTGCTGCATGACTAGTGGGTGTATTATACTCTATTCGATGCAAAATAAGGTCAAGTTAATGGTATTTGCGGTGTCTGTGAGTTTTGGAGCGTGTTGAGAATATTTTTCAATTTTGAGGAAATTAGTGTATTTTTTGGGATTTAATTTGGACCTAAAAATAAGAGATAATCATGAAACTAATAAACTAGTGGACGCCTAGTGACATGTGGGGTCGAGTGTAACACGCGTGGGATGTACAATAGTGTGCACGCTTGAGGATGGTCGTTGGCGCGCGTAGTGAGTTTATAGCTGCGAAAACACATTGGTTTATATATAATTATGTATAATATAGTTTATATACATATATATAAATATATAAATGAAACCTATAGTTTAATTTAAATAAAAGTATACATTGAATTTCCCTCGAGATACGTAACGCGAGCATCAACGAGGTAAATGAGTTGAACGTTAGCTGTTGGAGAGGTAATCTATGCCTCGAGATGTGTGCCATCTCATCTCAAGGAAAATCAAGTGTATGGTTAGTTATTAAACTACAAGATCTACCACGAGATACGCGATACGTATCTCGAGGAGATCAATACAATTAATCTTTGTAAGTCATTTTGGCGATGATGATCTTGTTAATAGTCACAAGATTGATCTCGAGAAAGATTAAAATAATAAAAACAAATCATTGGATCTTCCTCGATATTTGTGTGATGCGAATATCGAAGAAATCTTATATTTATTTCTAACAACATAGAACCGCCTCTTTGATTTCGATGAAGATATCAAAAATTAGAGAGAGACAGTAAGAACGAGAGAGGGAGACCGAGAAAGAGAGAGACCAAAAGATAGAGGCGATAAGAATGTGGGTGTGTATGTGTGTGTATGTGTATGTTGTGTATGTGTGTGTGTTATTCATTATTGTTGGGTTATTGTTGTAAGTGGTTGTGATGTTGTTAATGGAGGTTGAGATGAGTTGGGATGGAGGTTTGGTTCATGCGGGGAGGATGATGGTAGGGGTATTGTCTCCCCTGCCCAAATGTGATTCGAGGTTGGGCTTAACCCAACCCTAATCAAAGATTTAAAAAGAAAAGAGAGCTTGCTGTTGAAACGCAGAGGAGATGAGGAAGAAGAGGGGGTTTGATCCCCTAAACCGAACTGAATCAGGTCTGGTTCAGAGGGTCATAACACCCTTTCTTAAATAAAAAGAAAAAAATGTGTTGGAATTTTTGGAAAAAACTCTAGAAAAATGAAAAATATGAAAAATGATATTTTTGGACAAATAAATAGAAGTGAGGGAAATCTATGACAAATAGATAATTTGAAATTTTCTCTAGTATTTATATCAAGGTTTTCCTCCTAATGCGTGTTACGATACTCGAAACTGCCAAAAATTTTAAAAATTGTTTAAAAGCCAAGTCAAGGCTAATTTGCGATTTCGAACTACAATTTGCTTTTGAAATCGGGATTTGAATATCCGAGGGTTAATTTTGGAGTGACTCCAGGTTTTTAAGACTTGAGAATACCAAAATAACTCGAAAATTGGTCAAAACCATTAGAAATTCGAATAGGGAACTTATCCAAATTTCTTAATGATTTTAGGTAATGTAGAGGATTCTCAAACCACTGGAAAAGAAGCTTGGGGAAAAGGTTCAAAGTATGTGAAATCCGGGGAAACGTTGCGTGAGGCTTCATAACCAACTTTGAGTTGGTTTGATGGTAAGTAAACCCTCAAGTGATCTTTATTATTTAAGGAATTTATGTTTATACCTATAATTGTATCATAGTCTGCATTGCATTTTATCATCTTTGGTCATCCATACATAGAGTGAGTGAGGCGGATAAGCTTGTTTCGAATTCTGGTTTGATTGAAACTAGGTTTCAATCCTGCCTTTACGCCGTCTAAAGATACTAGTGGAGTTTAACGCCAAAAAGTAATTTATGCATTTCATGATCTACTAATACTATCTCTATGATATTTTTGAAAGTTGAAATTTGATTATAGTTAGGAAATAATGACAAAGTGGATTAGATGGCATGTTGACGCATATATCTTATTGTTTATTTGGAAATGCAATTACATGTCTCCATGTATCACACTAACAATTGCATGAATACAAATCAATGTAGGAATTTACTTGCCTGACATCTTTGAGTTGTTTTTGATGATGTCAGATTCCATATGACGACAAGGGAAAAGTGGTCAAGGCTCGAAGATTTTGGTGGTTGTTTTCACAATTTAAAGTATATTATTTTTAAGTTGTTTATATATATTGTTTTTTTAGGATTCTGTGGGCGAGTGTAGGACGTGAACTTTCACCGAATGGTTGTTAGAGTTTCCTGAGTTAGTTTAAAACACGTTGAGAATTTTATGTTTCAATTTTGGTTTATTGCAGATTGTAAAGTTGTAATTAAGCTTTCAGAGACTTTAAGTTGGTTATAAATTTGATTTTGATATATGTTATGAACTACGATGAGTTATGAGTCCTTTTAGGCTTCTCCCTAATTCTGCTGTCTATTAGGTGAATTTTTCGGCAAGCCACTTTAAGGGAAGGTACTGCTGAAATTTTATTAAATACGAATTTGATATCTTAATTTGCTTGAAATGAACAAATCATGAATTAAGTTCATTAAGGATTTAAATTTAGTTTTAGAGCAATATTAAGGATTGAAATAAAGATAGTTTGAAGGCCAAAGTCAAAAGAATGTTTAGGCTGACTAGAATATTAGAGAGTCAAGATAATCTAGGCCAGTCAATCATCTTAATGACGAGGGGGCTGATAAACTTGGTATCAGAGCTAAAGGTCGGTTCAATAGAGGATAAACTTTGGTTGGAAACCAAAGGGTGATTGAGCGTCATTAGTTGGGAAGTGGCTGTGAGCCCGGATATTTTTGTTATTATGTTATGTTTGTGATGTGTATGTATGTATTATCGCTATATATGCGATAGGAAGTTTATTCTCCATGTCCGTTCGATACTTAACTAGTAAGATACGACGAGTAAGATTAGAAAAGGATAATTAAAAAAAGAATAGACTTATGCAACGATAACTGAGAGTGATGGTTGCAAAATAGACTTGTCAATAGTCCGAATTCATAAAGGTGTTGTAAGTAGTTCGATACTAATATAACTGATGAAAGTATCAGTTATGAAACCAATAGGGAATTAGTTGAAAAGGATGTTCAAATGATTTAGTTACTTAAGTATTGAACATGGATTCCTTTCAAATCGAAAGTATCAAACTATTAAAAGTATAAAATGCTCAAGAAAATGTTAAAATAGTACCGACAGGGAAAATGGAGACACGTGGTTTTGAAAGTAGAAATTGATGAGACAAACTGAATTATGACTAAAAATCATAATGGGATTGTTATATGATTAAATAAAGTTGTCTAAGTCGGTTTCTATTAGAATAAAATACTTTAAAGTAAAGTATTGTCTCCTTTCTGAAACAAAACATCAAGTGAATATAATTTACAACAATAAAATGAATTCTAAAAAGAAGTACTGAAAATTTTGATTGTTTATCACTCAATTTTCTTGTTCATATGGGACGTTGAGTATTGTGGTTCTATGAGTCAAATAAAGAAATGATAAAACTAAGGGAAATACACGAGTTAGAAGTAATCATTGTAAACCTTAGATTAGGTGTTGTTATGAAACAAAGATCAACATAAATTCCTAACTTAAAAATGAAAAGTCTAGTGATAAGATCATCGTGTTAGAAGTTAAGGTGTTGGGGAAGTGGTCTAATAATACCTTGGATTATCTATTAAACATTCATACCAATGACTGTGTATTGAGATTCAAAGTACTGAATAATCACTTCTAACGACATTAACTTTTCACTACAATTTAAAATATAACTAATGAAAAGATAAAAGTATTGATTGAATATCAGCATGTGATTGACATAGGACGGTAGAATGTTCTCCTATATTGCAAGAATTTCCATTGATAGGAATTAAAGGATTAAAACAACATCTTTTGAGGTTTAATTAGTTATTAAGTTAATCAGAACTTGGAAATTTAAACCAAAGTAATATACGATTGATATTAGTGAATATGTTATACATATTTGTTCGAATATCTACACCATGTGACTAGCCTGTGGTGAAGTTTAGATCACTAGTTATTAGAAATTGGAGTTGATGTAAGATACCTGAAATGATGGTGAAGATACGTACAACTTACAGCTCAGTTTGTAAGCCTTATCTCTGTTAGGTTGGAAATACTGAATAGAGTTCAATGTATCTGACTGGATATGTTGGAAGAACTGAGTATTCTTCCCTTGTAATTAAGGGATGTCAAAAATGTGTTAAGTAGTGGCAAAGTGAGATATCATATTTGTAACTTGTATGCGATAAAAGTTAATAGGTATACTATGACAATATAATTATCGAATATGTTGATATCTTTATTTTGAAACATATATCTACTCAAGTTAAGATAATTGTCTCTACTCAGGCAATGAGAGAAGTCTAGTGAACATAAATAATTAAGATTGATTATTAAGTGAATGGAATAAGGTTCTTGGTGAACTCATGAATAGGAAATGATTTGACGAAGTTTAAAAGTCGTTAATTTTCTAACCAATCAAATAGAAAGTTAAGTGAATTGGCTGACGAGTCAAAACTGATAATTGCTTTATAATCCACAATTTAAATAATATTGTGAGTAGACATTTAGAGAATGAGTGAGAGTTGCACGAAGTGTTAGGTTTCATTTTATGATCAGATTGTAAATCGAGATCTCTTGTCATGGTATGATAGATGTAATTAGAGATCTATAGTCATAGGATGACTTCTGTAATTCTTGGTTTCTATTGAAAAATGCTGAAATGATGATGGATTAGATAGACACACTACTTTACTTAGTATCTAATGTTGTGCTAAAATATTGTTTGCATCACTATATAAATATTTAGACTATATCGATCGACAATTCTAATAAGAGATGATTAGTGATAAGAAATTAAATTAGTATATGTACCAGAGTTTAGTGGATATAGAAAGAATTATCAACAGTTTGTGAAATAGTTATCAGTTACAAATGAAAATTATTTTATGAAAAGCAAGATAAGATAGATCTTGCTAAGTGTTGATCATTGAATGAGATTCAAGATAGGAAATGAGTAGGGAAACAAGGTTTATCGGATATTCTACAAAGCTGATTATTAACTCGTCAAAAATTCACAAATTGCCAGGATGGGCAAAGTAGTAGAGAAAAAATTTCACTAAACCAAGAATTTGGAAATCAAAAGTAGAAATGTTTATGATCTCTACCATCGAGTTGTTGATAACAACTAAAGTGATAGGGTCCACTTAATCGCTCACTTTGGAAATGATTTTTACAGTTTTGAATTGAAAGAGTTGTTGTATTTGAAGGTTCATTTCTTTATATTTCATTAATTTCAGTAACCTATAAATTTAAAATTCGAGGACAAAATTTTTAATTAGTTGGGAAGAATGTGAAATTCGAGAATTTCATAAACTTAATTTGCATACTAATTAAGTATTTTTAGATTTAATTTGGGATTTCGGTATCGGAGGTGGGACGCGTTACGGATCAGAGATCATAAATTTGAATATTATATTTGTGTGCCACATGACTAGTAGGTGTATTATACTCTATTTGATTTGAAATAAGGTCAAGTTGATTGTATACTCAGTGTCTATAAGTTTCAAAGTGCGTTGAGAATTTTTTTCAATTTTTGACGAAATTGGAGTATTTTTTATGATTTAATTTGAACATAAAAATAAGAGATAATCAAGAAATTCAATAAAATAATTAATAAATTGGTGGGCGCCTAGTTACACACATGATCGAGGGTGACACGCGTGGGATATACAATAGTATGCATGCCCGAGGATTGTAGTTGGCGTGTGGGGCGAATTTATAACCGCGAAAATACATAGGTGTAAATATATTTATATATAATATAGTTTATATTGATAAATATATATAAATGAATCCTATAATTTAATTTAAATAAAATATACATTGAATATGCCTATAGATAAGCATAGAGTGAGCATCGAGGAGATAAAATGAGTTGAACGTTGGCTGTTAAAGAGGTAATCTACACCTCGAGATGTATGTCATCTCATCTGGAGGAAAATCAAATGTATTGTTAGTTATTAAACTACAAGATCTACCTCGAGTTATGTAATACGTATCTCGACGAGATCAATACAATTAATCTTTATAAGTCAGTAAGTGATGATGATCTTGTTAATAATCACAAGATCGACCTCGAGATATGCAACACGCATCTTGAGAAAGATCAAATAATGAAAATGAATCATTAGATCTATCTCGAGATTCGTGTAATACGAATATTGAGGAAATTTTAATTTATCTCCAACAACATAGAACCGCTCTTTGATTTGATTAAGAGATCGAAAATATTAGAGAGAGAGTGAGAACGGGAGAGAGACCGAGAGATAGAGGCGATGAGAAGGTGTGTGTATGTGTGTTGTTTGTTGTTGTTGGGTTGTTGTTGTAGGTAGTTGTGATGTTGTTAATGGAGTTTGAGATAAGTTGGGATGGAGGTTTGGTTCAACCTTAGAGGATGATGGCTGAGGAATCGTCTCCCTAGCCCAAACGTGATTCGGGGTTGGGCTTAACCCAAACCGATTCGAATTTCTTTTTTAAAGTGCTTGCTTTTGAAATGCAGAGGAGATGAGGAAAAAAGAGCGGGTTTAAGTCCGATTATAATGGTTAAACCACATTTTCTTCAATAAAAAGAAAAAAAATGTGTTGAAATTTTTTGGAAAAAATTTCAGAAAAATGAGAAAAAAATTAAAAAAATTATATTTTTGAAAAAATAAATAGAAATGGGGGATTTCTATAAAAAATAGAGATTTTGGAATTTTCTTGAGGATATAAACCGGAGTTTTTTCTCGTAATGCGTGTTACGATTTCTGAAAATGCCCTAAATTTAGAAAATTGTGTAAAAGCCTAGTAAAAGTTAATTTTCAATTCCAAACCACAATTTGCTATCGAAATTGGGATCCGAACATCTAAAAGTTGGTTTTGGAATGATTCCAGGGTTTTAAGACTTGAGAATACCAAAATAACTTAGAATTTGGTCAAAACCTTTACAAATTCGAATAGAGAACTTATCCAAATATCTCCATGAATTTTAGTAACGTTGAGGATTCCGAAACCACTCGGAATGAAGCTCGAGGAAAAGGTTTAAAATACATGAAAATCGGGGAAATGTTGTGTGAGACTTCGTAACCAACTTTGAGTTGGTTTGGTGGTAAGTAAACCTTACAGTGATTTTTACCATTTAAGGAGTTTATCTTTGTACCTGTAATTGTGTCATAGTCTGTATTGCATTTTATAATTCTTTGTCATTCATATATAGAGTGAGTGAGGGGGATCAGCTTGTTTTGGAATCTAGTCTGATTGAAACTATGTTTTAGTCATGCCTCTACGCCATCTAGTGAGACTAGCAGAGTCTAACGCCAACAAGTTATTTACGTATTTCATGATCGCTTAATATTGTCTTTGTACTATTTTTGGAAGTCGACATCTGATTATAGCGATGAGATAACAATAAAGTGTATTGCATGTCATGTTGAGGCATATATCTTATTGTTTATTTAGAAATGCAATTACATGTCTCCATATATCACACTAACAATTGCAGGAGTATAAATCAATGTAGGAATTTACTTACCTGACATCTTCGAGTTATTTTTGATGATGTCAGGTTCCATATGACGATAAGGGAAGAGTGGTCAAGACTCAAAGATTATGGTGATTGTTTTCACAATTTAAAGTAAATTCTTGTTTTAAGTTGTTTATATATATTGTGTTTTTTGGATTCTTGGGGCGAGTATAGGACGTGAACTTTTGTTGAATGGTTATTAGAGCCTCCTAAGTTCATTTAAAATACGTTAAGAAGTTTATGTTTCAATTTTAGTCTATTGGGGATTGTTAAGTAGTAATTAAGCTTTCAGAGACTTTAAGTTAGTTATAAATTTTATTATTATATATATTATGAACTACGAAGAGTTACGAGTCCTTTTAGGCTTCTCCCTAATTTTGTTGTCTATTAGGTGAATTTTTCGACAAGCCTCTTAAAGAGGAGGTGCTGCTAAAATTTTATTAAATACGGATTTGATTTCTTAATTTACTCCAATTGAACAAAATCATGAATTGAGTTCATTAAGGATATAAATTATGTTTTGGAGCATTAATAAAGATTGAAATAAAGATGGTTTGAAGGTCAAAGTTAAAAAATGGTTTAGAGTGACTAGATTATTAGAGAGTTAAGATAATCCGGGCATGTCAATCGTCTTAATGAGGAGGAGACTGATAAAATTGGTATCAGAGCCTAGGGTTGGCTCAATTGAGGATAAACTTTGGTTGGAAACCAAAAAATGACTAAGCACGATTACTTGGGAAGTGACTGTATGCTGTGATGTTTTTGTTATTATTTTATGTTTTCGTTATGTTTGTATGTATTATCACATGATATGTGAAAGGAAGTTTATTCTCCTTGTCTGTTTGAAACTTAACTCATAAGATACGACGAGTAAGATGAGAAACATATAATTAAAAGAGAGAATAGACTAATGCAATGATAACTTAGCATGATGGTTGTGAAATGGACTTAAGAATAGTCTGAATTCACAAAAGGTGTTGTAAGTAGTTCGGTACTAATATAACTGATTAAACTATTAGTTATGAAACCTTAGGAAATTAGTTGACAGGGAAGTTCAAATTATTCAAGTACATAAGTACTGAACATGGATTCCTTTTAAATTGAAAATATCAAATTATTACAATTGTAAAACTCACAAGAAAATGTTCTAGTAGTCTCAAGAATTAAAATGGAGACACGTTTTGAAAGTAAAAATTGATTAGACAAGCTGAATTATGACTGAAAATCATAATGTGATTGTGATAAGATCAGATAAAGTTGTCGAAGTCGATTTCTATTAAAATAAAATATTTTAAAGTAAAGTATTGACACTTTCCCTAAACGAAACATAAAGTGAAATGCAAAATAAAACCATAGTTTAAAACAATAAAATGATTTTAAAAAGAAGTACTGAAAATTTTGATTGTTTATCACCCATGTTACTTGTTCATAAGGGACGTTAAGTATTATGGTCTATGATTCGTACAAAGAAATGATAAAAGAAAAGGAAATACATGAGTTACAAGTAATCTTTGTTAACACCAGATTAAGTGTTCTTATGAAATAAAGATCAATATGAATTTCTAACTTAAAAATGAAAAGTCTAGTAATAAGATCATCGTGTTAGAAGTTAAGGTGTTGGAAAAGTGGTCTAATAATACCTTGGATTAGCTATTAAACATTAATACAAGTGATTGTATATTAAGATTCAAAATATTGAATAATCACTTCTAATGACATTAAGTTATTACGCCTATCACTATAGTTTAAAATATAACTAATGAAATGATAGATGCATTGATTGAATATCAATAATTGATTGTATAGGACGCTTGAATGTGCTCCTATATTGCAAGAATTTACATTGACATAAATTAAAGGATTGAAACAACATCCTTTGAGGTTTCATTAGTTATTAGGAACTTCAAAACTCAAATTCTTCTATCTTTTTAGATGAACAACAACGGATAAATGAATTCATTGAAAGTAATTTGATGAACAGTAAGATATAAAGTTATCTTACATAGTCTCTTGAAAAGTACTGAATTCGTTTTTGTGAAAAAGATTTGTCGAGAAATCTGAGACTAATGGAAACAAATTAAGGCAATAACAAACAAGTAGAACTATTTGAGTCATAAAATCTCTTTATTTCAAATAAAGGCTAGTCAAGAAAGACTTCAATTGAATGAATGATCATAAGAAGTCGTATTATCCTTAGTTGAGTTTTCAAAAAGAGAAGAGAAAATTGTCTTTTTAACTCGTGATTAAGGAGCTGTAAAAGGCCTGGTTGTTGAGTGAAATTCGTGGCAAGTTTAAAAAGGGACCAAGACTATGATCAATGTGAGAATAACTAAGATTGACAAAAAGCTAAATGAAATACACTCTGTGTATAAAATAAAATGAGACGTTGAGATGACTTGTAACTGTTAGAAATGACACGAACGAATTCCTTTATTAAAGGCCAAACACTAGAGTAGTTATGCATGACCGATAGTCTGAGTAATTTCGTTTCATAATCATGATTCATTCATAGAGTAGAAGACTAGTGAAGCACGATACTATTCTTTGAATAATTGAATGGGTGGTGAGGTGTCTATGAAGTTTCATTAGAGTCAATTATAAGTTTAAGTATATGCAACTAAATGGTCAAGACATTCTAAAATACGTTTGAAAATGGAAATTTTAAGTGAATAGGTCCCGATAAGACTTAGGATGTCAAACTATAAGTTTGATAGAACTTAATTTATCTTCACAAGGATTATACGAGAAATCAAATTTCAAATGTTGAATATTTCAAACCAAAGAACATACAATTGATATCAGTGAATATGTTGTATATATTTGCTCAAAAATAGTGCACATGTGACTAGTCGGTGGTTAAGTTTAGATCACTAGTTATTGTAAATTGGAGTTGATGTAAGGTACCTGAAATGATGGTGAAGATACATATAACTTAGAGCTCAGTTAGTAAGCCTTATATCAGTTTGGTTGGAAATATTGAATAGACTACAATGTATCTGATTGGATATGTTGGAAGAGTGTTCTTCCATTGTAATAAAGGGAAGTCATAAATGTATTGAGTAGAGGCAAAGAGAGATATTATGTTTATAACTTGTATGGGATACAAGTTAAAAGTTATACGATAAGAATATAATTATCGAATATGTTGATTTCTCTATTTAGAAACATATATCTACTAATGTTAAGATAAGTGTCTCTATTCAGGTAATGAGAGAAGTCTAGTGAACATAAATAATTGAGATTGAGGAGTAAGTGAATGGAATGAGGTTGTTGGTGAACTCATGGATAGGAAATTATTTGTCGAAGTTAAAAAAGTCGTTAATTTTCTAACCAATCAAATTGAAAGTTAAGTGAATTGACTGACGAGTTAAAATTGATAATTGCATTCTAATGCAATTTAAATAATATTGTGAGTAGACATTGAGAGAATGAGGGAGAGTTGCACGAAGTGTCAGGTTTTATTTTCTGATCAGATTGTAAATTGAGATCTCTTGTCATGGTATGACAGATGTTATTAGAGATCTATAGTCATGGGATGACTTATGTAATTCTAGATTTCTATTGAGAAACGCTGGAATGATGACGGATTAGATAGACACACTACTCTACTTAGTATCTAATTTTTTGCTCAAATATTATTTGCATCACTATATAAATATTTAGACTAATGATAATCTAGTAATTGATCAATCGACAATTCTAATAGGGGATGATTAGTGATGACAAAGTAAACTGGTATGTCTACCAAAGTTTATTGGATATAGAAAGAATTATCAATATTTTTTGGAATAGTTATCAGTTACAAATGAAAATTGTTTTATAAAAAGCAAGATAGCCTAGATCTTGCTATGTGTTGATCCTTGAATGAGATTCAAGATAGGAAATGTGTAAAGAATCAAGGTTTATCGGATATTTCACAAAGCTGATTGTTAACTTGTCAGAAATTCACAAATTGCAAGGATGGGCAAAGTAGCGGAGAAAAATTTTCATTAAACCAAGAATTTGAAAATGAAAAGTAGAAGTGTTTATAATCTCTACCATCGAGTTGTCGATAACAACTAAAGTGATTGGGTCCACTTAATGGCTCACCTTGGAAATGATTTTTACAGTTTTGAATTGAAAGAGTTGTATATGAAGGATCATTTCCTTATATCTCTTTTGGTTTAGTAACCTGTAAATTTAAAATTCGAGGAGAAAATTTTTAATTAGTTGGGAATATTGTGAAATTTGAGAATTTTATAAACTTGATTAAGATACTAATTAAATGTTTTCTGATTTAGTTTGGGATTCAAGTATCCGTGGTGGGATGCATTACGGATCAGATATCATAAATTTGAATATTATTTTTGTGTGCCAAATGACTAGTGGGTGTATTATACTCTATTCGATGCGAAATATAGTCAAGTTGATGGTTTCTCTATTTGTGTGCCAAATGACTGATGGGTGTATTATACTCCAACAACAAAGAACCACCTCATTAATTTCGCTGAAAAGATCAAGAATTAGAGAGAAAGGGAGAACGAGAGAGGAATACCAAAAGACAGAGGTGATGAGAAGGTGAGTATATGTATTTGTGTGTGTATGTGTGTGTATGTGTATGTTGTTCGTTGTTGTTAGGTTGTTGTTATAGGTGGTTGTGATGTTGTTAATGGAGTTTGAGATGAGTTGGGATGGAGGTTTGGTTCATCCGTGGAGGATGATAGCAGGGAATTGTCTCCCTCACCGAAACGTGATTCAGGTTGGGCTTAACATAAACCCAATCAATTTTTTTTTTAAAAGGGAGGTTGCTGTTGAAACGCAGAGGAGATGAGGAAGAAAATGAGGTTTGATCCCTCGGACCGGACCAAATCGAGTTTGATTCAGGGGGTTAAATCACCCTTTCTTAAATAAAAAGAAAAAAAAAACGTGTTGGAATTCTTTTGGAAAAAATTCTAAAAAAATGACAAAAACTATATTTTTAGACAAATGAATATAAATGGGGGATTTCTATAGGAAATAGAGAATTTGAAATTTTCTCGAGGATTTATACCACGGTTTTTTCTCCTAATGCCTGTTAAGATACCTGAAAATGCTCAAAATTTGGAAAATTGTTTAAAAGCCCTGTCAAAGTCAATTTGTGATTCCGAACCACAACTTGCAATCAAAATTAGGATCCAGACATTCGAGGGTTGACTTTAAAGTGATTCTAGGTTTTTAGGACTTGAGAATACCAATTTTCAGTCCTGCCTCTAAGCCATCTATTGAGACTAGTGGAGTCTAATACCGACAAGTTATTTCTGCATTTTATGATCTCTTAATATTGTCTCTGTACTATTTTTGAAAGTCGACTTCAGATTATAGTTAGGAGACAACGATATAGTTGATTGCTTGTCATGTTGACGCATATATCTTATTGTTTATTTAGAAATGCAATTATATGTCTCCATGTATCACACTAACAATTGTAGGAGTACAAATCAATGTTGGAATTTATTTGCCTGACATCTTTGAGTTGCTTTTGATGATGTCAGATTCCTTGTGACGACAAGGGAAGTGACGACAAGGGAAGAGTGGACAAGACTGGAAGAATGTGGTGATTGTTTTCACAATTTAAAGTAAATTCTTGTTTTAAGTTGTTTATATATATTGTTTTTTTGGATTATTTGGGCGAGTGTAGGACGTGAACTTTGTTTGAATAGTTTTGAGAGTCCTCTAAGTTAGTTAAAAATATGTTAAGATGTTTATGTTTCAATTTTTGTCTATTGGGGACTATTAAGTTGCAATTAAGCTTTCAGAGACTTTAAGTTAGTTATAAATTTGATATTGATATATATATTATGGATTGCGTGGAGTTATAAGTCCTTTTAGGCTTCTCCCCAATTCTGATGTCTATTAGGCAAATTTTTCGGTAGGCCACTTTTATGGGAGGTGCCGTCGAAATTTTATTAAATACGGATTTGATTTCTTAATTTGCTCCGATTGAACAAATCATGAATTGAGTTCATTAAGGATATAAACTTAGCTTTAGAGCATTATTAAGGATTGAAATAAAGACAGTTAGAAGGTTAAAGTTAAAAGAATGGTTTAGGCTGACTAGATTATTAAAGAGTTAAGATAATCCAGGCCGATCTGTCGTCCTTATGATAAGGGTGCTGACAAACTTGGTATCAGAACTTAGGTTTGGCTCAATTGAGCATAAACTTTGGTTGGAAACTAAAGGGTGATGAGCATGATTAGTTGGGAAGTGATTGTGAGCTATGTTGTTTTTGTTATTTTGTATGTTTCTGATGTGTATGCATGTGTAATCGCTAGATATGCGATAGGAAGTTTATTCTTCTTCTTCGTTCGATACTTAAATCATAAGATACGACGAGTAAGATTAGAAACAAATAGTTAAAAGAGAGAATAGACTTATGCAACGATAACTGAGCGTGATAGTTGTGAAATGGACTTGTGAATAGTCCGAATTCACAAAGATGTTATAAGTAGTTCAAGTACCAATATAACTAATGAAAGTATCACTTATGAAATAATTAGGAAATTAGTTGAAAGGGAAGTTCAAATGATTCAGGTACGTAAGTAACAAACATGGATAACTTTCAAATCAAAAGTATCAAACTATTACAATTACAAAATGCTCAAGAAAATGTTCAAATTGTCTCAATAAAGAAAATGGAGACACATGGTTTTGAAAGTAATAATTGATTAGACAAACTGAATTATGACTAAAAATCATAATAGGATTGTGATAGGATCAAATAAAGTTGTCTAAGTCGGTTTCTATTAAAATAAAATACTTTAAAGTAAAGTATTGTCTCCTTTTTGAAACAAAACATCAAGTGAAATGAGAAATAGAACCATAGTTTAAAACAATAAAATTATTTCTAAAAAAAGTAATGAAAATCTTGATTGTTTATTACTCAAGTTACTTGTTCATATAGGACATTGAGTATTGTGGTTATAGGAGTCAAATAAAGAAGTGATAAAAC
The DNA here is from genome assembly GCA_039657325.1 of Stephania cephalantha. Lineage (NCBI taxonomy): Eukaryota > Viridiplantae > Streptophyta > Magnoliopsida > Ranunculales > Menispermaceae > Stephania > Stephania cephalantha. The sequence continues at coordinate 36,112,926 of CM077574.1, read as the reverse complement.
GAAGGAAATACATGAGTTAGAAGTAATCTTTGTTAACACTAGATTAGGTGTTGTTATGAAATAAAATCAACATAAATTTCTAACTTAAAAATGAAAAGTTTAGTGATAAGATCATCGTGTTAAAAGTTAAGGTGTTGGGGAAGTAGTCTAATAATACCTTGAATTAGCTATTAAACATTAATACAAGTGATTGTGTATTGAGATTCAAAATACTGAATAATCACTTCTAACGACATTAAGTTATTACGCCTATCAATACAGTTTAAAATATAACTAATGAAAAGATAGATGCATTGATTGAATATCAGTAAGTGATTGGTATAGGACGTTAGAATGTGCTCCTATATTGCAAGAATTTCCATTGATAGGAATTAAAGGATTGAAACAACATCCTTTGAGGTTTCATTAGTTATTAAGAACTTGAAAATTCAAATTATTCTATCTTTTCAGATGAACAACAACGAATAAATGAATTCATTGAAAGTAATTTGATGAACAGTAAGATATAAAGTTATCTTATGTAGTCCCTTGAAAAGTACTTAATTTGTTTTTGAGAAAAGGATTAGTCAGAAAATCCGAGACTAATGGAAACAAATTAAGGTAATAATAAATAGTAGAATTTTTTCAGTCGCAAAATTTCTTTGTTTCGAATAAAGGCTAGCCAAGAAAGACTTCAATTGATTGAATGATCATAAGAAGTCGTATTATCCTTAGCTAAGCTATAGAAATGAGAAGGGATATATATTGCCATTTTAAGTCGAGACTAAGGAGCTGTAAGAGGCCTGGTTGGTGAGTGAAAGTCGTCGTAAGTTTAAAAAAGGACCAAAACTGAGATCAATATGAGAATAGCTAAAATTGATAAAAATTAAATAGAATAAATTATGTTTATAATATAAAATGAGACGTTGAGATGACTTGTAACAGTTGGAAAAGATATAATGGACTCCTTTAGTCAAGGCCATACACTGGAGTAGTTGTGCATGACCAAAAGTCTAAGTAACTCCATTTCATAATCACGATTCATTCACTGCGTAAAAGACTAGTGAATCGCGACACTAGTCTTTGAATAATCGAATGAGTGGTGAGGTTCGGTATAAAAAGGTCTATGAAGTTTCATTACAATCAATTGGAAGTTTAAGTATAGGTAACTAAATGGTGAAGAAATTCTCATATACGTATGAAAATGGAAATTGTAGGTGAACAGGTCCCTATAAGATTTATGTTAAGCACAATAGTGTAAAAAAAATGAGATCTTATAGCCTAAGATATAGAGATGGTTCAAATCAATTTGGACATCGAGTTGAGAGACTTGGAACACTTCCTTTGACCTTACTTGACTTCCATAAGTTTAGCCCCAACATCCCTCAAACGAGTGTATGTGTTCGATCTTCACTTTTCTTGCAAAAACTTCATATTTTAGCTCTCTTTGTGTGTGTATTTCAAGTGAGATAAAAAACTTGTTCTATGTGGTTTTAATGTTCTCACTGTTCCTTTCTAATTGTTTTTGGCTGTTATAGTGATCTAAGGGTCCAAAATAACCCACCAATTCAATAGTTTTTACACCTCAAGTTCACGCCATAAATCACATTTGCATGATTTAAACATTTTTAAACTTTCGAAAATGAAAATCATGAAATGCATGACTTTTATGTTCTTTAAAACTTGAAGTACATGAAATGCATAAATCTAATGCATTTGGCTCATGTAGTTGAAATCTTATGAGCTTTTCAAGCCTCATTCCTTCCATTCCATCCATTCCACTTGAACTTAAATTTGTAACTTGTGGCTTCCTTTGAACTTGTGTAGTTCTAATAAGGTTTAATGCAATGAAATACTTGACAAACTTGTTAGTGATGGAACACTTAGTCCAACAATCTCCCCCTTTTGATGATAAAAAACAACGTGAACTTGACAAACAAACATATATATTAAGTGCATATAGAGATCATAGTGTTCAAGTTTAGCATATATATTTCTCATTCTTTTGATAGCATAAAAAAACGGGTATAGAATCTCCCGTATCAATAGGCATCAAGATGAATACAAGGAAGAGAAAGGCTATTCATTCATTCATTGGACCGTGCATGTATAAAGAACACATGGAGTAAAAAAGAAAAGAAATGCCATTCATTCATAGATAATGAAACAAATTCACACAACATTTATGGCATTACATTACATTCACAAAAATATGAAATGTGAGATAATGTAGAACATATAGACAATGACATAGACAAGAGTTAAGAGTTTATATATAATGTGCGAATTGAACTCTCACTCATGGAATGATCCTAGACACTCCTTCTAACATTATCAATCTAATGCTCCCTTTAAGCATACACAACTAAGACTTCTACTCACCCCGAAAGACTAACGACTAGGGTAAAATGGACGAGTTCTCCTCCATGGACGGTCCTGCTCAAGATGTCAAAGGCTAGGAGTGTGTTTAGCTAGAGTGTTATCAAAAGAAGTGAGCCTAGCATTGATAGCCTCAAACCGAGAGGACATGAAAAAGTGCAGATATGTAGCAAACTAAGGAATGTCCTTTGGAGGCTCAAAATCATATTGCTAGAAAGTAGATTGAGGTTCGGTGGCAGTGGTGTTGAATGCTCATGATGTCGCATGTGCAGGGGTCCAAGCTCTCAAATGTCAGGACTAAAGTATGCATTAGCATCTGGGGCTCCATGATCCGCTCCTTGATCTACCTCTTGACCCAAATCATCTGTGCCATGATCCGAAAAGAGGAAGCTCTAATAATTTAGATCACACTAATTGTAAACTAGATCTTCTGCTTCTGAGGGTTTTCGATAAACTAATTCTAAGTTCAGAAGAGCCTCCTTCCATCTGACCCAAGTTTGATTCGGTAGGTGATACTTCTAGCCCATTTCTACAAGTTTGGTTCACTTAAACTATCGACTACTAACTTAAGCAAGCATCCTAGTTGCATGAGTCTATCTGATGTAATGATTAGAGCATCCTCTTTTCGGATGGAAGGAGTATAAGACTTAGGTCAAATGGAAAGAGGCTTTTCTATGAAATAACTAAAATGGGCTAGAAGTATCACCTACTGAATTAGACTTGAATTTTCCTAAATCTTTAGTTATTCTTCGTGATTTTTATTAATTATAATTTATAATTTATATATTTTATATATTTTAAAAAAAACCTGGGTGTTTTAGGCCCCTTGAGCCTGGTTGGGCTGTCCTAGCTCTCTCTCTTTCTTGAAAACGAAAGAGGGAGAGGGGTGATCCAGAGGTAGAGACCCCTCCCCTAATTCCATTTTTTTCTTTTTTTTATCCCTTTTTTTCTTATCATTTCTTTTCTTTTATTTTCTTTCTTTTCTTTCTTCCTTCCTTCAACAAAATCAACAACATTACTTTTTTTCCTTTTTTTTCAACAATACTAGAATCAATTCCAATAATACCAAACTATAAACAATAAATTCATCAAATCTACCATGCATTTATAACACACTAAAATTAAATAAAATTAAGGGTTAACTTACTTGACATAATCAAGATCTTCAAATAGCAAATGATTTTCTCCTCAACTCTAAACCACCTATATATTACCTCCATGAACAAGGAAGCTCTATTTTTATACTCTCATTATTAGGATGGTAAACCACCACCACACGATTTTTTTCATTTTTATTAAATTTGTCATTTTCTCTCCATAAAACCACCAAAAGTTGACACTTCATAATTCTTTTTTCTTTACTTTTAATTTATGAAATTACTAAAATGCCCCTCATGACTTAACCTAGTCATTTCAATTAAATAAGTTCTTTTAGACCTAACTTAAATCGATATCGTCAATCTACTTAAATACCCATGTACGCGCACATCTCGAGGCAGTTCTCGCTTATAAATTCAACAATTAAACTATGTGAATTCACATATACAAGTGTGTATCACATATATACAAGCATCACACATTAATAAATATTATATTTACCTCGGTGTCGACGTTCGAGTTCTGATCGAGTCGCCACATAGGATCTATCGCCATGTCACAGTCCAATTAGGCGAATGATTAGGATTAGATTGATTAGGGTCATTACATGTATATATTTACTTTTGTCAAGTTTTGGGGTCTTTTAGAACACTATTACATTTATATGGATCGTTTTGTATACATGGTATCTTTTATGGGGCTTTCCACTATATAGGTTGTTAAATGAAGCATAAAATTTTACATGTTTAAGACTTTCGCTATAAATTAATCATTTAAATTGATAAATAAACTAACTTACTGGACAATTTGTTTAAATTGTTATATGAAGAATAATTACTCAAGTTAGGTTTCATTGGAAAACGTGTAAGTAACTAGTTAAGTCACGCATAGTCATTGATAGATGTGCTTAACGTGACAGAGTTTAGTTAAATGTCCAACGACATGGCGATGCTCGGGGTTGCCTTTGGACTAGGTCTGCCACCAAACTAAACCCCTTAACTAATTTTAAACTCATATTTTGACCAAATTGCAAATACATATAAATATACCAAAATCTCGAAAATACTGAGTTTGAAAAGCAACAATCATTGTAATTGCAATACCTAATCTATAGGAATCACTGAAATCATTTATTCATGTTAATAGAATGAGTTTCAATAAAACTATTTTGATAACAATTTAAAATCTTGCAAAAATCCTTCAAACCAAAAATTCATTAAAAAGTAGCTAAGGTTATCGTAATTACCATCTTGCAAGTTAATATTTGAAGATATAAGCTTTTGAACTCCTCTATATTGATTTTTCTAGCTCCTAGTCGAAATCTATTAAACCGTAGTTTGGCTCTTTATTCACCCAAATTCGAAATTTTTTGGGTTGAATGAATCTTGATTGTTGTGGGAGTCACTTAAATACACTAAGATTGGGCTTAGGAAGGTTGAATCTAGGCAAGAAATTGATTATGTGGAAGGGGTGCAACAGTTTGTGTATTGGAGGTGAATGTGTGTTTGGTAATTTGGGGTTTTATTTAAGAACTCCAACTCGGGCCCAACGATTCATGTGTTAAGTGGAATTGCTGGGAAATCGCTATGTAAATCAGTGAAAATGAGGTGTAGTGACTCAATAATCTGACCAGTGATTTACGTTGAAAGGCCAAATCGCCAACGATTCGCTAGACTCAAATTTTCAATAAAATTTCAAGTTTATATCACTTATTTAACCAGTGATTCCAAGTGTTATTTAAAATCGTTGAGGATTCGCTAGTTTGAATATATTGTTCATCTAATTTGTTTCATAATTAACATATATGTCATTCATAAAAACAAATATAAAAGTAGAATTGACTGAAAATGTGAAAATTTGATTAGGATATGTAACTAACTAATAATTTTATTAATTAAATAAATAAATAAGCAAGTGAATAATGCAAACTTTCATAAAGGCCATATAAACAAAAATAACTCCATCACTCCCCCTTATTTGAATTTACCTCAGAGTTTAAATATCGAAAATATTTTAAATACATGAGTCAAAAAATGAGAATAAAAACATACTATACTAAACTAAATTCCCAAAAAAATATAAATAAATATATAATATGGGATGCTTCCCATAGAGCACTTTTGGGTACTATAATTAGCTCCACTGAACCCTTCGAAATTAGGTTAGAACACTAAACTTGAATTTAGGATTATCCACTCTAGTGCCATTCCAGAAAGTGATTGCTCAGCCATTAACCATCAGAGTGATTGTTTTGTTTAAAATATCCATTACAGCTTGAGTAGTGACAAAGAAAATTCGTCTAAAAATTAAAAAAATGATCTTAATTAATAAAGTGTGGCATGACCAAAAAGTCAGTGGGTATAATGTATTTTTCCACTTGAACTAGTACATTCATTACCACCTCTATTGGTTGAAATGAAGTACTATCCAGTAGAAAAACTTGTTTAGAAGCAAGTGAATCAACCTTCAATTGAGTGTGTAGAAAGAAATATATATGGCATGAGATTTGCATTAGTACCATATCACACTAATAAGTTATAATTAGACATATTTTATAGTACATTTTAGGGTATTTTAGATGTAAAAGGCAATATTTCCTGAGGTTTTCTCTTCTTTTTCTTATTTTAGGTAATAATTGGAATATTTGAAGAAATGAACAAAAAAAGGAAAAAAACAAAGGAATTTTTGAGTGGAAAGATTGCACAATGATTCATCAAAGAATAAAGGAAGAACTGGATTTCACAGCCAACGATTTCGGACCCCATTCTTCATTTGTACTGGGAATCACTACTCAGGTCGATGGAACACTAAGGCTTTTTTCCAAAGATTTTTTTAGTGATTTCACTTAAACTAGGACTCGCTTGTTGGTTTCATGGATTTTAGATTACAACAAGGATTTAGAGTTAGTTTGGGATATTTATTACCTAAGATACTCTATATATGAACCCTATACTATGAAATTAGGATCCTTTGATAGTTTTAACATTTTTTTACTTTAGTTTGAAGGTCATTTTTTATTGTTTTTATTTGCTCTTAGAGAAGATTGGAAGATTCAAGCTTTCAATAAGGTATTTTTAATTATGTCTTTCAATTATTCCATTTTGACGTTATTTACTATCATGAATGAGTAGTTTGTTAATCTAAACATACTCCGAACATGAACTTGATCCATTTTGCAATTTAATCATGATGAGACAATTTTGTATTTAATGCCTTAAACCAATCGTATTCTAAAAATTCATAAATTTTATAGGTTGTTATTTACAAATTGCAATGATAAATCTAAGTGTTATGTGCATAATGGCCAATGTGTATTGTAATGTTTTGATTCATTATCTAGTTTAAAGTAGTAACTAGGATTGTTTGAAAGATCTATTATCGTTTAAATGTCCTAGGTGAATTTCAGATCTAAGTCTATTATTGAAGTGGCTTTCAGAAGGTATTAGATTTAGTAGTTCAATGTTTTCACAAAATGTAATGCGGTTTTACTACGTGAAGTTAATTTCTTTGTGTATTCAAAGGGTTAGGTGAATAAAATCAGAACATGGCTTTTTCACCGGTATAAGGAAGACTAATGGCTTGCTAAGGGTTGTCTACTTACTTGTGATTAGAGTTTAATGATCTAGGATACTTTATAAAGTATGTTCATGACTATATGATTAAAGTAACATGTTTGGATGTAAAATGGATCGATGTTTCATTATTTAGGAGGTTTGTTTAAATGTTAATTTTATATTGATTTCCATAAAATTGAATTGCTTTGAATTTAGTGATTTTGGTTTGTGTTAATTAAGTTAGTATAGTTAGTTTAGTTGATTTCTATATTTGAAGATTGTTAATTTAAATTCTAGTTTCTATTAAATTAAGTAAAAAATAATAAAATAGTAAAATCCATTTTTTAGGAATTTGAAAAATCTCTATGGAGGCGATCCCAATTATCAGTACTAAAAGATTTATTGTATGTATACATTCGACATGTGTCAATTTTTGGCGCCGTTTCCAAGGATTTTAAAATAATTTCATAAGAAGAGTTTTTGTTGTATGTCATATAATAAAGCAGAATTGAGCAAGAACTTACTTTTAGGCAAGCCAATAAAAATATCACGACTTACGGACCTTAGAGTATTACTTTTCCCATGGACTTTCCCAATTTGAAATTAAAACCAAGATTCATCAATTCTTTACCTCACATTCAAGGTGAAGGTTATGAAGATCCTCAACAATTTATTAGAAAATACACACATATAGTAAGTGTGATAAAACCCAATAACATAGCGTTTGAATATGTCAAGCTAAAGGCTTTCCATTTTCTTTTAGCGGTCAAGCTCAAGATTGGCTATTCTATCTCCCACAGAATTCCATAACCATATGGTCCTAAATGTTAGAATTTTTTTTAGATCAATACGTTCTAGCATATAAAATTAGTTCGGGTAGAAAACGAATTAGTAATGCTAGGATGAAATCGAAGAGACTTTTGGTGAGTTTTTGGATAGATACCAAAGATTGATATCATTATGTCCACAACACGAATTTACAAAGAAAACTATATAATAATACTTTTACGAAGGACAAAACAACTTAGAACAAAGACTTTTAGAAACGACATGTAGAGGATCTATATTCGACATATCACACACATTAGCAAGACATACTATTGATAGAATAGCATAACAATCAAAACAATATTGCAAGAAAAATAAATTTATGAAGAAACATTCTTGTGAAATTAATAGAAACAAAATCAAGACATCGGATGATAAATTTGATGTACTAAAAAGCATTGTTGAGTTATTGTTAAAAGATAGATCAATTCAAAGCAAAATTTGTGCTTTTTGCAATGAGGCCAATCATCTATATGATGCGTCAAGAGTCCTTTGATGAGAGGGGGCTGGGGAAAGCTTGAACCCAATTCCTACAATGAATCATTACAATAATCCTAATCAACCTAATTACATTTCTAGAACAATTCATATTACCTAAGACCAATATAGTTAATTATGTAGACAATCAGAATAATAAAAAATTTAGAGCACCTACATTAACCGATTGAACAATAGCATTAGAAAATTCAAATAAGGAAAAAGATAAAAAATTCAAGCCTTACTAGATGACATAGTTGAACCAAAAAAGTACTTATGTCAAATGGCAATGCAAATACCTCCATTAGTTAACCAAAGCAAATTACAGTCTCAACCATACCCTATTTCATATGCAAAATCGATAACTTTGAGAAGCGATAAACAAATGGAAGAACTAAATATGCCATAATAGTTAGTTCCCTAAAAAGACTTAGAGGCGGAATTAGAAAAAAATTGAAATTAAAGATAAAAAATTTCTAAAGAAGGCAATTGTGATTTCGAAAAGAATAAACCGAGTTTAGTAAGACTACCATTTCCCCGCTGTTTAGAAATTAATAAGAACGTTAAGAAATTACAAGGAGAAAAAGAAATCTCAGACACTTTAAGGAAAGTGGTAGTAAACATACCTTTATTCAAAGTCATACAAAACGTACCTAATTATCAAAATATTATAAAGACTTATGCACTAATGAAATCAAACCAAATGAAAAAGTAAGCCTAGGAGAACATGTATCAGCACTAATCCAAAATAAACTACCCCTAAATCTTTTGATCCTGAAATATTTTTCATTCCATGCAAAATAGAAAATATATGGATATCTAAAACATTATGTGATTTAGGAGCCTCAATAAACGTTATGTCTTTGTCAATATATTTGCAAATGACAAACGTACCCTTAAAAGAAACTAGTATAGTATTACAATTAGCAGATATATATATTGTTCAACTTGTAGGAGTATTAGAGGATGTTTCTATTGGAACTCTAACAATAGAAATAGATAATGAAACGGTAAACTTTAACATCTACGACGCTATGAAGTATCCCTTATATGTTTCATAAGTATGCACCATAGATATGTTAGATCCTATAGTAGACAAAAATTTTAGAAACAATAAGTCAGACAAGCTTGAAAAAGTGGTAAAGGATTTAAATGATGACGACGATATAAATGACAAGACAGGGAAGAAAATCAATGGCTTTGAATCTTATGATGCACTCCTTGAACTCTCTTACTATATGGATCTACCAATAAACCATTCAAAACTTTTACCCTTTATACTAAAAGCTCAAGATTTAGATCTAAAAGTTATGCCATAACATTTAAAATAAGCGTATTTAGAAAGTAATAATGCCTTACTAGTTATAATGTCTAATAAATTATCAAATTTAGAAGAGGAGAAACTAATACATGTTCTCAAAGAATTCAAGAAAGCAATAGGATGGATAATAGCTGATATTAAAGGAATAAGTCCAGCCACATGCATGCATAAGATTAATCTCGAAATAGATACAAAACCCTATAACTAAGCTCATCATAGATTGAATCCATCGATGATGGAAATAGTAAAGAAAGAAATATTAAAATTACTAGACGCATAAATGATATTCCCAATAGTAGATAGTAATTGGGTTAGTCTGATACAAGTATTCATAAAAAGATAGGGATCACAGTTATAACAAACGAACGTGGACAATTAGTACCAAGTAGAGCCCAAAATGGTTGGAGAGTGTGCATAGATTATAGGAAGCTAAATGCTGCAACTTGTAAAGATCACAATCTTCTTCTGTTTATAGATCAAATGTTAAAAAGACTAGCTAGAAGAACCCATTACTATTGTTTGGATGGATACTCAAGATTTCATCAGATTCCTGTAGCGCCAGAAGATAAAAAACTATTTTTTCTTCCCTTTTTGGTACATTTGCTTATAGATGTATGCCTTTTGGTTTATGAAACGTACCCTCTACATTACAAAAGTGTATGGTTAGTATTTTCTTGGATTACGTAGAACATTTTATTGAAGTTTTTATGGATGACTTTACCGTATACGGTAATTCTTTCCATGAATGCTTACTTCATTTAACTAATGTACTTAAAAGATGCATAGATAAATTTTCACTTGTCATACGTGTCAAATATAATGCCTAATAGGTTACTCATCCTACTAGACTGTAGTAAAGGCAAGAACGATGTCAAATCCACATGATTCAGACAAACTGAGTTCAATAAACAGAGAAACAAGTTTGAGGGGTGGTTTGAAAGAGTTTTATCTAAAATCCTACTGAACAAAAAGTAAATAAGTTGTAAATCAGAGAATAAAGACATACCTAAGTCTAGGAATCCACAATTTAGCCTTATGTTGTTTGCATGTCTTGTATCATTGACTTTGAAAGATGGGTTTCAAAACACTTTTCCACTACAAAAAAATAGTAAATTAGAAATGTCATTAGCAATGGAATAACATTGGAATATGGGAGGAAAAATGTTTGACCAATTAGAAACGGATTACTAATGGATTAGCAACAAAATTTAGCAACGTAAATAAAATCCATTGGTAAAAAAATTCACGAAAATTTCCCGTGTAAAATTCCCTTATTAATCTATTGCAATATATTGTGTGCAACAGATTAGCAATGGATTCTAAACTACCAATGGATTAGCAACAAAATTTACCTAATCCATTGCTAATCTGTTACAAAACCATTGCAAAAGACAATTTGCAACGGATTACCAACGGAATAGCAACACATTCCATTGCTACTCCATTATCCAATGATATTCTGTCGTTCAACTGGAAAATGAGATAAAAAAGCACAGATCTGTATCATCATTGCAAATCCCAAATCCACAAAAACCAAGAAAACAAAATGTTGGCAAATCATCACTAATCAGAACCCTAACATCTCTATCTCCGTGCTCAATCTCCACCCCAACCCCGATCGACAGATACGCCATCCTGACGACATGGGCGCCGCCCTCCGCCATACTTCGTCAGCGCGCGCCGCCATTGATGCACACCACCACTGCTTCTCTCCCCATTGGGACATTTTTTTGAAAGCATGCTGAACAATTTTGATTTACAACAGGAAATCAGCTTTAGAATGAGATTTAACAACTAAATATGAAGAACAAGTCACAAGCATTTAGTGAAATTTTACATATTATTAGTAGAAACTTCATAGAACTATACATTTGCAAAACTTTAATTTACACCTCTTTTTAAACTCCTATAAATCTGCAAAACTTGTCGCCTGGACTGTGTATGCAAGGGCTGACAAACATCAAAGAGTTCATTCCTCAAGTGTCGAATGTTCTCCAAATAAGTGTTTCTCGAATTCCATGTTAGAGTTTGTTTAGTGTTTTAGCTGATTTTCTGCATTGGGCACCTAATGGATTTGATCATTTGAATGATTTAGGGTTGTTTTTATGCATGCATTATGTTGAAAAAGGCAAAGATGATGAACAATAGCGGGGTAGAAGGGCAGCTAATTTGGGCAATGGGCTATTTTTGATATATTTGTAATACTCTCAAGTGATCTTGTTCAAGTAGTTACCAAGGCATGTGTTTTTGCTAATTGTTTGATTGATTGACGTTTGTTGGTTTGTTTTGTAAATTGCATATTAGTGCGCGTTTGTTCTTACGTTCTTTTGCCTCTCTTTTCTCTGAAGTTCATGACTTTTATATATATATATACTTCCTTGCTCTTTTTTTTTTTTTATATCTACGCTTTTTTATTTCTTTATTTATTTATGGATTCCATTAAATTATTTGAAATTAACCTCTTGTCTTGCATTGTTTTATTTTCTTCATTTTTTATATGTTTCTCGTAAAAACTGACAACATGTTATTTTTGTTTCTTAATAACTTAGTATTTGAAGTAGCACACAAAGGAAAGTTTATGAAACTTAAATCTTTTTTCATTTTTTTTTTAAATTTAATGAACTTATAAAAATTGATTTACATATAACTTAGTTTATAGTTTGAGAAGTTAAAATAATTTAGAGAGTTCAAGGAAGTTTAGAGATGTTTTATTCCAAGTTGCTAACCATATACAAGCTAGCACCACTATCTTACAATCATCCGTAGAATTTCCTTTTCATTTGCATGTTTCTATGGTTTGTTTTCATCTGATTCTTAAACTTGGTTTTGCTATTTTCTAGGTAGTGAAGGTGATCATCCCAACTTTTTGAAATCATTGTAATTGGGAATGCCCTATTCAACATCTTAGTTGGACTCAAACCCCGCTCCTTCTCTCCCGGATTCTCCTATAAGGTACAAACTTTAACCATTCCTACATTTTTAGGCATACATTTTTATGTGTTGTGTCACTTAATAAGTATAATTTCTTCACACCCAACAAACAAAAAATGTCCTGAAAAAGCCCCAAACACCCATAAACCCACCAATTAGAGCGATGTTTTATAGTCTTGTGCCCACCATTGATTCCCAAAAAAATAACACAGTGGGAGAGACAGAGATATTAGATTATATTAATAGCTCTTTAATCCCAATAGAACCCTAGAAGACAAATATAGAAAACTTAAAAGACTTTGGTTCTTCTCTTCATTTTTTTAGGATTCGGAAGACTTCTCAAATGTATAAGGATTTATTACTTCAATAGTGCTGGAAAATCTTTCATGAAGTTGTTTCGCATTAATTAAAGTTCACTCACCATTTTTTGCTGATTGTGTATATAATAGGAGAAATTCAGGTAAGTTTTGTAATTGTTCAATGCATTCATTTTGATTAGAAATTGTAATTTCAATTATTTTATGAATTTCTTGAAATGTTAGTATGTCTTTGACTTAGCCTTTTAATTCATGTTTACATGATACTGTGAAATTTAGTCACACTCCTAAGTTAACCGGTTACGCGAATTTTTGTTTGTGGTTTCTCGTATAATTATAATGTGCACTTAAACGAGCATAATGGAAGAATTTGATCCATGTAGCCGACTCTAATTAATTTGAGACTAAGGCGTTGTTGTTGTTGTTATTGTTGTTGTTGTTTTCTTATATAATATATAAATAGTGTTTTTTCTCTTTGGAATATACAAAACATATCTTATAAAAGTCATGCATGATTGGGGAGGTCAAGAGTTCAACTCACCTTGAACTTCAATAGGTGCATTACAATTTATTAACATTAAAGTATTTTTGGGCATCTAATTCTTTTCTTTTGCTTGTCTATTCATTGTGGCATAATATGCATGTTGGCATTCTCAACTATTCTTACTGATCTACTGTCTTTTAGTTTGGAGTCTATCAACTTGTTATAGATAACATTTTCACCATGCAAGACTAAAGATGTCAAAGTCTTCATTGAATAAAGCCTTTTAATTCATGTTAATATGATATTGTGAAATATTGGGGAGATGTGAGACCTTCTATGCATTCTCCCATTGATGTTTATTAAGTTCTGAAATTTTTTGTAATCTATTTTATAAAGGAAGCTTTGCTGAAATTTTTGTAGAAGTAACATATATTCATGATCTAGCTAAAGGCATTGCAATAAACCTTACACAAACCTTTTATAAATGTGTCCTAAGGCATTGATTAGTCCAATAATTACAAAATAAAAACTGAATTGTCGACATTTGCATTTAAATTAAGTCAACGTATTTTGTAGGGAATGTCGACAATGAATAGAGAGTGAACGTACAATCACCTCGATAATAGGTTTATTCGAAGGGAGTTTGTTGTTAGGGGTAGGATTAGGCGCTCATGTAATTGCAATAAATGTCGATTTCTACCCTACTTACACATTCAGACTGTTGAGTACTAGATATGTAGGTACGGGTTCGTTCCTGGATACTATTGTTAGTATGAACATGGTGAGAAAGAAGGTTAGGATACGACATCCAATTTCTATGATTTTGAAAAAAATTACGAAGATGAAATCAACATCTACTATGGTCAACCATTGTCGACTTACCAAGAAATGCTACATAACACGGCGGGCCCTAGTTTTAATAGGAATCACATGGAATAGGAGCCCAAGCCCCAAGCACAACAATTATATCACATGATTGATACTGGTAACGAGCAATTATGGCCTAGTTGTGAAAACATGATGAAATTGTCTGTCATGACTAGATTGCTTTCTCTGAAATCAGCGCACCACGTCTTTGAACGCTGTTATGATGAGTTCATGCAATCCATCAAAGAAGTGTTGCCTAACAACAACACATTAGTCGACAATTTTTACTTAACAAAATGACTTATGCGAGGATTGGGTCTACCTATCGAGAAGATAGATTGTTGTGAAAATTAGTGTATGATTAATTGGGGAGATGACTTTGAGTTAACATCGTGCAAATTAGTGGGCATTCTACACAGAACAACGAGGTTTATGTGAAAGGCTTCAACTACGATGAGACATTTCGTCATCTTACAATCGGTCCTATACAATCTTTTGTCATATACCTGGGATATGTTGTTAATGAATATAAATTTCACAACATGGTGTATGGTGCTATTAGAGCGACACAAAACAACATGGTTTGTGTGAAATGCTCCAATTAAACTGATGTGTCCCATGATTTCTACGAAAGACTATAAGAGGTTATCCAGATTGAATACTGTGGCTTTAAGCGCACTATGTTATTCAAATGTGAATGGTTTGACCACACATAGCCTGCGGGTGTAAGGACTCACCCTTCATTCAAATTGGTTGAGGTTCATTGAACTTGACGGTATAACAAATACGAGTATTTCATTTTGGCAATGCAAGTCTGTCAAGTCTTCTTTCTTCCATACCCTGCAATGAAGCATGAACGATAAGAGTGGTTAGGTGTTTATTGTTGTCTGCCAAAGTTCATTGATGAGGGAATCGTTGTCGAAGATGAGATTGTTTGTTCGACAGATAAGACATTCCAATCAGACGAACCAACCACGTACGTTGTCACTGACTCGACAAATGACATTGGATTGATAATTAATCCAACAAGTTCCAACATGATCAGGAAACCGGAGGATAGTGACGATGACGAGGAAGAACAGTGTCAGATTCTAGTAGTGAAAGTGAATTTGAAAAAGACAATAGAGAGTGACATATGTTTATTTACTTGTATTTTAATGTTAGTGACGTATGTTTATTTACTTGTATTTAGACGTTTACGTCGATTCATTTCTTAACTTTAATTACTTACGATTGTACGTGACATATTTTAGCAGGCATAACACGTAGACCCCCGGAAAGGATTCCAACAGACGCTGACCTTGACGGTCAGCCTTCGATATGAGGTGGTGGAGGACGCTCTCCCGCAGCTCGAGTTAGAGGACCATCAAGAGGTCAAGGCCCATTCGGAAGGGGTCAAGCTGCATCACGAGATAGAGGATCATTGATAGCAAGTCAACTTGGTTTCATGTAAGTGTCTTGTTAATATATAATTTATAATTGCTTATAAATAAATGTTATGATTATATTTGCTTCTTAATTATTTATTAAATACTTGCTTCTTTTCTTACATGACTTTTGCTATTTTTAAGCACTATAAATAATTTCTCTGCGCAACAATAAGACACTAACAACCCTATCAAAAGAAATTATGCAGCGCAGATCTATTAATTACATGATTTAATTATAATTCCTTTTTTCTTTAGTGACTATGACCCTTTCAGAATTGGTCCTTGGTTTTGTGAGTTGGAGTAGAGATAAGTTGAGGACTATTGGTCCAGCCCCTCACTTTGCTTATTTCATGACTATTTTGAAATACAATTGAATACATGCTTTAAGGTCATCTGGTCCCAACTAAAATGTAGAATATGACCTGATATTCTCTTTTGTTTTTTGACCATGTGGGCAACATTATTTTTGCCAACTAACATTGTTTCTTATCTGATGTTGTTCCTATCTCAGCTTTATGGACCATGTTCATGGTGATTTTTTTTGAAAGATATTTAAGGTATCGTGACATGGTGCTTTTCTTTCCTAGGATTAAAGCAAAGTGAAGCAAACTTTAACAAAATCATCAACATTAAGTGGAGATCAAGAAAATCTCATTTATAGCTAAATATATGCTTTTGATTGTATTATTTTGTCGCATAAGATTAGAACAATGGATTTGTAAACATTAGATTATAGTAAACAAATGGATTTATCGCAAAAGACAACCAATCTTTATTTATTTTTATTATAGTAAACAAACATGACAAACTTAAGCTTAATATAATGTGGCGCCATCCCTTTTGAATGCATAGCGCTAGTTCAGTAGGATTTTGAATGATATTTGACTTTCTCTCAATTTTACACAAATCACGCACAAATGCTCAAATACCCTATAAATCTCAAAACTTAAAAGATAGAGCCATAGAACCAGACTTTAGACTTGATGATCATAGCAAAACACCTATAAAAAAGTGCAAAAATAATGACTCATAAAAAAACCTAGTATTGAATTATGAAAAATGTCGTTTTATGGTAAATCAGGGACTTACCCTATGACACACAGTGTCAATAAATGGAATAGAGGTAGATCTCGCTAAAATCCAAGTTATAAAGATATTACCTTACCCCACTACTGCGAGGGAGGTAATGTCTTTCCTTGGCCATAAAGGATTCTATAGACGTTTTGTGAAAGAATTTTCCAAAATAATATAACCTTTATGCAAAGTCTTGCAAAAAGATATAACCTTCGAGTTCACACCTGAATACAAGAGAGCTTTTAATAGGTTGAAATATGCCTTGATTACCAAACTTGTAATAAAGTCACCAGATTGGTCACAACCTTTCGAGATATTGTGTTATGCAAGCAATAATGGAGTAGTAGCTATTTTAAGTTAAAATTTAGGAAATGATTCTCATTTCATATATTATGCATCAAGAAATTTGGATCCCGCCAAACTAAACTATACCACCATAGAAAAAGAACTCCTAACAGTTGTGTTTGCGTTAAAAAAGTTTAGACCATATTTACTAGGAACAAAAGTAATAGTCTACTCAGATCATTCTGCATTAAGATATTTAATGGCAAAGAAAGATGCTAAGCCAAGACTAATAAGTTGGATTGGATTGTTACAAGAATTCGAACTGACTATAAAAGACAAGAAAGGTGCAAAAATTTAGTAGCAGGTCATCTAAGTAGACTAAAAAATGGAGAACCCCTAACACTATTAGAAGATGAATATCTAGATGAATACTTATATAAGATAGCTATCACTTGCAAATTGTACGCCGATATGGTCAATTATCTCATTACAAATAGGCTATCACACCATTTAAAAATAGACCAAAAAAATAAGATAAAAGACGATTATAAACATTATTTTTGAGATGATCCTTACCTATGGAAATTTAGTATAGACCAAACCATTCGAAAATGTATTCCACAAATGGAAAACATAATATGGCATGGCTCATTGCCATACTTATGCTTGTGGAGGACATTTTGGTCCACATCATGCAACTTGTAAAATATTAGACTTAGGATTCTTTTGACCTACTTTATTCCACGATTGTTATGTTTATACGAAAGCTTGTCCAAATTGTCAGAGAATCGAAAAATTTATGATGTAGGAACTAAACGCCTTTGTGTCCTATTCTTTTTTGTGAAGTATTTGATGTTTGGGAAATAGACTTTATGGGACCTTTTCCACCATCTAATGGAAATATTTACATTTTATTAACCGCAAACTATGTGTCCAAGTGGGTAGAAGCTATAGCCACTAAATCTAATGATTAAAAAATAATATTTAATTTCCTAAAATCAAGGACCTTTACTGTTTTTGGAGCACCTTGAGCGTTAATTAGCGATAAGAGTTCACACATTTGCATTGGGATTGTTGCTACTCTACTTCACATAAATAATGGTACATATAGAACATCTACCACATATCACCAACAAACTAGTGTAAAAGTCGAACCTCAAATAGAGAAATTAAATAAATTTCATACAAGACAGTATGTCCAACACGTAAAGATAGGAGTCTTTGCTTAGAAGATGCATTATGGGCATATACAACTACAATCGAAACATGTAATATGAATTATGACAATGCGGGATAATAACGTAAACTTAGTATCCAAGAATTGGAAGAACTCAGAAATGATGCGTATGAAAGTGCTTTTATTTATAAAAATAAAACTAAAGCATTTCATGATAATAAATTGAATATTAAGAATTTTAAAGTAGGACAAAAAGTTTTATGCTTTTGTTCAAGTCTTAAATTATTTCCTGGGAACTTTATTCATGATGGTGAGACCTTTTGTAATTATGCACGTATTTCCCATGGTGCTGTAGAGATTTAATGTAGAGAAACAGGGAGAATCTTTAAAGTTAATGGTCATAGACTAAAATCTTATCATGAAAATTTTGTCTCACATGATATGGAGATCATTAACTTTAACCCAGTTTACAACTCAATAGATTAATTGAACACTATGGAGGAGCATATTATCATGATAAACTTTAATGATAGAATTAGGCTATGGATGGTTACTACATTTAAATAAAAGAAGAATGAGAAATCACAAAAGGTGCAACAACCCGCCAGATACCCATATGAGTGTAAGAAGGACGACACATATTATGAGGAATTTGTTGAAAATGGTGACCCTTGAAATCTCTTATATGCAGATCCAGGGCACATCTACATCAACAAAAGAATCAATGAAATGTCCTTTTATGGCTATTCAACTTGATACAGGAGCCAACATGAATGTTATACCTACACATTGGTTTCTTCTAACAAATTTGAGGATTCTTTGCAAGCCCCTATTAAGGTGTACAAGCCAAATGACAATTTTACCATCCCATTAGGAGTATCAAATAATATTTGTACGAGTGGGTCGGCTCACCTTCACTATAAATCTCTTAGTCATGCCAATAGCTACACCACATGATCAGATATTATTGGGTAGACCATTCTTATCTATTGCCAAACTTATCATCAACGTACGTGTTCAAATAGTACACTTAGGATGGGTAATGAAGAAATATAATTCCAAAATAGGAGAGAACTTAGCGACGATAAAGAAGAAGGGCAATTTAGTGATGGTGATGAGAGAATGATGAAGGACATTCTTCTAACCCCCAATGAAGATATTCTCAATGAGGAATCACTTGAAGTGAAGATTTATTCAATCACACTCAACAAAAATAGATTCATCAATGAGTCTAGCCAACGACAATGAACAACATTACTTTATAGGAGGCATACCACATTCGTTATTTCTTTAAGTTATTTCAGTTTTAAGTAGGAAATCTAGCATTAGTATAGTTTGCATTTATTCTCTCTCCTTTTGACTCTCTTATTGAATTGTTTTAAGGACTTAAGCTCTAAAGTAGCTTCAATAAGAGGGGGGATGATCGAGTTGTTTTTATTTTTATGGCATTTATAGAAGTTTGCCTTGTACATTTCTTATTTGTTTATTTATTTATTTAATAAAATAATTAGTTAGGTACATATCCCGATCAAATTTTCAAATTCTCAAAATTTTTAGTCAAGTTAACTTTTATTTTCATTTTTATGAAGGGTATACTAGTTATGAAATTTCAAAAAAGCAAAACAAAGCCTATCGAGTCCCAAGTGATTCCAAATAACACTTGGATTTGCTGGCCAAATCCGTAATAGAAACTAGACTATTAAAGCAAAGATTCTGAGTCTGGCAATTCCTTAGCGATTTGCCACCTCAATAAGAATCGCTACTCAGACCAGTCAGCCACTACAGTTCATAACTCATCAATTCTCCTAGCGATTTTCCAGCGATTCCACTTACACAGGAATAACTGGGCATGATTTAGGGTTTTTAAAATAGAACCTAAATCATAAGAAACCCACAATTATTCATCAATCCAAACCATTGTACCCCTTCCCCTCACAATGGGATTCTTGTCTGGATTCAAACTTTCCTAAGCTCAATCTTAGTGTTTTTAAGCGATTCCTACCTCAACCTAGTTCCATTCAACCCAAACATTATCGAATTTGAGAGAGTAGAGCTGAGCTAAAAGTTAAGGAATTTGGACTTGGAGCTTGGAAAACCAATCTATAGGAGTTCAAGAGCACATATCTTGAGAGATTCACTCTCAATAAGGTAATCACGATTAACCTAACCCTTTATTTTGATGAAATTTTAATTTTGCTGGATTTTTGAAAATTCTTCAATTGATTTTAAAAATTCTTATTGAAATTAATCTTAATACAATAATGAAAGATTTCATTGGTTATATTAGATTGGGTATAATAATTGAAATGACCATCGATTTAAAAATTACATATTTTCAAAATTTGTAGAGTTTTTAGAAAAATGTTAGCAATGAGTTTGAAGTTGAGTTTTCAGTAAAGCGGAGGTGTAATTCTCAAGTTTTGGGAAAACCATTTTGACAGATTTGATCTCATATACTTGGCTTTCATGATTTTTAAATAAGTTTTGCAAAATTCCACCCTTTCATGTACAATTGTTTCAAACTTCTTGATAGCAATTTGATTGTCAATAAACTACTCGCCTTAAGTCCATTTTTCTCTCAAATATAGGATTTTTCCGTTTATAGTAGTGGTTTGATCATTATGATAGGCAGGGGTAGAGGAAGAAGTAGGAGTAGTGCATAAGAGAATGGGAAAGGAATCATGATAGAAAAACCCAAGAAGAACCACTCGATCAAATAAATGTCCATTCAACCCACGGGGATTAGCATTAATGAATCAAGAACTAGGAGCACTGAGTTGAGAACACCTACCCCACCTAGCTCTGATGAGGATTCTAATTACTTAGACCCAAACACACAAGTCCTTTATGATCCCATAAGATTTGTCAATCCCAAAGCACAAAATAGATACTTTCGAGCTGAGAAAAGACTTATCATATATGAGAGAGGATTCCAAATAAAAAATGTGCACAAATATGAAGAAAAATTGTGAGCATCATTTGAGAAAGGCAGTGGGAACACCTTCTTAGGGATTATGAAGGTATATTAGAAAGGGAATTCTCAAAATTAGTTCGCCAATTCTTCGCGAATGGTTATGTGAGTGAAAATCCTAACGAAGTTATAGTTTAAGGAAAGAAAATCAACATTTCACCAAAAGCATTGAACGTACATTATAGATTTCCGGATGTCACAGTTCGATAGGAATCCTACTACCTTAACATCATCTACGTCCATAAAGAAACTTACACATCCACAATAATTCAAGAAGCCTTTAAGGTAATACCGGGACGTGGATTTGCTCTTTGATATAGATGGCCACCTAAAATTAATAGAAAACATCGATTTTAGGAAAATTACCAAATTTTAGAGCTAAATAATATATGGCAACTTATACCCCACCATGCAACATTTTGATGTGAAAAACCATAGAGTCACCTTACTTTACCACATTCTTGCGTAGAAAGGTATATTGACATTGAGTATGCAATCCACGATGTGATGAGACATGCTATGACAACCATGAAGTGTGATGGATTGCCATTCTAAAATTTGATTACCCAGATATGTATGAAAGCCAATGTTGGCTTCCATGAGATTGAATTCGGAGTGCTAACCCAGAGGACCATCACTGATTCTACGATCAAGTCAACGAGAGCAATAGATGGGTAAATTGATTCAGAGGAAGAAATGAAGCTCAATGAGATAAGAAGATCTAGAATCAAACATAGTTTTAATAGACAGAGAATCTAGCGCAGAACAGTAGATGAAGCAAGGTAGCAACAATAATGGCGTAAGTAAATATTTTAGGGACATAAACAGTTCTACATCTCCAACAAAGCCAAAAAGGAAAGGAATTTTCAATTCCTTGTTTTTAGCTTTTAGGTAGAATGAGAAGCAGATTTTGAAGAATCAAGAGATGCTAGATGAGAACGAGAGAACTTTAGCACATCACCATTCCATGTCAGAAAGGAGAGTGGCTGAACGTTCGCTAGATGTAAGGAGGAACGCTGACATTCCTTGGATGTAATTGAGAATTCCATCAAGAGTTTAGAACCCCGCTTATAGCTACATTTCACAAACTACTGCAGCGAGGAATGACGATGAAGCTGAACTGATCGACGATGAATTTACTTCTGCGCAAAGTACCTTGTAATCTTTTAAATGTTTGATTATATGTGTAAATTGTGAACTTTATTTTGAACTATTAATGAGAAACAAATGCTTTACTCCATTACATATTAATATTATTTGATGTTTAATTGTTTATTTTGAAAAGCAATTTATGTTTCATATTTAATTCTTTTATGCTTCATAAGGTTTATTTGTTTTGTTGAATAATCCAAATTTATTTTAAACCTCGAGGAAAAAGTTTAAAATGAGTTTGGAAGGGGGGAAGGGTATGTAGGTAAAGAGAACTATAAAAAAGCCATGTATAGAAGACTTGACAGGTAGAATTTATTTAATATTCGAAGAGACTGAAAAGTTTTTCAATTTTTTTACAATTCATGAAATATTTCTTCGTTTTAATTTATTTAGTTAGGGAAATGAAAAGAACATAATCTAGGTCTAAATAGAAGTAATATATTTTTATAACCCATGAAAATATAAATTACATGCTAGAAAGGCATTGTTATACCTTGCTTGATTCAACCTAGATTATGTATACACTAGAGGAGTTTATAAGGGATCGACTACTTTGTGTTAGACATTATAATGGGTAGAAGATCGAAATAAAAGTGCAAGATAAACAAGATAGATTGCTAAGAATTTTGTTATACAAAGATTATTGATCAAATTATTTTATATATATATTGAAAAGAGTAAGAATTGATGGGGAAGATAGGAAATTAGCAAATAAACTTTACTTAGTTGAAAAGAATACTTCCTCGACTATAACGAAAGTGAGAAGAGCTAACAATGGTTTTTTAAAAAATAAAAATAAAAATACCCATAGTTACCAAAGGAAATGGTGGAGGGATTCTACTGGCAGGGAAAATGAGAGGAAAAATTCTTATAAAAATAATAACGATATCCGAAAGAAATGGAGCAGAGAACTGTAGGAAAATAAGATAAAGAAGAAAATGAATAATAATTGTACAAAAAAGAGATATAAATGTATGGAAGGATGTTTGTGAAAAGCTGTGAAATTCGAGAATTTCTAACCCTTGATTAATCGACTAATTAAGAATTTTTGGGTTTTAAATTATTTTTAGAAATTCGAGGAGGGAACCAATGTTGGGGCATATGCCATAGGTCAATCTACAAACATTGTTTATCTTATAATTTGACTTAATAAAATTAAGGTTTTCATTTGCTATTTTATTATAAGTGATTGCATGTTTACCTTATAGTAAGATCCACGGGTATTTGTTGAAATATCCTAAATGTCCCTAGTCGGTCATTATACCGGGAACTATAATGAATTAAGGCTAGTGTGAATCTTGATTGATGGTCATTTGATGATCAAGCGTATAGGGACACAAATCGAGATCATGAGTATTTGTTATGGGAACAAGTTACTGGACCGACCCGCTATGAGAACACCACATGAATTAAGTCATAAGTATTACTCATGATAGGTATATCATTAGTTCTTCGATTTGAAATTACCATAAACTTCAATATTAGGATCATGTTAATTTGACACAATTAAGCATTGTGTTTAAATGGACAATTATAAAGATTTTGATTGATTACCATGTGAATAATATATGAAGGTGTGTAATCAAGATAGAATTTGTCCGTCTCGTATAGAGTGTGATATCAGTGGATCCCTCGATATGTTAGACTATTAAATGACCAAGTCCAAGTGAATTGATATAATCAATGTCATTTGGATGTTTTCAGTCTACCTAAAGATTGAGACTAGTACGATTGAACATTAAGGGTGACTTTCCATGCCTTATGTTTAATCAAAGGATATCACATGATAAAAGGATATTATATATGTAATTCATTAGGTTGTATCGATTTTGATATTCATGCTACTTCGGTAGTTATAATGTCTTGCTATAGACTGCTTATGACTTGTGTACCAAAATGGTTTTGGTTCATTGCCAACGTTTCATGAACCTATTGGGTCGCAAAAAACGAATGACTTTGCGCTATTTCAATTGGTCTAGAGTAATGAATTTTATATTATAAAATCCATGAAATAAAAGCCTGCATGATTTGTTATATGTGTAATTTGTTTAAACTGCCTAAATACAATAGTTGTCATACAAATAGGATTTTAAGTGAGGGCTTATCTACAAATAAAAATAGAGGTTGAAACCCTAAAGCGAAATAAGATTTTTGTTTTTTGCAAATTTGAAGTTCTCTGCATTTTGGGAGAGAAAGAAAAGCTTTTTCTATCTCTCTTAGGGCTATCATTCCAAATTGTGGTCACTATTCGTGTGTGAATTTTTGATAGAGGACGCGTGCTTGAATATATTAGAGATCAAATGATCAGAGAAAGAAATCACGAATAAAGGTATGGTTTAGTTTTGTAGATCTAGTTTAATGGAACTTATTTACGATCCTGTTAGAGTTTTTCAAAAATTATTTTAAATTTTTCGCTGCGTATGAACCCAAAAACTCAATACCCACGTGTGTTGGTCCAGAGATCATAAGTTATATTTTATTTTTGTGTGTTGCGTGTCTAATGGGTGTAATATATTCTATTTCATCACAAAATTACTTGAACTACTGTCAAGACGTGTTGTATGAGTGTAACAAGTGTTGGGTTATCTTCCCAAATTTTAGCGAATTCTAGGTATTTTTCAAGGTTTAATTTGTGTATAAAATTCAAGATAAACAAGAAATAAATAAATAAAAAGGGAAAAGTTCGAAACAACAGTGGGTTGTTTTAAGGGAAGGATAAAATTTTAAGGGCAAAGGTATAATTTGCCACCCCTTAAACCATTTCATTAGTGTGAAAATGATATGGGTTTCAATTGATAAAACCCATTTTCTCTTAAACATCTTCTTTGTTGCCTCCTTCTTCCATCGATTCCCAGCTCGTCTCTCTTTCCCATTAGTCTTAGTCTCGTTCCTATCGACTTTTACTCTCTCTCGATCAACTCTCAGTGCTCTCTCTGCCATCATCTTTATCTCATTCTTTCCTCAACTCGTCGTTCTCTCCCTACTGATCTCACCTCTCTCATGGACAATATTAAAGGAAAAGAAAGGGATGTTATACCTTAATTAATGTGACCTTGTAATTCAAAAATTAGTATAATAGTCAATATTAGTAAAATTTTCTAACTTGTTTAGTAATTGTTCAAGCATTGAAATATATTATATTTATCTTGCTTAAATCACGATCACTAAAACAAATAAAAATCCATGTTCCAAATTTTAAGTCAAGTGCAATCCATTCTCAAACACTTGGCAAGGCTTTGATCACATCAATATGGGTCTGCCTCCATAGAGTGTATTGTTTGAAATAGTTAGACTTGATAAAGCTATCAAAACGGTTTTGGACTTTAGGCACAAGATGAGATAAAACGTGCTAAGAAATAAGATGTCATAATCTCATAAAAACTACTAAAAGTTACATATGATTTAATTAGTAATTGGTACCTACCTAAATTACCTAATTTAAATTGTCATGTTTTAGTTGTCTTAGAATTATATGAAACATGGATTTTAGTCCCTTAAAATAACATAATATTTTTAGGACGGTTGTTCATTTAGTGGGAGTCTCTATTCATCTATACTAAAATGAACTTTTGCAAAATTCTTATTGTAGATCTATGGCCTTTTCAAATCACTTTAATCCCTTGTCATTGCGATCAATTCTTGAGAACGATAAGTTGTATGGGAAAAACTTTCTTGATTGGTTTAGAAACTTGGGAATTGTTCTTAAGCATGAACGCAAGTTGCATGTCCTGGATGATCCTATTCTAGAAGAAACACCAGCTAATGCTTTAAGAGCCATGAAGGATGCACATACTAAGCATTTCAATGACTTAACTGATGTTGCATGCATTATGTTGGCAACCATGGTTCCCAAACTTCAGAAGGACATGGAACACATGAAAGCTTATGGCATGGCTATGATGCTGAAGTAAATCTTCCATCAGCAGGCTAGGCAAGAATGGTTTGTGACAGTCAAGAACCTTCATTCTTGCAAAACTGTAGGGTGTGTCATTTAGTCCTCATGTTCATAAAATGAAGGGCTATACTAACCATCTTGACAGACTTGGCTTTCCCATAAGCCAAGAGTTGGCTACGGATTTGATCCTAAATTCCTTGCCAGATAGTTATTCACAATTTGTAATGAACTATGACATAAATAATATGGAGAAGTGTAACGAATCGTTTTATTAATGCCGTTATTAATTACTTATTTACAGATTTGGACACCAGTTCGGACCCACGTGGCACTGTAGATAGGCTAGGGGCATGCCTGACTACGTACTAGTTATATATTGTATGATTGGTTGCGTTTATTGCGGTGTATTTCATTCGATATGGCATAAATCATTACATGTTTGTGAATATCATGTTATATCGAGTGAGATGGTGTGACGAGTAATCGACTCGTAATGCATGTTGATACTGGTATCGAATAAGCATAGCACAGGTACACTAAGTTTTATAATACTAACTTGAATAAAATAACTAAGAATCAATGTGAATATGGCATAAAATGGAGAACTAAACTTTATGCTAAGTCAAAATAATTGGGTACATCAAGGATTGACGCGTCCCAAAATGCATGCCGATATAGGGGCACTGGTGCCAAGAAGTCGGGAGTGAATGACAACACAATTGGACCAATTATGAATCAAATATATTAACTATATTATTGTTGTACCTAAGTTTGCTATTTAAAAAGAATCAATTTGATTTACCTATAGTTTGATCAAATTAAATAAAGGACAATGATGGGCATTGGGACAAGCTAGATTGTGTATATCTAGGTAAGATGTGTACCTATGTGTCAATTGGGAGATGGTCAATTCAAGCCAAGACCCACAGGATTTTCCTTGAGATTCTCATATACAATAGATTTCATCACAAGCTATAAAAATCACATTTAGTGGAATGATTGTCAAAACAACTACCCATTTTCATGCAATTCACTTGGAAATCTCAGTAACATTGAAGATGAAGTTCAAGTTAAAATTGGGATCTAGGACTAGATTTGTTAAAGATCAATAGATCAAACACAATGTAATGCACCACCATTCCATCAATTTCATATTCTTTAGTTTTTGGACGTGTCCATGAAAAATGAGATTTTGAAGATGTGATTTTTAATGGTGATTTTTTGTTAATGTTGTTATTATTGTTGTTGTTGGGTTGTTATGGATAAAGAAGATAAGAGAAAAAAAATTTGGAAGAGGCAGAGACGAATTTAAACTCGTCTCTGCGAATCGAATTGGGGAGGGGGTAGTCACACGCATGCTAAGCGTGCGCGCGACGGCCCAGATGGATCGAACCGGGCCAAGTGAAACTGGGTCCGGTTCAAGTGGTCTCAACCCCATTAAATAAAAAATATATAATTTCGAAATTAAATTAAATATAAAATAAATTTAATAAATTAAAGAAAAATATATAAAAATTACTGAAATTACAGAAAAATAAAAAAAATATAAGAAATTGGGAAAAAGTTAAACATTTGATTTTGACAATTTTTCAGGCATTTGGCACCCCGGTATAACTCGAAAAATGTATCAAAACTTAAAATTGGAATAAAATTCTAATTTTAAGTTTAATATTAATAATTTAACTTAATGTGGCTATAAATCAATTAAAATGATACATTGGGACTTCAAGGGACTAAGGGGACCAGAGCTCATGGACCGGGAGCTAGGCGAGGTCAGATTCAAGAATCCAGAGAAGTCATAGAGTATGTTTGAAGTTTATAAAACCTATAGGGACATCACTTTAGTATTTAATTGTTATTTTTTATATTGCATATGTCCATTCTTGCATATTATTCTACTCCAAATTATTTTGGACAGTTGGTTAAGGTTAGTCCCACCGATATATTCGTTATGTCTTTAAGGCATGCTAGGCTGTAGCACGTGTGACTAAGTCTTCGATGAATTGCGACCCGAGCTGATGACTGGAGCACGTGTCGGTGAAGCATAGGTTTAGGCCAATCACCGCAAGGAACCAGGTAAAAGAGTAATGGGGGCACCCACTAAAGAGATCCTAGGGATCCGAAGTACAATCTAGTCCGACCGAGACTTGCACAAAATTTGTTTATCCACTTGTTATGTATGCATGTGATGATCCATTTTACATTTGCCTATTTATATTTCTGCATGTTTATTTAACATTTTCTTTGGCTTCTTAAATGCTCAGTGAATTTCCTCAGGATTTTACTCACTGGAATTGTCATATGTTTTGTTATGATGGTTGAGTGCGATCTCAGTACGAGCAGGGTCAAAAGGATCTTAGGTGACTATCTTTGATCATCTACTATCTAGGACACTCTCGCACATGTTTTTTTTTTTGGATATTTTCTTTTATTTTGGGTGTGACTCAGATTAGAGAGACATTATACATGTATATATATGCTTATCTTTTCGCTATCTTTTCGGTAATATATAGAGTACACCATTTTTGGGTTTTCTACATTAGCAACAACACGACAAGTTAGCACGCAAATCAAGAATGCAGGCGTGAAAAGCGACGTCAGCGGAGCACGGGACCTTACATGTTAATGATGTGGATGGTGCAATGGGGCTGCAAGGCAAGGAGCAGCACCTACCAGGCGGCCTCGGGGCGCAGGGCCACCATAGTTGGTATCGGAGCTCAGTTCAAGGAACCAAAGGAAATAACGAAAGAGCATAAAACTTAATAATTAAACCTTAGATGTGGAAACTTGATGTACTTACCATAAAACCCTAGTTGGGAAGTGATTGTGAGGCGGGTAAGGTTAGTGGCTATATATGTGTTATGTTTTTGTTATATATTATATTATATGCGTATATATATCGTGGCTGATTCAGTGCATCTCGACGTAGATCGCGATGGATGGACAATCTACTACTCCGCCAAAGATTGGTTAGACTAGCGATCAAACTAGGGCCATTACCACTGCTACTACAAAGAATGTCAACGATCGTCTTGTGGCACATGAAAATCAGTTAGTAGAGACCTTACGATTATTTAGGACTCATATAGTACCAGTTGCTACTCCAACCCTGGTTACAGTTCCTACCATATAGACACCCATTGCCCCCAGTTGTCCAGCAGACGCCTGTTCAGGCTACTACTCCTACGTTTCCAGAGACACCTGTTGAGAGGGTTGCACTAGTAGTTATATTGGTTGGCGCACTAGTTGGATATCGACTCCTACTTTTACAACAACGACCATAATAACGGCTAATACAGTTATAACCTTTGAGTTCACAATCACGCCAGAGGCAAAGTTGATCAAGGAGTTTATTCATTTTCAACCAGGTTATTTCTACGAAGGTGGTGAGCTAGAGGCGGCTGGGAGATGGTTACTTTCACACCATTGGTTGCACAAGCTGCTGAGAGTATTTGAGCGTATACAGGCGCGAGTTTTTGGGTCATGTTTTGAAGGAGCTGCAACTATATGGTAGACTACTTACTGTGATACCCATCTAGAGTCGACGACATGGGCACACTTCATATAGGTGTTATATGATGAGTATATCCCCATAGAGGTCCAGTTACATTTGAGAGAGGATTTCTTGGCCTTGAGACAGGGTAACTGATCGATATTACAGTATATGGATAGGTATCGGTATCTGCTACACTTTGCCATGGATGTTGCTGTGATGGAGTGGTTGCATATTTATTACTTTTTCTACGGATTAGTGGTGGTCATCACCAATGCAATTGTGTTGACTGGGTGCACAATTACCAAATATGTACGATCAAGCCCTTGCCTACAAGACATATTTACTACAGAGGGGTGATAGGCGAGTACCTAATTCAGGAAAGGTAGAGAGGCAGACAAGCAGAGTTCTCAACTGGATAGGAGGCCGAAGAAATATAGGGATATATCTGATTCGAAGTTCCATCAGGATACCAGATAACAAGGCCAGGACCATAGTGATGATAAGTAAGGAGATAGGTTCTGTTATGAGCACAAGCAGCCAGTTCATGTTATTGCACCTCTAACACCTGAGCAGCGTCGACAACATCCTCAGCACTATCCTCAAGATAAGGATTAGGAAGGTCGTGACAAGGGTTAGAGATACCAGGATAAGGCTCAGAGATTTGGAGACAGCTATGATGGAAGGCATAAGAAATGTTGATGTCATCATTGTGCTTTGATAGGGCACCTAAAGGCTGAAATTAGGGCACCACCATTAAGATCGGGAGTATAGTAGGGTCAGACCAGAGAGAGAGCACATGCAGTCACGCAATCGGACAAAGATGCGACCAGGTAGCTCGTCGAGGTGCATTATCTGTTATGGGTAGACCAATGCATGTTATGATAGATTTTGGTAGTACATAATCGTTCATTACTGGATACTTGGTAGGTGAGTTAGGGGAATCACAGATGCTAGAAACATAACTTGTCCTTAGTACGACCGCTGGGATAAGATATACCCTAACCGGATTTGTCGAGATTGCACGATAAAGGTAGATCGACAATAGTTGCTAATAGAATTACGAGTTCTAGAGTATATTTAGTTTAATGCACTTTTAGGGATAGACTAGTTGGCGGGGTATCATTCACACCTAGATTGCTTTCGAAAGACCTCACGTTTCATGTTTAAGGGATTCCAGAGTTCACATTTACTAGAGTCGCGACTGCACTACCCATAACTAGAAATCAACTAGCTAC
The DNA here is from genome assembly GCA_039657325.1 of Stephania cephalantha. Lineage (NCBI taxonomy): Eukaryota > Viridiplantae > Streptophyta > Magnoliopsida > Ranunculales > Menispermaceae > Stephania > Stephania cephalantha. The sequence continues at coordinate 36,081,976 of CM077574.1, read as the reverse complement.
GAATCAGGAAATGGAGGCATTTGTTGCAGTAGTTGAGCTGGAGCTGAGGTCGAAGATCAGCATTGATGATGTTCTAGTGGTTAGAGAGTTTCCTATTAATCTGCCAAGATTACCACCACCTAGAGAGGTCGATTTTATTATTAAGATTCTACTAGGGACGCAGCCAATTTTCAGCAGACCATATAAGATATCAGTGTCCTAGCAGGAGGAGGTGAGGAAACAGCTTGAAGATCTGTCACTGAAGGGTTTCATCTACCATATTATGTCTCCTTGAGGAGCATCGGTGTTATTTGTGAAGAAAGAGAATGACTCCATAAGGATATGTCCAAATTACAATAAGCTGAATCAGGTAAAAGTCAAGAACCGTTAACAACTCCCTATAATCGATGATCTGTTCGACCTGTTGGTAGGCACCAAGTTCTTCTTGAAGATTGATCTGCATTCAGGCTATCATCAGTTGAAAATTTGAGAAGAATACATCAAGAAAATCGTTTTCAGTACGAGATATGGGTTATTCGAGTTTACAATCATTTTTTTAGCCGACTAATGCCCCGAAGATCTTAATGGACTTGATGCATAGGGTCTTGAGACCATCTTAGACTGATACGTCATTGTCTTTATCGATGACATCTTGATTTATAGCAGGACTCGTGTGGAGAATGAGAGTCACCTTACGACAGGATTGATGACATTGAGAAAGCACGAGCTCTTTACCAATTTAAACAAGTGTGATCTCAGGCTGATTGAGGCAAAGTTTCTAAGACACATCATTAATGATCAGGGTATTCTGTGGACTTAGAGAAGATTTGAGCGATTATTTTCTTGAGGATGCTTGAGTCTGTTTATGACATTTAGAGTTTCTTCGGGCTAGTAGGGTATTACTGCCAATTCATAAAAGAGTTTTCCTTGATTGCAGCGCCGATAATGAGACTGACCAAGAAAGATGTGCGATTTGATTGGTCAGAGAAGTTTGAGCAGGCATTCTGGGAGATGAAGAAAAGATTGACATGAGCACCAGTGTTGACATTGATGGAGCTGGGCAGGAGTTTGTCAGTTTATATAAATGCAGTAAGAGTTGATTTGGTATGTGTATTGATGCAGGAAGGTAGACTAGTAGCTTACTTATCCAAGTATTTGAGACCCAACGAGGTAATTATTAAGTGCATGACTTAGAGGTCGCAGTAGTCGTATTTGCACTGAAGGCCAAGAGGCACTATCTTTGAGGAGAGAAGTTTGTTTTGTACATCGATCATCAGAGCCTGAAGTACATTTTCACTCAGAAAGATTTGAAAATGCGTCAAAGGAGATGGTTTGAGTTACTCACGGACTACGAGTTCACCATTGAGTACCACCGTGGTAAGGCGAACATCGTAGCTAACACATTGAGTAGGAGTGGGATCGATAGTCAAATAATTATACGACTCATGACATATGAGTATGGACTGTTAGAGCTGGCATCAGTCATGTGTATGATAGAGATTCCTATTATAAATGAGCTTTGTATTTGTTGTCAGATGAGGTTTCCTACAGTATCTATTTAGCGGGTAGTAGAGTGTCAAAAGGCAGATGATATGTTTGAAAAACTTAGCAAGTGGTATAGGATCCCAAATGTACAGATTGGTCGGAGATAGCATATCAATGTTTGAGGCACAGAGGCAGATTATGGGTACTAGTAGTAACTGAGTTACGAGATGGTATATTGGAGGACGTCCATGGGTCTTGTTACACAGTCTATCCTGGTCAGACCAAGATGTACCATGATCTTAGATGACTATTTTGGTGGTCAGGGATGAAGGCTAACGTACGCGCATATGTTAAGATTTGTCACATCTACCAGTAGGTGAAGGCTAAGCATAAAAGACTGGAAGGTTTATTGTAGTCGTTGCCCATTCCACAATGGAAATGGGAGCACATCACTATGGATTTCATTATTAGACTACTATAGACTTATAGGAGACACAACACTTTGTGGTTAGTGATTGATAAACTGATGAAATTGATGCACTTCATACTGGTTTCAATGTGGTATACGTTTCCATAGCTGAGCATTTTGTTTGAGAGGGAGATTATTAGACAACATGGGTGTCAGTCTCCACTGTATCTAATAAAGATCCCAGATTCACATCTAGGTTATGGAAGAGCATATAGGTGCAGTTTGGCATGAGACTACGAGTTGAGTACGATTTATGATACTCTGACCAAAGGCTAGTCGGAGATATTGATATATATTTTAGAGGATATGCTTAGGGCGTGTACACTGCAGTTTGGGGTTTCACATGTAGACTATCTACCATTGTGTAAGTTTGCCTACAAAAACAACAGTCAAGCGAGTATCGGGATGCCTCCATTTAAGGCACTTTTTAGGAGGTCGTGTAGATCACTTGTGTGTTTGGCAGATTCGAAGGATATAGTGACTGTTGGCCCAGAGATAATTGTTGACCAAACATAGAAGATTCGACAGATTAGGTAGAGACTTCGAGTAACCCAAGATAGACAAAAGAAATATGCGGATAAGTAAATTGAGGGTCTGAGCTATAAGGGTGGTGACATGGAATATATGAAGGTTTCCCCTTAGAAGGGTCAACAGAGATTTAGGATGAAGGGGAAACTAGCACCGAGATTCATTAGGCCATTCAGGTTCGCAACATGAGTTGGTTGTGTGGCGTATAGACTAGACTTACCTCCAACATTAGTTGGGGTTCATTTGACTTTTCACATTTCTATGTTGAGGCTAGTTATGCCATGACCTAGACCATTAATTGATTTGAGACAGATTGAGGTTTAGCCGGATGGGACTTACGAGGAGTAGCCAATAGAGATCTTCGACTGCAAGATAAAAACTCTGTAGAATAAGGAGAGCCCTCAAGTATTGGTTCGTTGGCAGCTTCACGGGACTGAGTGACTAACCTGGGAGCTCGAGTCTACCATGCGGGAGCGTTATCCTAAACTATTCCATGGTATGATTGTTTAGTTTTACCTAAATATCGGGATGAAATTTTCCCTAATTGGGATTAATTATAATGTCTCGTTTTATAAACGCCATTATTAATCACTTATTTACAGATTTGGACGCCAGTTCGACCCTACGTGGAAGCTGTTGATACGCAAGGGGCATGCTTGACTAGGTACTAGTTATATATTATATGATTGGTTGCATTTAATGTGGTGTATTTCATTTAATATGACATAAATCATCACCTGTTTGTAAATATCATGTTATGTTTACTGAGATGGTGTAATGGGAAATCGCCTCGTAAAGCGTGTTAATACATGTATCGGATAGGCATAGTACAAGTAGACTAAGTTTTACAATAGTAACTTGAATAAAATGACTAAGAATCGATGTGAATATGGCCTAAATGGAGAACCAAACTTTAGGCTAAGTCAAAATAATCGGGTACATTAAGGATTGACACGTCTCCAGATACAGGCCGTGACACGGGGCACTAGGTGCCAGGTAGTCAAGAGTGAGTGAGACAACAACTAGGCTAATTATGCATCAAATATATTAATTATATTATTTTTTATACCTAAGTTGGCTACTTAAAAGGAATTAATTTGATTTACCTATAGTTTGATCAAATCAAATAAAGGCCAATGATGGGCATTGGGACAAGATATATTGTGTATATCTAGGTAAGATGTGTAACTAAGTTGTGTCAATTGGGAGATGGACAATTCAAGCCAAGGCCCACAGGATATCCCTTGAGATTCTCACACACAATAGATTCCATCACAACCTATAAAAACCACACTTAGTGGCATTATTGTCAAAACAACTACCCATAGGGACATCACTTGAGTATTTAATTGCTAATTTTTATATTGCTTATATCCATTCTTATGTATCATTCTATTCCACACTATTTTGGACAGTTGGTTGAGGTTACTCCCATCGGTATATTCGTTGTATGTTTATGGCACGCTAGGCTGTAGCGTGTATGACCAAGCCCTTGGTGAATTGTGACCCGAGTTGCTGACTGGTGCACGTGTTAGTGAAACATAGGTTGAGGCCAATCACCATGAGGAACCAGTTGAAAGAGTAGTAAGGGCACCCACTGAATGGATCTTGGGGATCCGAAGTACAGTCTAGTCTGACCGGGACGAACACACACTTTATTATCTACTTGTTATGAATGCATGCGATGATCCATTTACATTGCCTGTTTATATTTCCACCGATTTATTTAACATTTTCTTAGGCCTTTTATTTACTTAAATGCTTAGTGAATTTCCTTGGGACTTTACTCACTAGACTCGTCATCTATTTTGTAGTGATGGTTGAGTGTAGATCCTAGTATCAGCAAGGCCAAGGGGATCCTAGGCAACTATCTCTGATCGCCTACCAAACAGGACACTCTCGTACGTGTTTAGTTTTTTGTTGATATTTTGTTTTAGTTTCGGTATAAGGGAGACTAGAGAGACATTGTACATGTATATATATATGCTTATCATTCAGTTATTATGTAGCCTTGTATACAGGTACACTATTTTTGAGTTTCCACATTAGGATTTATGCTTTATGATATGCAATATATATCATGCTTTTATGTCAGTTTAAGACTTCCGCTGTTAATTTACTGCTTATTAATTGCAAGTGACTAAAACACAAGCCATATGTATAGTTCGCAAAGTTTAAAAATAAAAGACGGTAAACCTTAAATATACATGGCTTAAATATGAAATATGCATTACTAGTTTACAATTTATATACCAACAACACGATAAAGTAACACACACATCGAGAATGCAGGCGTGAAAAGTGACGCCAGTAGAGCGCGAGACCTATGGGTTAGTGACATAGTGCAATGAGGCCCACAAAGCCAGGAGCAGCACGTACTTAGTGACCTCGGGGCGCGGGGCCACCACATAAGTATATCTCAGAGTTGCATTTCATGCTTGAAATTGTTGTGTAGAATGTCAAGAAACCCATTGCTAATGTGTTGATGGTTGAGAAAGGAAAGGCTTTGAAGAAGAAGGCCAAAGGCAAGGCTAAAGTTGCCAAGGCAGTCATGACTGTCACAAAAGCCTGTGGAACAAGTCAAGCCTAAGGCTGCTTCTACTTCACAATAATAAAAGGAAAAAGAGAAAGAAGAAAATTTTAATTTCAGCCATGCACTTGGGCATTGGTTCAAAAATTGCAAGCTCTAGCTTGAAGATCCAAAGAAAAAGAAGAGTAGTGCGACTAGTGCTTCAGGTATTTACATTATTGAAGTTAACTTGTCTACTAGTGATTCTTAGGCATTAGATACCAGATATGGATCTCACGTTTGTGTTAGTGTGCAAGGTCTTACCAAAAGTAGAAAACTAAAAAAATGAGAAGTCATCCTATGGGTTGGATATAAAGCAAAGGTTGCTGCGTTGGTTGTAGGATGCTATGAGTTAATTTTACCTAGTGGACTTGTTTTAGTTTTAAATAATTGTTATTGTGTCCGTACTTTAGTAGAAACATCATTTATGTTTCATGTTTGGATTCAGATGGTTTGAATTTCATTATTGTGAATAATAAATGCTTCATTTCTCATAAAGACATTTCCTGTAAGAATCCTTATTTATGTGATGCTCTTTATATTCTAAATATGAAAATGTCTACAGATACTCCTATTTTTAATGTAAATACAAAGAGATTTAAGTGAAATGATTCGAGTTAAACCTACCTTTGGCATTATTGTTTTGGCTACATAAATGAGAAATGCATTTCTAAACTCGATAAAGATGGAATTTTAGATTCATTTGATTTTGAATCATATGAAACATGTGTATCTTTTTTATTAGGAAAGTTGACAGAGTCCCTTTACCAGACATAGTGAAAGGGCAACTGACTTATTAGGTGTAATACATACTAATGTATGCGGTTCTATAAATTGAATGGCTTGAGGTTGTTATCAGTACTTCAATACTTTCATCGATGATTTCAGCAGATATGTCTATGTGTATATCATGAAACTTAAAGGTGAGTCTTTTAAGGTTTTTTGAACATTTTAGAATCAAGTGCATAATCAACTTATTAAAACTATGAAAGCACTTTGATCAGATCGAGGTGGTTAATATTTGAGCCAAGAATTTGATGATCATCTCAGAACCAATAAGATTTTCTCATAGTTAACTCCTCCCGCAGCTCCACAATGGAATGGTGTTTCAACGAGGAGAAATCATAATTTATTGGAAATGGTTTGATCTATGATGAGTCGTGCAAATCTTCCTATTTCCTTTTGGGGCGATGGCTTACAAACTGCTAAGTTTACACTGAATCGTGTTCCTTCTAAAGCGATTGATAGAACACCATATGAGATGTGGTTTGGGAAAAGATCAAGATTTTCTTTCCTTAAGATTTGGGGATGTGTGGTTTTTGTATGACAATAAATATCAGAAAAAATATCATCCAAATCTACCAGTGTGTACTTGTTAGTTATTCTGAAGAAACTAGAGGATGCTACTTTTATAATCCCATTGAGAACAAAGTATTTGTTCCTCGAAATGGTGTCTTTATGGAAAAATAGTTCATTTTAAAAGACAAAAATGGGAATAAAGTGAGTCTTGAAGTAGATCAAGAACCACAAATAAACACTCAACCTCCAGTGGGAGATCAACAAAGTCTTGAACTAGTTGAACCTTCGAAGGTATGATAAGGCCTACATAGGGTTGATAAGGTAAGACATGAGCCTGAGAGATTTGGATTTCTTATTACTGATAGTCGTGAGGTGTTGTTTATGGATTAAAATGAGCCTACTACTTATCAAGAGGCTGTGTCTAGCCCTGAGTCAAATAAATGGCTTAGTGCCATGAATTGTGAAATGTAATCCATGTATGATAACTAAGTTTGGGACCTAGTTGATTTACCTGAAGGTGGTAAGACAATTGGATGTAAATGGATTTCCAAGAAGAAAACTGACATGGATGGCAATGTGCACACTTCTAAAGCACGGCTAGTAGCAATAGGTGTCAGGCATCCTCAAGGTTTTGATTAAGATGAGACTTGTTATCCTATAGCCATGCTTAATTCCATTAGAATTTTAATTGCCATAGCTGCATATTATGACTATGAGATATGGCAAATGAATATCAAAACAACTTTTCTAAATGAAAAGTTACTTGAGGTCGTGTATATGATACAACATGAAGGGTTTGTTCATCCTAAGAATTTTAGGAAGGTGAGCAAGCTTCAAAGATCCATTTATGGATTAAAGCAAGCTTCTTGGAGTTAGAATATTCATTTTAATGAAGCAATTAAGGTATTTGGTTTCATTAAAAACAAAGTTGAGCCTTATGTATATAAGAAAGTCAGTGGGAGCATGGTAGTTTTCTTAGTACTATAGGTTAATGCTATATTACTCATTAGAAATGACATCCCAACCTTACAGGCTGTCAAGTCTTGGTTAGGGAAGTGTTTCAGAATGAAGGACTTAGGAGATGCAGCCTACATATTTGTTATTAAGATCTATAAGGATAGTTCTAAAAGGTTGATTGGTCTAAGTCAGAGTACATGTATTGACAAGGTATTGAATAGGCTTAGTATGCACCACTAAAAGAGGTCGTTGCCAATGTCTAAAGGTATAAGTCTCAGCAAAACTTAATTTCCTAAGACTAGTAATGAGCTAGAACGCAGGAATACGATTTCATATGCATCAGATAATGGATCTATTATGTATGCCATGTTATGCACTCAACCAGATGTATCATAAGCTTTGAATGCAACAAACAGATATTAGTCTGATCTCGGTGAAAGTCACTGGATAGTAGTAAAGAACATTCTTAAATAGTGAAGAATAACTAAAGAATTGTTCTTGGTCAATGGAAGTTTGAAAGACAAGCTTGTTGTAAATGGTTACACAAATGCAAGTTTTCAAACTGATATAAATGAATTCAGATCGCAGTCTAGATATATGTTCACTTTGAATGAAGTTCGAAGTAAGACACTGTGGAAGATTCTACAATAGAAGCTAAGTATATTACTGTGTTTGATGCAGCTAAGGAGGCAGTTTAGATAAAAAAGTTCATCTCTAAACTTGGCGTGGTTTCGAGTATAGCTAACCTCGTTTGCTTGTATTGTGACAACAACGGGCCTATTGCACATGCCAAGGAACCAAGATCACACCACCAATCCAAACATATACATAGATGTTTTCATCTCATTCGAGAAATCGTTAAGAGGGGTGACAAAGATTTACAGAGTTCCTGCAGAAGACAATGTTGTAGATCTTTTGACGAAGGCTCTTCCACAAGCAAAACATGATGGTCATGTTAGGTCTTTATGTGTTAGATACATGAACGATCGACCCTAGTGCAAGTGGGAGATATTGGGGCATGTGCCCTAGGTTAATTTACAAACAATATTTATCTTATAATTTTAGTTAATAAAATTAAGGTTTTTATTTGCTATTATAATTTATTGCATGTTTACCTTATATTAAGATCCATGAGTTTTTGTTGAAATATCTTAAATGTCCCTATTTGGTCATAATAGTAGGAACTATAATGAATTGAGGCTAGTGTGAATCTTGATTGATTGTCATGTAATGATCATGCATAAAGAGATACGAATCAAAATCATGGGTACTTGTTATGGGAACAAGGCACCACATGAACTAAGTAATAGGTGTTACTCATGATATGTATATTATTAGTCATTCGACTTGACATTACCATAGACTTCAATATTAGGAGTATGGTAATTTGACCCAACCAAACGTTTTCTTTCACTGGGCGATTATAAAGATTTTGATTGGTTACCATGTGAATAATATGTGAAGGTGTGTAATCAAGTTAGAATTTGTCCCTCTCGTATAGAGTGAAATATCAGTGGATCCCTTAATATGTTAGATTGTTAAATGGCCAAGTCCTAGTGAATTGATATGATCAATGTCATTTGGATGTTTTTAGTCTACCTAAAGATCCAGACTAGTACGATTAAACATTAAGGTTGACTTTCCATGCCTTATGTTTAATTAAGTATATCGCATGAAAAAAGAATAAGATATATGTTATTCATTAGGTTGTATCGATTTGGATATTCATGCTACTTCGGTAGTCATAATGACTTGCTAGAGACTGCTTATGACTTATGTACTAAAATGGTTTTTGTTCACTGCCAACGTCGCATAAACCAATTGGGTTTCTCATAAAGAATGTCTTTGCGTAGTTTCAATTGGTCCAGAGTAATGAAATTTATATTATAAAATTCATTACATAAAAGTCCTTACGATTGGTTATATGATAACTTATTAATAGGGGCGTATGTGTAATTTGCTTAAACAGCTTAAATACACTAGTTGTAATATTAATAGAATTTTAAGTGAGGGCTTATCTACACATATGAATAGAAGTTGAAACCCTAAAACGAAATAAGATTTTAGTTTTTTGCAAATTTGGAGTTCTCTGGATTTTGTTAGAAAAAGAAAAACGTTTTCTATCTCTCTTAGGGCTAGCACTCCAAATTGTGGTCATCGTTCTTGTGTGGATTTTCGATAGAGGACACACGCTTAAACATCTTGGAGATAGAACAATTAGATAAGGAAATCATGGATTAAGGTATGGTTCACTTTTATAGATCTAGTTTAGTGGAACTTATTTACAATCCTATTAGGTTTTTTCAAAAATTGTTTTGAATTTTTTGTTACGTATGAACTCCAAAACCCAACACCCACGTGTGTTGGTTCAGGAGATCATAAGATATGTTTTATTTTTATGTGTTGCATGTCTAATGGGTGTAATATATTCTATTTTGCAGCAAAATTGACTTGAATTACTGTCAAGATGCGTTGTATGAGTGCAACAAAGAGCATTGGGTTATTTCTCCAATTTTTGTCGAATTTGGGGTATTTCCTGTGACGGCCTAAGTTCCCCACAAACAGGGACTTACACTGCCTAAGCCTACGTAGACCTCCTAGTCAGTCTCCACGGGGTTAACTCAAGCTTAGTTAGCCTTCCAATCTATCATTTTATGTTAAATTGAAATTTTAAGTTGAGTTATTAATATTTTTAAAGTTTTACAAGTTAACTGAAGCAATTAATAATTATAACAAATCAACAATAGAATAAAGGAGTCGAACGGCCTATATGTGGAACCCTGTATATATATCATACATGTATATCAAGTGATAAGTGTAAAGTGGATGCAAAAGTGATATACAAGTTATATATGTCCCTCAAACCCTGAAAAAAATATCCCAAGTGTGATAAAACAATATATATGTAATATAAAGAATAAAAAACCTACAAAAGTGAGTAAGGGAAGGCTGCTCTGATGTCCTCAAGTAGATTGCCTACCGGTGCCTTGCCCTTGCTTGAGTGCGGATCTACACTCAGTCAAACACAAGAATGATGAGTTCGATAAGTAAAAGCCATTAAGATCTAAACAGTATTTCAAAATAAATAAGGTAGTCTAAAATTCATGCATATAGAAAGAAAGCCAGAAGGAATGCATGATAATAAGACTAGAAAATGAAAGTGCAATAAGAAATGAGTGTCAAAAGAAAGAAACAGAGAGGCGCCTAAGTAGTCCAAGACCGTCGGGTGCGGGTGCCAAAAGGGTCGGGGTCATAGAGTTGTGACAACGCCAAGCAGACTTAGGTCATAGGAACCAGCAGCTCCTGCTATACCTAGATCGTCCCGAATGAGCGATATCAATGGTGCCCTGGATAAAACACATCTCATTCGGACAAACAATCCAGTGAATCGAGGTCATAACTCTGGTAGCTTGTAGGCAACCACTCCAGTAGATACACCATCTTGACTCACTTTGGCCTCAGACACTCATATCGGATTAGTAATTCCAAGGAAGGATAACAATGCATAACAATAACATGTAAAGCTCAATGAATTACTTTACATTTCCTAGCTGGTATTACTTACCTCAGATCACGCTAACATGCGCTCTCACGGCTCTGACATGTATCCTAACAAACTCTTAAACATTTACAATCATTCTTTCTAATATGGTTCAAATTTTTATAATTGACTTGATTGTTTTTAACATAAACCCTCTATTGTTCTCTTTAAACTACTAGGCGTTGTTCTTTTGTGAGCAATATAACTTGGCAAATTCGTGCTTAACAACCCATGAAGAGTCCTTCAAATCATTCCAAGTCAATTTGGTGACCAATGATTCCTTTTTATTATTTCAAATACTTATTAGGCACTTAGCCTGGCTAAAAGTGTCCGAACTTACTTAACATTGCTCAGCACACTTAATTTATGGTTTTTAGAGTTTATTGAACTAATTAGAATCATTTAAACTCAATTCAAGATCATATACAACACTAATTTGCAAAACTGTCCCTTAGGGACCTTTAAATAAATATGTAGTAGTTAGTTTTCCTTCAACTTAAAAAAATGGCTTAAAAATAAATGGAGATTTCTAAAATTCGCAGGGTTGATATCATGATGTCCAAATACTTGAAATCAAGGTTTTCAAGTAATAAAATCTCATTAATATCATCAGTAACTAAATTTGAGACTCTAAGTAAAACTGAGACACATCGAAAAATCATGAAACTTGGTGGACACCTTCATTATGGTACAATAACACTTTTTGAAAATCTTGGTTTAATTCTAACATCATTTGATGCTCGTAACACCTTAAGTAAAAAATCTGCTCAATAAGTAGGTAAATTTCGCCTATTCCAAAATCCATTTGGAAAACTATTTAAAACATCTAAGAAAATTATGAAAATCGGTGGAAAACCTCCCTACCATATAAGTATATGATCAGAAGAGTTTGGTCCAGTTCTAGAATCGTTTGATGCCCAGAATCAAATGAAATAAATCTCAGCTCAATATGAAATCGCTTTTTTCCTATTTCAAAACCATTTTTGAAAACTATTCAAAACTCATTAGAATCGCTTGAAAATTTAGGGGAACCAATTTTGTAGTATGTTGGTGCTCTCTGTAAATTTTGATGATTTTTAGACTAGTGGAGACCCCCAAAAAACTTTCTAAAAGTTAGTCAAAAATCTATTCAAAATTGTCCCCTTTTTTATTTGGCATTTTACCAAATACATGAGATGCAACTTAACAAGATTGTCTATAACTTTTATGACCCTTTATATATCATGAATGAGTCTCATAAGATTTAATTGAATCATGGACAACAAAGCCTTAAACAAATCATCAAATCAATATATGCATTCATTAACAATTCTCATTCATGAACACAACTATGCATCAATTTCAACCACATTGTTCCAATCCATCTTCAATTCTTTCTAGAATTACAAACCCAAGTAAAAACATGTTTAAGGGTATAAGAAACTTTATTTTGACACTTAAATTACATAGAAATCCAGCCTCATACTCGCATGACATCATAAACCCAAAATCTACAATTCTTCAACATTAAAGCTTGGTTTTTTTTTTCTCTAAATTTGCTACACAATCAATTGGATATTCAAAGAGACTTTATATTTGTTCCATTAAAGATTAAAGTTTTTAAAAAAATAGAAAACAAATCTTTTGAATATTCAACCCACAGTTGTTCAAGAAAAACCCCGATTTAACTAATTAACGTAGGAGAGAAGAGCAAGGATGCTTACCCAGGGTTTGCTCTTCAGCCACTCTTGAATCCCTAGGCCAGATTGATGTGTAATTCCCCTCTCTTGATCTCAAATTATCCACAAATTTCGGTAAGCTCACCTTCTTCTCTCTCTCTTTTTCACTTGTTCTTGATGGCTGAATTTTCTTTTTGTTTAGGAATGAACCAAAAATTCAACTAAGTATCCCTTTATATAGTCTTAGTTATTAGTTGTAACACCTTGCATGAGCTTTATTTCCACTAATGGTATATATGTATAGTTTAGTACTTGTATTCTTATTGTATTACACCATGTATTCATACAAGCCCTATTCTCTAACTACACACTCACAATTTATGTTATCTTGGTTCATACACTTCTAACTTAGGCTTATTTTCTCTATTTAGCCACAACATAATGTCATGCCTTAATATTTGATTGCATGTGACTTGTCTAATGTTTTTAATTAATCATAACTCCATATTTAGACTAAGTCCTTACCTATCTTGGCTACTCAATGCCGTCACGCCTCTCGATGCGTGTTGGTCCATTTTTTACTCATTTGGTTTTATTCGACTTGGCTCAACTTTATTTTTTACTTAGCATAGTATTTGTTATATAAATTAATAATTTGTGCCAATCCAAGCTATCCCATTAAAATAAGTCATGTACCCGCTTTACACGCACCTTGAGGTATTCATTTCTTGCATTTTGAAGAAATCGAACACTAACTTATTCAAAATTGATATTTTTGGTTATAAAATAGATACTACACATATCAAACACAAATAATATACCTCAATGTCTACTCCCGAGGGTTGACCAAGTACTCTAAGTAATATAAAGTCCCCGTCAGAGTCCTACGGTGACACATGACATGAGTTAGAATATTCGGGTCCTTACAGCCTTCCCAACTAATAAGAATTTCGTCCTCAAAATTTAAATAACTTAGTGTAGAACTAACTGGAATCAAAATATGTCTGGGAAGTGCTTGGGCATATAGGAGTCCAACTCCCAGGTTAGTTCCTTGTCCCTATGATGCTGCCACTTGACATGTACTTAGGAGATTTCCTTATTCCTCATTACCTACACCTTACGGTCTAGTATGTGAATCGGTTGTTCCTCATAGGTGATGTCCTCTCTAAGGTCTATCTAGCTCAAATCCATAGTCACTCGCCTACCTCCTCTCGACTTATCCAATCTATGCATTGAGATATGAAACACAGGGTGAATCACGACTAACTATGGTGGTAGCTCCAACTTATATGCAACCTTCTCGACTCTCCTCTTGATCCTGAATGGACTGATGAACTTAGGCGTGAGCTTTCATTGATTCCTAATCTCTTGTTACCCTTTAGAGGTGATACACTCAAATACACATAGGGTCCCTTATCATACTTTAACTCGCTGTGGTACTTGTCATAGTATTTCTTTTGTCACTCCTGCGCACCCTTCAGATGTAGTCCTATTTGTCATGTCTTCTCAGTGTGATCCACTATAATCTCTAGCAGAATAGCTGCCACATCCTCAGGCTCTACCCAACATGATGGAGATATACACGGCTAGCCGTAGAGTGCCCAAACATTGTCATTCCAATACTGGCTTCATAGCTGTTCTTGTAAGTAAACTCACATAGACGAAGATACTCCTCCAATGAACCATCGTAGTCTATTACACACATCCTCAACGTTTCCTCAAACACCTCAATTAGTCGGCCTGACTGTCCATTAGTCTATGGATTATAGGTTGTACTCATATCTAACTATCTACCAAATTGTGCCTGCATGCCCTTCTAAATCTATGACTTAAATTGTGCCCCCTATACGACACAATTAACAATGGAACCCTGTGAATTCAGACTATCTCTCGCTCAGATAAATTGGCCAGCCTATCCACTTGATATGTAGTAGAGATCAGTAGGAAATGCACAGACTTAGTCAACCTATCCATAATCACCTATATATTATCATGTCTACACTGAAATCGAGGTAATCCATTGACGAGATCCATTGCAATATGCTCCCATTTCCACCTAGGAATGGGAAGTGGCTATAGTAGTCCACCAGGCCTTCGATGCACTACCTTAACTCGCTGGCATTACTCGCATGCTCTAACGTAATAAAAAGCGTCGGTTATCATCCAGGGCCATAAAAAAAGACGTTGCATGTTTGCCTACAAGTTAGTCCAACTAGGATGAACCGTAAAACGTGAGTGATGAGCCTCTTGAAGTATGTCCTCTCAAATCATAGCCACTGATGGAATCCATAAGTTTCCATTGAACCTCAGTCATGAGTCTGTCAACTTACTCCACTCTGAGTGATAAGGACTCTGCGCCATCTCATTAAACCTGTAATAGAGCTCGTCAGCCTACTACCCCTGAATTACACTCTTAACAAACATTGTCTAAGTCCACATCTGACTACAAATCACTACCTCCATAGCTACCGAAATATTTGGTGAACAAAGTGTATCGGATGCCTCGAGTAACGCGTACTCATGTGTCATATGACATCTCACAATCTCTGCATTTGACCTCCTCCAACATAAAGCATCTGCCATTACATTGGCTTTCCCTAGGTGGTACTCGAATGAGTCTCATGTTCAGTTCCTTCTCAGTGAAGAGGTGTTTCAGAATCTTGTGTTCCGTGTAGAGTGTGACCTCACACCCTATAAGTAATGACGCCACATCTTTAGTGCAAATACTACAGTTGCTAGCTCTAAGTCTTGTGTCAGGTAGTTTTTCTCATGAATCTTGAGTTGTTGGGAAGCGTAATCTATCACTCTGTTGCCATATATTAAAAGACGGCTTAAAACTACCTTAGAAACATCGGTGTTTACATCGAAGCCCTTTCCCATCTCTGGTAGTAGTAACACCGCCATTGTAGTCAGTTGTTCTTTCAAAGTCTTTAGTGCCTGCTTATAGTTATCATTTCACTGGAAACTGACTTCCTTCTTTATCAATTGTCATCAACATGGCAATCCTAGAGAAATCCTGCACGAAACGCAGGTAATATCTTGCCAATGCCAAAATGCTGCATATTTCTGTCACCAATTCGCCACTGACACTCCACTAGCTCCGACAATACGTCCAAGAAATTTAACCTCTGTAATCCCAAACTTGCACTTAATAAATTTAGTATTTAGTCTATGCTCCCTTAGAGTCTACAATATCATCTTGTGGTGCCCCTCGTGATCCTCACGACTCCTAAAATAGATGAAAATGTCGTCGATGAGCACTTTTAGGAATCGATCCAAATACTCTCTCAGTACTCAGTGCATTAGATCCATGAACATCACCAGGGCCTTCGTCAGCCCAAAAAGCATGAAAATGAATTGGAAGTGCCCATATCTTGTGCAGAAAGTAGTCTTCTCCCTATCCTCATCTCTAATCCCTGGATGGTGGGAGCCAGATCTTGTGTCAATCTTGGAGAACCACTATGCTCATCTCAGCTGATAAAAAAAAAACATATATGTGTGGAAGTGGGTACATATTACTCACGGTGACTCTTTTCAGCTGTCTATAGTCTATGTGAGTTGTAAACTGTCATTTTTTTCTTGACAAACAGTAATGGCATGTCCCATGGCAACATAATTGAGTGAATGAATCCGAGTTGTAACAACTCATCAAACAAAGTCCTCAACTCCTCGAGCTCTCTCGGTGCCATCCTATATGATAGATTCGATGTCGGTTTAGTTCTCTCAATCTCTATCGTCGGGGTAATCCAAGCAGAACATCGAAAAAAAAACATCTGAAAACTCACATGCGACTACAAGCTCCTTATCAATCTCTATCGTCGGGGTAATCCAAGCAGAACATCGAAAAAAAAACATCTGAAAACTCACATGCGACTACAAGCTCCTTATCAATCTCTATCGTCAGGGTAATCCAAGCAGAACATCGAAAAAAAAACATCTGAAAACTCACATGCGACTACAAGCTCCTTAATCCTAGTCCCAACACTCCCTGTCGTACTCATGATGTTGGCTAAAGTCTCAACTTCGATATTCGTGGCTACTATACCCCTGGTAATCGGTAGTGTAGTTGAAGTCCCCTGGATGCTGAACTCTTCCCGATCTGGAAGCCAAAATGTAATGACCTTGCTGAAACACACCAGCTGTGCGTATATAACTAACCAATCTATGCCTGCTAAGGCATCAAATTTGAGGAACTCCAATACCCTAAAGTCTGCGTGCATCTCCTGGTCCTCTATCTCAACTAAGCTGTCAACACGTAATAAGTTGGTATCTTGTCCTCAACAGTCGTGCTAAGGATCAAAGGTATCTCTAGCGTAATGGGTCTCAGTCCCAACTCATTAACCATATGACCTGAAATGAAAGACACTGTAGATCTCGAATCAATCAAAGTATGCATAATTAAATGACAAATGTAAATCATACCTTCAATCAAGTTACAAATGGCGGTTGGATTTGGTGCGGTGACAACATGAGACTTCTCTCGTCCCTACTGCGACTGCCCTGCACTAAGTCTCGGATAAGTACTCATAAAGTGTCTTTTCTATTTGCACTTAAAACAAACTCTATGTGGCCTGGCATCTCTCGGCCTGATTGGTCGATGTCTCTTCCTCCTTTTGTCTTCCTTGGATCTATACTATAAGTGAGCTAGTGCTGGTGTTGCTATGATGTCGTCAGGTTGTGTGCTCAAGTATGTCTATCTGGCTAGGCTCCTCTCATATGCAATATGTAAGCTCCCCGATTTAGTAGTTACTGCGGTGCCCCAAATGACTATCAATTGCCCCTCTATAAAGTATTGTGCTTGATCGGCGTCTGTGTTAGCTATACCCTCAGCATACTCAAACAACTGCAAATACCTGCCCATATACTACATCACTGACTCCTTAGTGTACTATCAGATGCTCAGAAAATCGGCCTTGTTCAACTTCAGGACCAAAGACGCAAAGTACTTCTGATTAAACCACCTCTTGAACTCTTCCCAATCTTTTAGCCTACCCTGGGTAGCCACCATACTGCGCTACCGCATTGACCTCTCCAAACATCAACTCTGATGATACACTCAGTTTCATGTGTTTTGGTGTGGCTAAGATGTTGTGTATCTTCTCGTGGCTCTTCACAAATCTCTTTGTCGCCTCGAGAATCGTGCCCTTATAAAAGTCTGTTAGTCTATATCTCTGGAACTCTTGCGACTATCTTGCCTCAGCTGTCACCCATGTACTAGTCTCTGTAGGTGAAGTCAGTGCAGTCCCTACCAGAGTAGGGGTGTAAGCAGTACTGTCAGTGTATGCACCAAAAGTATCTCATCTATCACTGGTCCTACCGATACGATGGGACCTGCAGGAGTGGCAGGTACAGTAGGCGCACTCCCTTCAAGAGCAAAGGACGCTGCTGTCGTAACTGAAGACAATGATGGTGCAGCCTTTTCCCTTCAATAGCTTGAGGGTCTCCTTAAGTTGATGGCTGTAAGATGTGACTAACTAGGACATCTCATCTAGCCTTCCCTGTACATCAAGTGATAAGTGTAAAGTGGATGCAAAATCGATATACAAGTCATATATGTCTCTCAAAATCCAAAACAATTATCCATGGATAACACAACATATATATGTAATACAAATAATCAAAAACCTATAAAGGTGAGTAGGGGAAGGTCGCTCCAATGTCCTCAAAGTTAATCATTTACTATCGGCGCCTTTCCCTTGCTTGACTGCGGATCTGCACTCAGTCAAAAAGAAGAATGAAAAGATCAGTAAGTAAAAGCCAGTAGGATCTAAACAGTACTTCAAAATAAAAAAATAGTATAAAATTCATGCGAATAGAAAGAAACATATAAGGAACGCATGATAATAAGACTAGAAAATGAAAGTGCAACAATAAATGAGTGTCAAAAGAGGCAACCAGAGAGGCACCCAAGTAGTCCAAGACCATCGAGTGTGGGTGCCACAAGGTCCGGGTCATAGGGTCTTGGCAACGCTAAGCAAACTCGGGTCTAAGGACACAACATCACTTGATGTACCTAGATCATCACAAATGAGGGATATTAACGGTGCCCTAGATAAAACACATCTCATTCAGACAAACAATCCAGTGAATCGAGGTCGTGGCTCAGGGAGCTAGCCGACAAACACTCCATCAGAGACCCATCTTGACTCACTTGGCCCTTAGACACTCATATCGGAGTAAGAATTCCAAGGAAGGATAACAGTGCAATAACATTAACATGTAAAGCTCAATGAATTAGTGTACATTTCTTAGCTGGTCTTACTTACCTCGGATCATGCTAACACGCGCTCTCATAGCTCTTACAAGCGTCCCAATAAACTCCTAGATGCCTGACTCTACCTAATTAGGTACTTAGTTTCCATTTTGATTGGTTACACTCGTGTTAGAGTTTTTGAGTCACATTTACAATCATTGTTTCTAATATGGTTCAATTTTTAAATTTGACTTTATTATTTTTAACTTAAACCCTCTATTGTTCTCTTTAGACTACTAAGGGTTGTTCTAGTGTGAGCAATATAACTTGGCAAATTTGTGCTTAACATCCCATAAAGAGTCCTCCACATCATTCCAATTCAATTTGGTGACCATTGATTCCTTTTTATTGTTTCAAATACTCATTAGGCACTTAGCGCGCCTAAAAGTGCCCAAACTTACTTAACATTTCTTAACACACTTGATTTATTGTTTTTAGATGTTATTAGAACCATTAAAACTCAATCCAAGTTGATATACAACACTAGTTTGCAATACAGTCCCTTAACAACCTTTAAATAAATGTGTAGTAGTTAGTTTTCCTTTAACTTGAAAAATGGCTTAAAAATAAATAGAAAATTCTAAAATTCTCTTGGTTGATTCCATGAATTCCAAATACTTGAAATCAAGGTTTTCAAGTAGTAAAATATCATTAATATCATCAATAACTAAATTTGAGACTCCAAGTAAAACTTTAGGTCCCCATTTGTAAATATAAATCTCTTTTTGGAAGCATGGCTTCAAAATTGCGTAAGATATGCCGAAACATCACAAACTTTGGTGGACACCTTCACTATGACACAATAATACATTTTGGAAACTTTCTTTTAATCCCAACATCATTTTATGAATGGAACACCTTAAGTCAAAAATTAGCTCATTAAGTAGGTGAATTTTGCCTATTCCAAAACCCATTTGAAAAATTATTCAAAACACCTCAGAAATTATGAAAATAGGTGGAAGACTTATGTACGATATAAGTAAAAACATGTTTAAGGGGATAAGAACCTTGATTTAAACACTTAAATTATGTAGAAATCCAGCCTCATACTTTCATGACATCAAAAACCCCAAATTTATAGTTATTGAACATCAAAGCATGGTTTTTCTCCCTAAATTTGCTACACAATCAATTGGCCCTTCTAAGGGACTTTAGATTCTTTCCATTTAAAATTAAACCCTCTACAAAAAAGTAGAATACAAATCTTTAAAAATTCAGCCTACATTTGTTCAACAAAAACCCCAATTTAACTAATCAACCTAGGAGATAAGAGCAAGGATGCTTACCTAAGATTTGCTCTTCAACCACTCTTGAATCTTTAGGTTGGATTGATGTCTAATTCCGCTCTCTTGATCTCAACTTCTCCATAAATTTTAACCAAGCTCAACTTCTTCTCTCTTTCTGTTTCACTTGTTCTTGATGGCTAAATTTTTTCTTTTTTTGGGAATGAACCAAAAATTCAGCTAAGTATCCCTTTATATAGTCTTAGTTATTAGTTGAAGCCGCTTGCATGAGCTTTATTTTCACTAAAGGTATATGTGTATAGTTTAGTACTTTTATTTTTATTGTAGTATACCATGTATTCATACAAACCTTATTCTCTAACTATACCCTCACCCTTTATGTTATTTTGGTTCATACACTTCTAAATTAAGCTTATTTTTCTCTACTTAGTGACAACTTGATGTCATACCTTATATTTGATTTCAAGTGACTTATTTAATGTTTGTAATTAATTACGACTCCATATTTAGACTAAGTCCTTACCTATCTAAGCTACTCGATGCCGCCGCGCATTTCGAGGAGCCTCAATCCATTTTTGATCCATTTGTATTTTATTCGACTTGGCTCATCTTTATTTTTTACTTAGCTTAAGATTTGTTATATAAGCTGATAATTTGTGCCACTCCAAGGTATCCCATTCAAATAAGTCTTGTACTCGCATCACATGCATCTCGAGGTATTTCCTACTCGTTTTTCGAAGAAATTGAACACTTACTTATTTTAAATTGATTTTTTTGGTTACAAAATAGATACTACATACACCCAACATAAAGAATATACCTCGTTGTTGACTCTCGAAGGTTGACTAAGTGCACCGCGACAGATAAATTCCTTGTTAGAGTCCTACACTGACATGTGGCACGAGTTAGAATATTCGGGTACTTACATTTCCATGGTTTAATTTGGGTATAAAATTCAAGATAAACAAGAAAAAGATAAATAAAAAAGGAAAATGACCAAAAGGGCAGTAGGGTGATTTAAGGGAAGGATAAAATTTAAAGGGAAAAGGTGTAATTTGCCACCCACAAACCATTTCATTAGTATGAAAATGAAATGTTCAATTTATAAAACCCCTCTTCTCTTAAACGTTTTCTTCGTTGCCTCCTTCTTCAATCGATTATTTGCTCGGCTCTCTCTCCCATCAGTCTCAATCTTGTTCTCCTTGACTCTCACTCTCTCTCAATCAACACTCAGTTCTCTATTCCTATCTTCTTCATCTCTTTCCTCCCATAACCTGTCGTTCTCTCCTTACTGATCTCGCCTCTCTCATGGACAGTAGTAAAGCCAGAGGAAGGGAAGTCATACCTCGATTATAGTGAGCTTGTAATTCAAAAATTTAGTATTTATGCAATTAATTTATTGGTTTGGATTTGTTATTGATTGTCTCGGTTAAGTTGATGAGAGGTTGATGATGATAAAGGGGAAGGGTTGTAACTGTTGTCCGTGTGGTTATGAAATTGTAGCCGTCATCATTGTTGTTGTTGATGGTTGATTGAATTGTTGATGGAAACAAATTTTTGACGATGAGGGAGCAGCAAGGCTGCTATTGTGGTGAGGGTGGATGTCCCTTCCATGGCAAGTTAAAGCCCTGCTATGGCAGGTCTCTTCATGCCTTTAGAAAGCAGGGCATGCCACACAGAGTAGGGCACAACCTTGCCAAGCCCTGGGAAGGCCTAGGCACTACCCCACGCTGATCTTTGGGTGATCTAAGGGCTGCCCTGGGTCCCCCTAGGGGCAGTACACCAAGTGTTAGGCTTGGTTGAGCCTCAGCTCGATGAATGCCATAACACTTGAATATATAGGCATATATATTTATATACATTGTATGTATATATATATATTGAAAATAATTAATAATTGGTGGGCGCCTAAATAATTAATAATTTGTGGGTCCGTAGTGACACACAGGGTCGAGGGTGACATGCGTGGGATGTACAATAGTGTGCACGTCCGAAATTGGCCGTTGGCGCGCGTGGTGGCGCAAAAATACATAGTTATCTATATATTTAAATATATATATATATATTATATATATATATATATATATATATGAATGGTTTAGTTTAAATCAAATTAAATGTTAAAGCTTGAATTCGTCTCGAGATACGTGTAGCGTGATAATTGAGAAAGTAAATGAGTTGATCTATTGTGGTGGTTGGCATTGTGATGCCTCGAGATACATGTAACCACATCATAAGAAATATCAATGTATAAGTGTAAACATGTTTTTCATTGGGTGTCAAATTAGGGAATGTGAATTTAATTCCTGTCATTTGAATCGTCCTCGAGATTCGTGCATACGAATCTCGAAGAAAGTTATTTTGATCAATAATAAGTCGGTCAGGAGGTGTGGAGGTTTTATTAATTGGTTAATGGCCATAAGGTTGGCCTTGAGATACGCATCACATATCACGAGAAAAATAAAAAATTTAAATTGAGAAGGAAAACAATCAGATCTACCTTGAGATTCGTGTAATGTGAATTTCGAGGAAATCTCATATTTATTCCCTCATCAAATCGTCGTTCCTATAATGAAATAAAAAATATGAGAGGGATTGAGAGGGAGGTTTTGAAACTATAGGAGAGGAGGATCGAGAACAAGGGAGATGCGATGAAGGTGAGTTGTGGCTGCAGTGTTGTTGATGTTGGTTAATCTTATTATTGTTAATTCTTAATGGAACTGTGGATAAATTGATGATGGAGATGGGAGGCAAGGAAGGAGACAACCAAGGATCCATCTCCCTTGCTTGGTTGAGCCAAACCTAGTTCACCTGGTTTAGGCCCAAACCTATCTCATAAATAAAAAAAGAATAAAAATACGGGAAATTTGGGAAAAACTCCAAAAAAATATGGAAAAAATCCAAAAAAATAATATTTTGACCAAATAACTAGAAATTGATGAATTTATATGAAAAATGAAGAATTCGGGATAGGTGCGAGACTTTTTAATGGGGTTTTTACCTCGAAAAAAGTGAAATGGTCTGATTGACCTAAAAAGTAGCAAATTAGTTTAAGATTCGATTAGGACCAATTTAAGTGTTCTAATTAATGAGTATTGGACCCCAATTGATGAAAATTTGTCTAATTTAGATTCTTTATAGATGGGGAAAGGTGTATGAATCTTGAGAGTTGTGTAAGTCGGTGTAAAGTTAGGAAAGCTTGGTACAGGTAAGAGGAACTCATATTCTTATCAACTATGCAACATAAATAGTATGTTTAGTTCATATAGCATTATGGAATAGGAATGGGGCAATGTACCGTGACTTGACTACATTTGTATTTGTTATGGGAACAAATCGAGATCATGAGTATTTGTTATGGGAACAAGTTCTGGACCGACCCGCTATGAGAACACCACATGAATTAAGTCATAAGTATTACTCATGATAGGTATATCATTAGTTCTTCGACTTGAAATTACCATAAACTTCAATATTAGGATCATGTTAATTTGACACAATTAAGCATTGTGTTTAAATGGACAATTATAAAGATTTTGATTGATTACCATGTGAATAATATATGAAGGTGTGTAATCAAGATAGAATTTGTCCGTCTCGTATAGAGTGTGATATCAGTGGATCCCTCGATATGTTAGACTATTAAATGACCAAGTCCAAGTGAATTGATATAATCAATGTCATTTGGATGTTTTCAGTCTACCTAAAGATTGAGACTAGTACGATTGAACATTAAGGGTGACTTTCCATGCCTTATGTTTAATCAAAGGATATCACATGATAAAAGGATATTATATATGTAATTCATTAGGTTGTATCGATTTTGATATTCATGCTACTTGGGTAGTCATAATGTCTTGTTATAGACTGCTTATGACTTGTGTACCAAAATGGTTTTGGTTCATTGCCAACGTTTCATGAACCTATTGGGTCGCACAAAACGAATGACTTTGCGCTATTTCAATTGGTCTAGAGTAATGAATTTTATATTATAAAATTCATGACATAAAAGCCCGTATGATTTGTTATATGTGTAATTTGCTTAAACTGCCTAAATACAATAGTTGTCATACAAATAGGATTTTAAGTGAGGGCTTATCAACACATATAAATAGAGGTTGAAACCCTTAAACGAAATAAGATTTTTGTTTTTTGCAAATTTTAAGTTCTCTGCATTTTGGGAGAGAAAGAAAAGCTTTTTCTATCTCTCTTAGGGCTATCATTCCAAATTGTGGTCGCTATTCGTGTGTGAATTTTTGATAGAGGACGCGTGCTTGAATATATTAGAGATCAAACGATCAGAGAAAGAAATCACGAATAAAGGTATGGTTTAGTTTTGTAGATCTAGTTTAATTGAACTTATTTATGATCCTGTTAGAGTTTTTCAAAAATTATTTTAAATTTTTCGTTGCATATGAACCCAAAAACTCAATACCCACGTGTGTTGGTCCAGAGATCATAAGTTATATTTTATTTTTGTGTGTTGCGTGTCTAATGGGTGTAATATATTCTATTTCATCACAAAATTACTTGAACTACTGTCAAGACGTGTTGTATGAGTGTAACAAGTGTTGGGTTATTTCCCCAAATTTTAGCGAATTCAAGGCATTTTTCAAGGTTTAATTTGTGTATAAAATTCAAGATAAACAAGAAATAAATAAATAAAAGGGGAAAAGTTCGAAACAACAGTGGGTTGTGTTAAGGGAAGGATAAAATTTTAAGGGCAAAGGTATAATTTGCCACCCCTTAAACCATTTCATTAGTGTGAAAATGATATGGGTTTCAATTGATAAAACCCATTTTCTCTTAAACATCTTCTTCGTTGCCTCCTTCTTCCATCGATTCCCAGCTCGTCTCTCTGTCCCATCAGTCTTAGTCTCGTGGCTATCGACTTTTACTCTCTCTCGATCAACTCTCAGTGCTCTCTCTCCCATCGTCTTTATCTCCTTCCTTCCTCAACTCGTCGTTCTCTCCCTACTGATCTCACCTCTCTCATGGACAATAGTAAAGGAAAAGAAAGGGATGTTATACCTTAATTAATGTGACCTTGTAATTCAAAAATTAGTATAATAGTCAATATTAGTAAAATTTTCTAACTTGTTTAGTAATTGTTCAAGCATTGAAATATATTATATTTATCTTGTTTAAATCACGATCACTAAAACAAATAAAAATCCATGTTCCAAATTTTAAGTCAAGTGCAATCCATTCTCAAACACTTGGCAAGGCTTTGATCACATCAATATGGGTCTGCCTCCATAGAGTGTATTGTGTTATCTTGGTGAGGCAAGTTGAGTAAGGGTCACTCTATTGTTTGAAATGGTTAGACTTGATAAAACTATCAAAATGGTTTTGGACTTTAGGCACAAGATGAGATAAAACATGCTAAGAAATAAGATGTCATAATCTCATAAAAACTACTAAAAGTTACATATGATGCAATTAGTAATTGGTACCTACCTAAATAACCTAATTTAAATTGTCATGTTTTAGTTATCTTAAAATTATGTGAAACATGGATTTTAGTCCCTTAAAATATTATAATATTTTTAGGACGTTTGTTCATTTAGTGGGAGTCTCTATTCATCTATACTAAAATGAACTTTTGCATAATTCTTATTGTAGATCTATGGCCTTTTCAAATCACTTTAATCCCTTGTCATTGTGATCCATTCTTGAGAACGATAAGTTGTATGGGAAAAACTTTCTTGTTTGGTTCAGAAACTTGGGAATTGCTCTTAAGCATGAACGCAAGTTGCATGTCCTGGATGATCCTATTCTAGAAGAAACACCAGCTAATGCTTTAAGAGCCATGAAGGATGCACATACTAAGCATGTCAATGACTCAACTGATGTTGCATGCATTATGTTGGCAACCATGGTTCCCAAACTTCAGAAGGACATGGAACACATGAAAGCTTATGACATGGCTATGATGCTGAAGGAAATGTTCCATCAACAGGCTAGGCAAGAATGGTTTGTGACAGTCAAGAACCTTCATTCTTGCAAAACTGCAGGGTCTGTCATTTAGTCCTCATGTTCATAAAATGAAGGGCTATACTAACCATCTTGACAGACTTGGCTTTCCCATAAGCCAAGAGTTGGCTACGGATTTGATCCTAAATTCCTTGCCAGATAGTTATTCACAATTTGTGATGAACTACGACATAAATAATATGTAGAAGTGTAACGAATCGTTTTATTAATGTCGTTATTAATTACTTATTTACAGATTTGGACACCAGTTCGGACCCACGTGGCACCGTAGATAGGCTAGGGGCATGCCTGACTAAGTACTAGTTATATATTGTATGATTGGTTGCGTTTATTGCGTTGTATTTCATTCGATATGGCATAAATCATTACATGTTTGTAAATATCATGTTATATCGAGTGAGATGGTGTGATGAGTAATCGACTCGTAAAGCATGTTAATGCTGGTATCGAATAAGCATAGCACATGTACACTAAGTTTTATAATACTAACTTGAATAAAATAACTAAGAATCAATGTGAATATGGCATAAAATGGAGAACTAAACTTAATGCTAAGTCAAAATAATTGGGTACATCAAGGATTGACGCGTCCCAATATGCATGCCGATACAGGGGCACTGGGTGCCAAGAAGTCGGGAGTGAATGACAACACAATTGGACCAATTATGAATCAAATATATTAACTATATTATTGTTGTACCTAAGTTTGCTATTTAAAAAAGAATCAATTTGATTTACCTATAGTTTGATTAAATTAAATAAAGGACAATGATGGGCATTGGAACAAGCTAGATTGTGTATATCTAGGTAAGATGTGTACCTATATGTCAATTGGGAGATGGTCAATTCAAACCAAGGCCCACAGGATTTTCCTTGAGATTTTCATATACAATAGATTTCATCACAAGCTATAAAAATCACATTTAGTGGAATTATTGTCAAAACAACTACCCATTTTCATGCAATTCACTTGGAAATCTCAGTAACATTGAAGATGAAGTTCAAGTTAAAATTGGGATCTAGGGCTAGATTTGTTAAAGATCAATAGATCAAACACAATGTAATGCACCACCATTCCATCAATTTCATATTCTTCAGTTTTTGGACGTGTCCATGAAAAATGAGATTTTGAGATGTGATTTTTAATGGTGATTTTTTGTTAATGTTGTTATTATTGTTGTTGTTGGGTTGTTATGGATAAAGAAGATAAGAGAAAAAAAATTTGGAAGAGGCAGAGACGAATTTAAACTCGTCTCTGCGAATCGAATTGGGGAGGGGGTAGTCACACGCACGCTAAGCGTGCGCGCGACAGCCTAGATGGATCGAACCGGGCCAAGTGAAGCTGGGCCCAGTTCAAGTGGTCTCAACCCCATTAAATCAATAATATATAATTTCAAAATTAAATTATATATAAAATAAATTTAATAAATTAAAGAAAAATATATAAAAATTACTGAAATTACAGAAAAATAAAAAAAATATAAGAAATTGGGAAAAAGTTAAACATTTGATTTTGACAATTTTTCAGGCATTTGGCACCCTAGTATAACTCGAAAAATGTATCAAAACTTAAAATTGGAATAAAATTCTAATTTTAAGTTTAATATTAATAATTTAACTTAATGTGGCTATAAATCAATTAAAATGATACGTTGGGACTTCAGGGGACTAAGGGGACCAGAGCTCATGGACCGGGAGCTAGGCGAGGTAAGATTCAAGAATCCTGAGAAGTCATAGCATATGTTTGAGGTTTATAAAACCTATAGGGACATCACTTTAGTATTTAATTGTTATTTTATATTGCATATGTCCGTTCTTGCATATTATTCTACTCCACATTATTTTGGACAGTTGGTTAAGGTTAGTCCCACCGATATATTCGTTATGTCTTTATGGCATGCAAGGCTGTAGCACGTGTGACTAAGTGCTCGATGAATTGCGACCTGAGCTGATGACTGGAGCACGTGTCGGTGAAGCATAGGTTTAGGCCAATCACCGCAAGGAACCAGGTAAAAGAGTAATGGGGGCACCCACTAAAGAGATCCTAGGGATCTGAAGTACAATCTAGTCCGACCGAGACTTGCACACACTTTGTTTATCCACTTGTTATGTATGCATGTGATTATCCATTTTGCATTTGCCTATTTATATTTCTGCATGTTTATTTAACATTTTCTTTGGCTTCTTAAATGCTCAGTGAATTTCCTTAGGATTTTACTCACTGGACTTGTCATCTGTTTTGTTATGATGGTTGAGTGCAGATCTTAGTACGAGCAGGGTCAAAAGGATCTTAGGTGACTATCTTTGATCGCCTACTATCTAGGACACTCTCGCACATGTTTTTTTTTTGGATATTTTGTTTTATTTTGGGTGTGACTAAGATTAGAGAGACATTGTACATGTATATATATGCTTATCTTTTCGCTATCATTTCGCTAATATATAGAGTACACCATTTTTGGTTTTCTACATTAGCAACAACACGACAAGTTAGCACGCAAATCAAGAATGCAGGCGTGAAAAGCGATGTCAGCGGAGCACGGGACCTTACATGTTAATGATGTGGATGGTGCAATGGGGCCCGCATGGCAAGGAGCAGCACCTACCAGGCGGCCTCGGGGCGCAGGGCCACCATAGTTGGTATCAGAGCTTAGTTCAAGGAACCAAAGGAAATAACGAAAGAGCATAAAACTTAATAAATAAACCTTAGATGTGGAAACTCGATGTACTTACCATAAAACCCTAGTTGGGAAGTGATTGTGAGGCGGGTAAGGTTAGTGGCTATATATGTGTTATGTTTTTATTGTATATTTTATTATACGCGTATATATATCGTGGCTGATTCAGTGCATCTCGATGTAGAACGCGATGGATGGACAATCTACTACTCCGCCAAAGATTGGTTCGACTAGCGATCCAACTAGGGCCATTACCACTGCTACTACAAAGAGTGTCAACGATCGTCTCGTGGCACATGAAAATCAGTTAATAGAGACCTTACGATTATTTAGGACTCATATAGTACCAGTTGCTACTCCAATCGTGGTTACAGTTCCTACCATAAAGACACCCATTGCCCCAGTTGTCCAGAAGACGCCTGTTCAGGCTACTACTCCTACGTTTCTGAGACACCTGTTGACATGGTTACACTAGTAGTTATATTGGTTGTCGCACTAGTTGGATATCGACTCCTACTTTTACAACAACGACCATAATAACGGCTAATACAGTTATAACCTTTGAGTTCACAATCACGCCTGAGGCAAAGTTGATCAAGGAGTTTATTCATTTTCAACCAGGTTATTTCAACGAAGGTGGTGAGCTATAGGCGGGTGGGAGATGGTTAGTTTCACACCATTGGTTGCACAAGCTGCTGAGAGTATTTGAGCGTATACAGGCGCGAGTTTTTGGGTCATGTTTTGAAGGAGCTGCAACTATATGGTAGACTACTTACTGTGATACCCATCTAGAGTCGACGACATGGGCACACTTCATATAGGTGTTATATGATGAGTATATCCCCATAGAGGTCCAGTTACATTTGAGAGAGGATTTCTTGGCCTTGAGACAGGGTAACTGATCAGTATTACAATATATGGAGAGGTATCGGTATCTGCTACACTTTGCCATGGATGTTGCTGTGATGGAGTGGTTGCATATTTATTACTTTATCTAGGGATTAGTGGTGGTCATCACCAATGCAATTGTGTTGACTGGGTGCACAATTACCAAATATGTACGATCAAGCCCTTGCCTACAAGATATATTTACTACAGAGGGGTGATAGGCGAGTACCTAGTTCAGGAAACGTAGAGAGGCAGACAAGCAGAGTTCTCAACTGGATAAGAGGCCGAAGAAATAGAGGGATATATCTGATTCGAAGTTCCATCAGGATACCAGACAACAAGGCTAGGACCATAGTGATGATAAGTAAGGAGATAGGTTCTGTTATGAGCACAAGCAGCCAGTTCATGTTATTGCACCTGTAACACCTGAGCAGCGTCGACAGCATCCTCAGCACTATCCTCAGGATAAGGATTAGGAAGGTCGTGACAAGGGTTAGATATACCAGGATAAGGCTCAGAGATTTGGAGACAGCTACGATGGAAGGCATAAGAAATGTTGATGTCATCATTGTGTTTAGATAGGGCACCTAAAGGATGAAATTAGGGCACCACCATCAAGATCGGGAGTATAGTAGTGTCAGACTAGAGAGAGCACATGTAGTCACGCAATCGGACAAAGATGCGACCGGGCAGCTCGTCGAGGGTGCATTATCTGTTATGGGTAGACCAATGCATGTTATGATAGATTTTGGTAGTACATTATCGTTCATTACTGGATACTTGGTAGGTGAGTTAGGGGAATCACAGATGCTAGAAACATAACTTGTCCTTAGTACGACCGCTTGGGATAAGATATACCCTAACCGGATTTGTCGAGATTGCACGATAAAGGTAGATCGACATTAGTTGCTAATAGAATTACGAGTTCTTGAGTATCTTTAGTTTAATGCACTTTTAGGGATAGACTAGTTGGCGGGGTATCATTCACACCTAGATTGCTTTCGAAAGACCTCACGTTTCATGTTTAAAGGATTCCAGAGTTCACATTTACAAGAGTCGCGACTGCACTACCCATAACTAGAAATCAACTAGCTACGAATCAGGAAATGGAGGCATTATCTGCAGTAGTTGAGCTAGAGCTGAGGTCGAAGATCAGCATTGAAGATGTTCTAGTGGTTAGAGAGTTTCCTAATAATCTGCCAAGATTACCACCACCTAGAGAGGTCGATTTTATTATTGAGATTCTACTAGGGACGCAGCCAATTTTCAGCAGACCATATAGGATATCAGTGTCCTAGCAGGAGGAGGTGAGGAGACAGCTTGAAGATCTGTCACAGAAGGGTTTCATCCACCATATTATGTCTCCTTGAGGAGCGTCGGTGTTATTTGTGAAGAAAGAGAATGGCTCCATAAGGATATGTCCAAATTACAAGAAGCTGAATCAGGTAAAAGTCAAGAACTGTTAACCACTCCCTATAATCGATGATCTGTTTGATCTGTTGGTAGGCATCAAGTTCTTCTTGAAGATTGATCTGCATTCAGGCTATCATCAGTTGAAAATTTGAGAAGAATACATCAAGAAAATCGTTTTCAGTACGAGATATAGGTTATTTGAGTTTACAATCATTCTTTTTTAGCCAACTAATGCCCCGAAGATCTTCATGGACTTGATGCATAGGGTCTTGAAACCATCTTAGACTGATACGTCATTGTCTTTATCGATGACATCTTGATTTATAGCAGGACTCGTGTGGAGAATGAGAGTCACCTTACGACAATATTGATGACATTGAGAAAGCACGAGCTCTTTACCAAGTTAAGCAAGTGTGATCTCAGGCTGATTGAGGTAAAGTTTCTAAGACACATCATTAATGATCAGGGTATTCTGTGGACCTAGAGAAGATTTGAGCGATTATTGTCTTGAGGATGCTTGAGTATGTTTCTGACATTTAGAGTTTCTTCGAGCTAGTAGGGTATTACTGCCAATTCATAAAAGAGTTTTCCTTGATTGCAGCGCCGATAATGAGACTGACCAAGAAAGATGTGCGATTTGATTGGTTAGAGAAGTGTGTGCAGGCACTCTGGGAGATGAAGAAAAGATTGACATCAGCACCAGTGTTGACATTGATGGAGCTGGGCAGGAGTTTGTCAGTTTATACAAATGCATCAAGAGTTGATCTGGTATGTGTTTTTATGCAGGAGGGTAGACTAGTAGCTTACTTATCCAAGTATTTGAGACCAAACGAGGGTAATTATTAAGTGCATGACTTAGAGCTCGCAGTAGTCGTATTTGCACTGAAGGCCAAGAGGCACTATGTTTAAGGAGAGAAGTTTGTTTTGTACATCGATCATCAGAGCCTGAAGTACATTTTCACTCAGAAAGATTTGAAAATTCGTCAAAGGAGATGGCTTGAGTTACTAAAGGACTACGAGTTCACCATTGAGTACCACCGTGGTAAGGTGAACATCATAGCTAACACATTGAGTAGGAGTGGGATCGAGAGTCAGATAATTATACGACTCATAACATATGAGTATGGATTGTTAGAGCTGGCATCAGTCATGTGTATGATAGAGATTCCTATTATAAATGAGCTTTGTATTTGTTGTCAGATGAGGTTTCCTACAGTATCTATTTAGCGGGTAGTAGAGTGTCAAAAGGCAGATGATATGTTTGAAAAACTTAGCAAGTGGCATAGGATCCCAAATGTACAGATTGGTCGGAGATAGCATATCAATGTTTGAGGCACAAAGGCAGATTATGGGTACTAGTAGTAACTGAGTTACGAGATGGTATATTGGAGGACGTCCATGGGTCTTATTACACAGTCTATCCTGGTCAGACCAAGATGTACCATGATCTTAGATGACTATTTTGGTGGTCAGGGATGACGGCTAACGTACGCGCATATGTTAAGATTTGTCACATCTACCAGCAGGTGAAGGCTAAGCATAAGAGACTGGAAGGTTTATTGCAGTCGTTGCCCATTCCACAATGGAAATGGGAGCACATCACTATGGATTTCATTATTAGACTACTATAGACTTATAGGAGACACAACAATTTGTGGTTAGTGATTGATAAACTGATGAAATTGATGCACTTCATACTGGTTTCAATGTGGTATACGTTTCCATAGCTGAGCATTTTATTTGAGAAGGAGATTATTAGACAACATGGGTGTCAGTCTCCAATGTATCTGATAAAGATCCCAGATTCACGTCTAGGTTATGGAAGAGCATATAGGTGCAGTTTGGCATGAGACTACAGTTTAGTACGATTTATGATACTCTGACCAAAGGCTAGTCGGAGATATTGATATATATTTTAGAGGATATGCTTAGGGCGTGTACACTGCAGTTTGGGGTTTCACATGTGGACTACCTACCATTGTGTAAGTTTGCCTACAAAAACAACAGTCAAGTGAGTATCGGGATGCCTCCATTTAAGGCACTTTATAGGAGGTCGTGTAGATCACTTGTGTGTTGGGCAGATTCGAATGATATAGTGACCGTTGGCCCAGAGATAATTGTTGACCAAACATAGAAGATTCGACAGATTAGGTAGAGACTTCGAGTAACCCAAGACAGATAAAAGAAATATGCGGATAAGTAACGTGAGGGTCTGAGCTATAAGGGTGGTGACATGGAATATATGAAGGTTTCCCCTTAGTCAACAGAGATTTAGGATGAAGGGGAAACTAGCACCGAGATTCATTGGACCATTCAGGTTCGTAACATGAGTTGGTTGTGTGGCGTATAGACTAGACTTACCTCCAACATTAGTTGGGGTTCATTTGACTTTTCACATTTCTATGTTGAGGCTAGTTAGGTCATGACCTAGACCATTAATTGATTTGAGACAGATTGAGGTTTAGCCGGATGGGACTTACGAGGAGCAGACAATAGAGATCTTCGACTGCAAGATAAAAACTCTGTAGAATAAGGAGAGCCCTCAAGTATTGGTTCGTTGGCAGCTTCACGGGACTGAGTGACTAACCTGGGAGCTCGAGTCTACCATGCGGGAGCGTTATCCTAAACTATTCCATGGTATGATTGTTTAGTTTTACCTAAATATCGGGATGAAATTTTCCCTAATTGGGATTAATTATAACGTCTCGTTTTATAAACGCCATTATTAATCACTTATTTACAGATTTGGACGCCAGTTCGACCCTACGTGGAAGCTGTTGATACGCAAGGGGCATGCTTGACTAGGTACTAGTAATATATTATATGATTGGTTGCATTTATTGTGGTGTATTTCATTTAATATGGCATAAATCATCACCTGTTTGTAAATATCATGTTATGTTTACTGAGATGGTGTAATGGGAAATCGCCTCGTAAAGCGTGTTAATACATGTATCGGATAGGCATAGTACAAGTAGACTAAGTTTTACAATAGTAACTTGAATAAAATGACTAAGAATCGATGTGAATATGGCCTAAATGGAGAACCAAACTTTAAGCTAAGTCAAAATAATTGGGTACATTAAGGATTGACACGTCTCCAGATACAGGCCGTGACACGGGGCACTAGGTGCCAGGTAGTCAAGAGTGAGTGAGACAACAACTAGGTTAATTATGCATCAAATATATTAACTATATTATTGTTATACCTAAGTTGGCTACTTAAAAGGAATTAATTTGATTTACCTATAGTTTGATCAAATCATATAAAGGCCAATGATGGGCATTGGGACAAGATATATTGTGTATATCTAGGTAAGATGTGTAACTAAGTTGTGTCAATTGGGAGATGGACAATTCAAGCCAAGGCCCACAGGGTATCCCTTGAGATTCTCACACACAATAGATTCCATCACAACCTATAAAAACCACACTTAGTGGCATTATTGTCAAAAGAACTACCCATAGGGACATCACTTGAGTATTTAATTGCTAATTTTTATATTGCTTATGTCCATTCTTATGTATCATTCTATTCCACACTATTTTGGACAGTTGGTTGAGGTTACTCCCATCGGTATATTAGTTGTATGTTTATGGCACGCTAGGCTGTAGCGTGTATGACCAAGCCCTTGGTGAATTGTGACCCGAGTTGCTGACTGGTGCACGTGTTAGTGAAACATAGGTTTATGCCAATCAGCACGACGAACCAGTTGAAAGAGTAGTAAGGGCACCCAATGAATGGATCTTGGGGATCTGAAGTACAGTCTAGTCTGACCGGGACGAACACACACTTTATTATCCACTTGTTATGAATGCATGCGATGATCCATTTACATTGCCTGTTTATATTTCCACCGATTTATTTAACATTTTCTTAGGCCTTTTATTTACTTAAATGCTCAGTGAATTTCCTTGGGACTTTACTCACTGGACTCGTCATCTATTTTGTAGTAATGGTTGAGTGTAGATCCTAGTATCAGCAAGGCCAAGGGGATCCTAGGCAACTATCTCAGATCGCCAACCAAACAGGACACTCTCGTACGTGTTTAGTTTTTTGTTGATATTTTGTTTTAGTTTGGGTATAAGGGAGACTAGAGAGACATTGTACATGTATATATATATATATGTTTATCATTCAGTTATTATGTAGCCTTGTATACAGGTACACTATTTTTGAGTTTTCCACATTAGGATTTATGCTTTACGATACGCTATATATATCATGCTTTTATGTCAGTTTAAGACTTCCGCTGTTAATTTACTGCTTATTAATTGCAAGTGACTAAAACACAAGCCATATGTATAGTTCGCAAAGTTCAAAAATAAAAGACGGTAAACCTTAAATATACATGGCTAAAAAATGAAATATGCATTACTAGTTTACAATTTAGATACCAACAACATGATAAAGTAAAACACACACCGAGAACGCAGGCGTGAAAAGTGAAGCCAGTAGAGCGCGAGACCTATGGGTTAGTGACACAGTGCAACGAGGCCCACAAAGCCAGGAGCAGCACGTACTTAGCGACCTCGGGGCGCGGGGCCACCACAGAAGTCTATCTCAGAGTTGCATTTCATGCTTGAAATTGTTGAGTAGAATGTCAAGAAACCCATTGCTAATGTGTTGATGGTTGAGAAAGGAAAGGCTATGAAGAAGAAGGCCAGGCAAGGCTAAAGTTGCCAAGGCAGTCATGACTGTCACAAAAGCATGTGGAACAAGTCAAGCCTAAGGCTGCTTCTACTTCACAATAATAAAAGGAAAAAGAAAAGGAAGAAAATTTTCATTTCAGCCATGCACTTGGGCATTGTTTCAAAAATTGCAAGCTCTATCTTGAAGATCCAAAGAAAAAGAAGAGTAGTACGACTAGTGCTTCGGGTATTTACATTATTGAAGTTAACTTGTCTACTAGTGATTCTTAGGCATTAGATACCAGATATGGATCTCACGTTTGTGTTAGTGTGCAAGGTCTTACCAAAAGTAGAAAACTAAAAAAAGGAGAAGTCATCGTATGGGTTGGATATGAAGCAAAGGTTGTTGCGTTGGCTGTAGGATGCTATGAGTTAATTTTACCTAGTGGACTTGTTTTAGTTTTAAATAATTGTTATTGTGTCCGTACTTTAGTAGAAACATCATTTATGTTTCATATTTGGATTCAGATGGTTTGAATTTCATTATTGTGAATAATAAATGCTTCATTTCTCATAAAGACATTTCTTGTAAGAATCTTTATTTATGTGATGCTCTTTATATTCTAAATATGAAAATGTCTACAGATACTCCTATTTTTAATGTAAATACAAAGAGATTTTAGTGAAATGATTCGAGTTAAACCTACCTTTGGCATTATTGGTTTGGCTGCATAAATGAGAAATGCATTTCTAAACTCGATAAAGATGGACTTTTAGATTCATTTGATTTTGAATCATATGAAACATGTGTATCTTTTTTATTAGGAAAGATGACAGAGTCCCTTTACGAGACATAGTTAAAGGGCAAGTGACTTATTAGGTGTAATACATACTAATGTATGCGGTTCTATAAATTGAATGGCTTGAGGTTGTTATCAGTACTTCAATACTTTCATCGATGATTTCAGCAGATATGTTTATGTGTATATCATGAAACTTAAAGGTGAGTCTTTTAAGATTTTTTGAACATTTTAGAATCAAGTGCATAATCAACTTATTAAAACTATGAAAGCACTTTGATCAGATCGAGGTGGTTAATATTTGAGCCAAGAGTTTGATCATCTCAGAACCTATAAGATTGTCTCACAGTTAACTCCTCCGGCAGCTCCACAATGGAATGGTGTTTCAACGAGGAGAAATCAGAATTTATTGGAAATGGTTTGATCTATGATGAGTCGTGCAGATCTTCCTATTTCCTTTTGGGGCAATGGCTTACAAACTACTAAGTTTACACTGAATCGTGTTCCTTCTAAAGCGATTGATAGAACACCATATGAGATGTGGTTTGGGAAAAGATCAAGTTTTTCTTTCCTTAAGATTTGGGGATGTGAGGTTTTTGTACGATAATAAATATCAGAAAAAATATCATCCAAATCTACCAAATGTGTACTTGTTGGTTATTCTGAAGAAACTAGAGGATGCTACTTTTTTAATCCCATTGAGAACAAAATATTTGTTCCTCGAAATGGTGTCTTTATGGAAATAGAGTTCATTTTAAAAGACAAAAATGGGAATAAAGTGAGTCTTGAAGAAGATCAAGAACCACAAATAAACACTCAACCTCCAGTGGGAGATCAACAAAGTCTTGAACTAGTTGAACCTTTAAAGGTATGACAAGGCCTACATAGGGTTGATAAGGTAAGACATGAGCCTGAGAGATTTGGATTTCTTATTACTGATAGTCGTGAGGTGTTGCTTATGGATTAAAATGAGCCTACTACTTATCAAGAGGTTGTGTCTAGCCCTGCGTCAGATAAATGGCTTAGTGCCATGAATTGTGAAATGTAATCCATATATGATAACTAAGTTTGGAACCTAGTTGATTTACCTGAAGGTGGTAAGACAACTTGATGTAAATGGATTTCCAAGAAGAAAACTGACATGGATGGCAATGTGCACACTTGTAAAGCACGATTAGTAGCAATAGGTGTCAGGCATACTCAAGGTTTTGATTAAGATGAGACTTGTTATCCTATAGCCATGCATAAATCCATTAGAATTTTAATTGCCATAGCTGCATATTATGACTATGAGATATGGCAAATGAATATCAAAACACTTTTCTAAATGAAAAGTTACTTGAGGTCGTGTATATGATACAACATGAAGGGTTTGTTCATCCTAAGAATTTTAGGAAGGTGAGCAAGCTTTGAAGATCCATTTATGGATTAAAGCAAGCTTCTTTGAGTTGGAATCTTCATTTTAATGAAGCAATTAAGGTATTTGGTTTCATTAAAAACAAAGTTGAGCCTTATGTATATAAGAAAGTCAGTGGGAGCGTGGTAGTTTTCTTAGTACTATAAGTTAATGATATATTACTCATTGGAAATGACATCCCAACCTTACAGGCTGTCAAGTCTTGGTTAGGGAAGTGTTTCACAATGAAGGACTTAGGAGATGCAGCCTGCATATTTGGGATTAAGATCTATAAGGATAGATCTAAAAGGTTGATTGGTCTAAGTCAGAGTACATGTATTGACAAGGTATTGAATAGGCTTAGTATGCAACACTAAAAGAGGTCGTTGCCAATGTCTCAAGGTATAAGTCTCAGCAAAACTTAATTTCCTAAGACTAGTAATGAGCTAGAACGCAGGAATACGATTCCATATGCATCAGCTAATGGATCTATTATGTATGCCATGTTATGCACTCGACCAGATGTATCATAAGCTTTGAATGCAACAAG
The DNA here is from genome assembly GCA_039657325.1 of Stephania cephalantha. Lineage (NCBI taxonomy): Eukaryota > Viridiplantae > Streptophyta > Magnoliopsida > Ranunculales > Menispermaceae > Stephania > Stephania cephalantha. The sequence goes on along the minus strand of CM077574.1, from coordinate 36,043,640 downwards.
CAGATATTAGTCTGATCTCGGTGAGAGTCACTGGATAGTAGTAATGAACATTCTTAAATAGTGAAAAATAACTAAAGAATTGTTCTTGGTCAATGGAAGTTTGAAAGACTAGCTTGTTGTAAATAGTTACACAAATGCAAGTTTTCAAACTAATATAAATGACTTCAGATCGCAGTCTAGATATATGTTCACTTTGAATGAAGTTCGAAGTAAGACACTGTGGCAGATTCTACAATAGAAGCTGAGTATATTACTGTGTTTGATGCAACTAAGGAGGCAGTTTAGATAAAAAGTTCATCTCTAAACTTGGCGTGGTTTCGAGTATAGCTAACCTCATTTGCTTGTATCGTGACAACAACGGGCCTATTGCACATGCCAAGGAACCAAGATCACACCACCAATCCAAACATATACATAGATGTTTTCATCTCATTCGAGAAATCGTTAAAAGGGGAGACAAAGATTTGCAGAGTTCCTGCAGAAGACAATGTTGTAGATCTTTTGACGAAGGCTCTTCCACAAGCAAAACATGATGGCCATGTTAGGTCTTTATGTGTTAGATACATGAACGATCGACCCTAGTGCAAGTGGGAGATATTGGGGCATGTGCCCTAGGTTAATTTACAAACAATATTTATCTTATAATTTTAGTTAATAAAATTAAGGTTTTTATTTGCTATTATAATTTATTGCATGTTTACCTTATATTAAGATCCATGAGTTTTTGTTCAAATATCTTAAATGTCCCTATTTGGTCATAATAGTAGGAACTATAATGAATTGAGGCTAGTGTGAATCTCGATTGATTGTCATGTAATGATCATGCATAAAGGGATACGAATCAAAATCATGGGTACTTTTTATGGGAACAAGGCACCACATGAACTAAGTAATAGGTGTTACTCATGATATGTATATTATTAGTCATTCGACTTGACATTACCATAGACTTCAATATTAGGAGTATGGTAATTTGACCCAACCAAACGTTGTCTTTCACTGGACGATTATAAAGATTTTGATTGGTTACCATGTGAATAATATGTGAAGGTGTCTAATCAAGTTAGAATTTGTCCCTCTCGTATAGAGTGAAATATCAGTGGATCCCTTAATATGTTAGATTGTTAAATGGCCAAGTCCTAGTGAATTGATATGATCAATGTCATTTGGATGTTTTTAGTCTACCTAAAGATCCAGACTAGTACGATTAAACATTAAGGTTGACTTTCCATGCCTTATGTTTAATTAAGTATATCGCATGAAAAAAGAATAAGATATATGTTATTCATTAGGTTGTATCGATTTGGATATTCATTCTACTTCGGTAGTCATAATGACTTGCTAGAGACTGCTTATGACTTATATACTAAAATGGTTTTTGTTCACTGCCAACGTCGCATAAACCAATTGGGTTTCTCATAAAGAATGTCTTTGTGTAGTTTCAATTGGTCCAGAGTAATGAATTTTATATTATAAAATTCATGACATAAAAGTCCTTACGATCGGTTATATGATAACTTATTAATAGGGGCGTATGTGTAATTTGCTTAAATAGCTTAAATACACTAGTTGTAATATTAATAGAATTTTAAGTGAGGGCTTATCTACACATATGAATAGAAGTTGAAACCCTAACACGAAATAAGATTTTAGTTTTTTGCAAATTTGGAGTTCTCTGGATTTTGTTAGAAAAAGAAAAACGTTTTCTATCTCTCATAGGGCTAGCACTCCAAATTGTTGTCATCGTTCTTACGTGGATTTTCGATAGAGGACACGCGCTTAAACATCTTGGAGATGGAACAATTAGAGAAGGAAATCATGGATTAAGGTATGGTTCACTTTTATAGATCTAGTTTAGTGGAACTTATTTACAATCCTATTGGGATTTTTCAAAAATTGTTTTGAATTTTTTGTTACGTATGAACTCCAAAACCCAACACTCAAGTGTGTTGGTTCGGAGATCATAAGATATGTTTTATTTTTATGTGTTGCATGTCTAATGGGTGTAATATATTCTATTTTGCAGCAAAATTGACTTGAATTACTGTCAAGATGCGTTGTATGAGCGCAACAAAGAGCATTGGGTTATTTCTCCAATTTTTGTCGAATTTGGTGACGGCCCAAGTTCCCCACAAATAGGGACTTGCACAGCCTAAGCCTGCGTAGACCTCCTAGTCAGTCTCCGCAGGGTTAACTCAAGCTTAGTTAGCCTTCCAATCTATTATTTTCTGTTAAATTGAAATTTTAAGTTGAGTTATTAATATTTTTAAAATTTTACAAGTTAACATAAGCAATTAATAATTAAAACAAATCAACAATAGAATAAAGGAGTCGAACAGCCTATATGTGGAACCCTGTATATATATCATACCTGTATATCAAGTGATAAGTGTAAAGTGGATGCAAAAGTGATATACAAGTTATATATGTCCCTCAAACCCTGAAAAAAATATCCCAAGTGTGATAAAACAATATATATGTAATATAAAGAATAAAAAACCTACAAAAGTGAGTAAGGGAAGGCCGCTCTGATGTCCTCAAGTAGATTGCCTACCGGTGCCTTGCCCTTGCTCGAGTGCGTATCTACACTTAGTCAAACACAAGAATGATGAGTTCGATAAGTAAAAGCCATTAAGATCTAAACAGTATTTCAAAATAAATAAGGCAGTCTAAAATTCATGCATATAGAAAGAAAGCCATAAGGAATGCATGATAATAAGACTAGAAAATGAAAGTGCAATAATAAATGAGTGTTAAAAGAAACAAACAGAGAGGCGCCTAAGTAGTCCAAGATCGCCGGGTGCGGGTGCCAAAGGGTCGGGGTCATAGAGTTACGGTAACGCCATGCAGACTTAGGTCATAGGAACCAGAAGCACCTGCTATACCTAGACCGTCCCGAATGAGCGATATCAATGGTGCCCTGGATAAAACACATCTCATTCGGACAAACAATAAAGTGAATCGAGGTCATAGCTCTGGTAGATAGTAGGCAACCACTCCAGTAGATACACCATCTTGACTCACTTTGCCCTCAGACACTCATATCGGATTTGTAATTCCAAGGAATGATAACAATGCATAACAATAACATGTAAAGCTCAATGAATTACTTTACATTTCCTATCTGGTATTACTTACCTCAGATCACGCTAACATGCGCTCTCACGGCTCTGACATGCATCCTAACAAACTCTTATACATTTACAATCATTCTTTCTAATATGGTTCAAATTTTTATAATTGACTTGATTGATTTTAACATAAACCCTCTATTGTTCTCTTTAAACTACTAAGCGTTGTTCTTTTGTGAGCAATATAACTTGGCAAATTCGTGCTTAACAACCCACGAAGAGTCCTTCAAATCATTCCAAGTCAATTTGGTGACCAATGATTCCTTTTTATTATTTCAAATACTTATTAGGCACTTAGCCTGGCTAAAAGTGTCCGAACTTACTTAACATTGCTCAGCACACTTAATTTATGGTTTTTAGATGTTATTGAACTAATTAGAATCATTTAAACTCAATTCAAGATCATATACAACACTAATTTGCAAAACAGTCCCTTAGGGACCTTTAAATAAATATGTAGTAGTTAGTTTTCCTTCAACTTAATAAAATGGCTTAAAAATAAATAGAGATTTCTAAAATTCTCAGGGTTGATTCCATGATGTCCAAATACTTGAAATCAAGGTTTTCAAGTAATAAAATCTCATTAATATCATCAGTAACTAAATTTGAGACTCTAAGTAAAACTGAGTTAGACACATCAAAAAATCATGAAACTTGGTGGACACCTTCATTATGGTACAATAACACTTTTTGAGAATCTCGGTTTAATTCTAACATCATTTGATGCTCGGAACACCTTAAGTCAAAAATCAGCTCAATAAGTAGGTAAATTTCGCCTATTCCAAAATCCATTTGGAAAACTATTCAAAACATCTAAGAAAATTATGAAAATCGGTGGACAACCTCCCTAACATATAATTATATGATCAGAAGAGTTTGGTCCAGTTCTAGAATCGTTTGATGCCCATAATCAAATGAAATAAATCTCAGCTCAATATGGAATCGCTTTTTTCCTATTTCAAAACAATTTTTGAAAACTATTCAAAACTCATTAGAATCACTTGAAAATTTAGGGGAACCAATTTTGTAGTATTTTGGTGCTCTCTGTAATTTTCGATGATTTTTAGACTAGTGGAGAGCCCCAAAAAACTTTCTAAAAGTTAGTCAAAAATCTATTTAAAATTGTCCCCTTTTTTATTTGGCATTTTATCAAATACATGAGATGCAACTTAACAAGATTGTCTATAACTTTTATGACCCTTTATATATCATGAATGGGTCTCATAAGATTTAATTGAATCATGGACAACAAAGCCTTAAACAAATCATCAAATCAATATATGCATTCATTAACAATTCTCATTCATGAACACAACTATGCATCAATTTCAACCACATTGTTCCAATCCATCTTCAATTCTTTCTAGAATTATAAACCCAAGTAAAAACATGTTTAAGGGTATAAGAAACTTGATTTTGACACTTAAATTACATAGAAATCCAGCCTCATACTCGCATGACATCATAAACCGAAAATCTACAGTTCTTCAACATTAAAGCTTGGTTTTTTTTTCTCTAAATTTGCTACACAATCAATTGGATCTTCAAAGAGACTTTATATTTGTTCCATTTAAGATTAAAGTTTTAAAAAAAAATTAGAAAACAAATCTTTTGAATATTCAACCCACACTTGTTCAAGAAAAACCCTGATTTAACTAATTAACGTAGGAGAGAAGAGCAATATGGTGTTGGAGTCACTGATACTTTGCATTACGTGTTTATCATGAGATCAAGTTGAACCAGATCATACTCTTATAATCTAGTGGAACGAGAATCGTTTGATTACTCTCCGCGCACATGAGTCCTTATTATTGTTTACTTACCACTTTCACAGAACGTTATCTGATTGTGGTCGGATAACAAAAAAGGGATGGATTCATTATTGTATTTAAATTCCTTAGATTATTATGCATTTGGTTATTATTCGCGTACTCGAGAGTTTGAGATTTACTTATCTGACATTATCGAATTTTTATTATTGGATAATGACAAGTTTTAGCGACGACAAGTGGAAGGGAAAGCTTTCCGACTGTATGTAACTTGCTTAGTTCTTTTCACTTGTGTATGTACTATTTTTGAATATATTATATTTTATAAATGGGTGTATGGGTTCGAGTGTGATTACGATCTCCTTTGGAAAGACTGGAATGGTATAAAGATGAATTAAAATGATTTTGGAATTATGGTAATGCTAGTATAAGAACTTTGATACTTTAAATCAAGTTAGAATGAAAATATAATTTAGTTGATGGAATATATATTGTTATGAGTCCTTCGCCATTTCCACCAAAGTTGAGCAGGCTTTGTTGAAACTTTTTGAAGGCTGGAATTTCCGTGTAGACTTAGAAATAGAGGAGATGCTGCAAAAAAATTTCACAAAATTTTAAGGATATTGTAATCAATCAAAATGAACTTCGAGGACTATATAATAAATTTTTATGGAACTTCAAGGTTTAAGATTAACTTTAAAATCCTTTGTGGTTAATAAAGTGATATACCCGGAGATTACAAGATCTTATTCCTAATTGTTTATTAATTGAGAGGTTAAAGCTGCTAGATTATCTAGAGATTAAGGTAATCCAGGTCGGTTAGATGCCTTAATTAGGTGGAGTCTGATAAAGTTGGTATCAGAGCCTAGGTTTGGCTCAATTGAGGATAAGTGAGTGATTAGTTGGGAAGTAAAGCGATGAAACGGGGTGAAAAAGTATAAAAACTTTATTATAATGCTATATTTGTGTTTTATGTTTTAATTTTGCGGTCGCAAGTTCATTCTCCTTATCCGTTTGATACTTAACAAATGAGATATGATGAGTAAGTTTAGAAACGGATAATTAAAAGAGAGAATAAGCTTATGAAATGAGACTGAGCGTAAATGGATGTGAAATAGACTTGTGAAGTCCGAATTCACAAAGGTATAGTGAGTAGTTCGGTACAAATGTATTTGACAAAAGTGTTAGTTATGAAACCAATAGGAAATTGGTTGAAAGGGAAGTCCAAATAATTCATGTATGTAAGTAATGAACATGGATTTTTTGGATCTTTGAAGTATCGAATTATTTTCATTTTTAAATTGTCAAGAAAACATTAAAATAGACTTAAATTAAGTCTTAGGTGATTATGAATCTTTTGGAAAACGTAATATGATTGTGTTACCCCATGGAAAACACAAGATATGAATTTTCTTGGGCTTTAGAATGAGGTTAGTACCAATTTCATGGTTAACTCGGGAAGTCCTATTCTCTAAAATATTGGTTTCATTTATAACCAATTGATAATTACTTCAAACGAGTCTGAAATGAAAAGAAAAAGGAGACACGTGGTTATTGAAAACGTAAAATGGAAAGTGATTAGAAAATTTGAATCTTGACTTGGAAATCACAATAAGATTTTGAATTGATCAGTTAAGTTGTTTAAGTCAGTTTCTAAGATAATAAACTACTTTGAAGCAAAGTATTGTCTCCTTTTTGAAACAAAACAAAACGTCAAGTGAAATTGGAATAGAATCATATTTTAAAACTATCAATGGACTTCTACATAGAAGTAATGAAAGCTTTGATTTTTTACTACTTAAGTTACTTATCTATAAGGGACATTGAATATTGTGGATCTATGTGTCGAATAAAGAACCGATAAAGTGAACGGAACTACACGAGTTAGAAGTAATCTTTGTTAACACTAGATTAGGTGTTGCTACAAACAAAGATCAACGAAATTTCTGAATTGAAAATGAAAATTGTAGTGATAAGATCAACGTGTTAGAAGTTAAGGTGTTGGGGAAAGTGGTCTAATAATAGCTTGGATTAGCTATTAAACATCAACACAAGTGATTGTGTTTTGATATTCAAAGTACCAAATAGTCACTTCTCATCAAATTAAGTAATGATGTTTATCACTACGACTTAAAATATAATCATTGAAGAGATAGACGTATTGATTGACAATTAGTAAGTGATTTATATAGGACGCCAGTATGAACTCCTATATTGCGAGAATTTTCATTGATAAGACTTAAATGATTGAAATAACATTCTTTAAGAATTTGATTAGTCATTAAGCTAATCGGAGTTTGGAAATTCAAATTCCTCTATCTTTTTAGTTGAAAAATAATGGAATGGTGAATCCATCAAAAGTAATTCGATGAGTAATATGATAAAACGTTATCTTACATAGTCTCTTCAAAGGTGCCAAATCTCTTTTTGAGAAAAAGAAAAGTTGGGATATTTGAGATTAATGAAAATAATGTAAGACAATAACAAACAGTTTAACTGTTTGAGTTGTGAAGTTTCTCTGTTTCAAATTAAGATTGCTATGGAAGACTTCAATTCATTAAATGATAATAAGAAGTTGCACCATTTATAGCTATATATTCGAAAAAAGAAAAGATGTAAATTACTATTCTAAGTCAAGATTGAAGAGTTGTAAGTGGTCTGGTGGTTGAGCAGAAGTTGTGGTAAGTTTGTAAAGAGACAAAGAATGAGATTAATGTGAGAATAGCTAAGATTGACAAAAACTGAACGAAATAGATTCTATGGATTAAATAAAATGAGACGTAGAGATAACTTGTGACTGATGGAAGTTACACCAACGAACTCTTTAGTTAAGGTAAGGCACTGGAATAGTTGTGCATGACCAAAAGTCTAAGTAACTCCATTTCATAATCATGATTCATTCACAGTGTAGAAGACTGATGTGTGGAGCCCACCTGTCTTTGAATAGTCGAATCAATTAATAATAGTTGGAATAAAAGTGTCCACGAAGTTTTGTTGAAGTCAATTGGAAGCTTAAGGATAGGTTAACAAATGGTCAATAAATTCTCATATGAGTATGGAAAATGGAAGTTTCAGATGAACGACTCCCGATTAGACAAAGTATCAAACTATGAGTTTGATAAAACCTAATATATCTTTACAAGGATCTTACAAGGAGTCAAACTCTGAATGATGAAGTTTTGAACAAAAGTAATATACAACTAATATTAGTGAATATGTTGTACATTACTTCAATTGTACTGCTACACCTACTGATTAGTCAGTGGTGAAGTTTAAAGTACTAGTTATTGTAAATTGGAGATGATGTAAGATGCATGTATGTTGGTGAAGATAAAAATGAAATGAAGAAAAATGCGTGACTTACAACTCAGTCAGTTAGTTTTATTATCTGTTAGGTTGGAAATATTGAATAGAGTACAGTGTATCTAACTTGATATGTTTGAAGAATTGAATATTCTTCAATTGTAATTGAGTATAAATGCAAAAGAGATAATATATTTATAAATTTAAAAGTTATACTATGAGAGTATAATCATCGAATATGTTGATATCTCTGTTTAGAAATGTATATCTACTCAAGTTAAGGATAAGTATCTCTATTCAGGCAATAAGAGAAGTTGGTGAATAGTAAGCGATTAAGACATGGGTTTGTAGGAGGTCTCAGTTAAATGAAAGGAATGAGGTTCTTGATAAACTCATCATTAGAGAATGATATGACGAAGTTAGAAAAGTTGATAATTTTCTTACTAATCAAAGCATAAGTTAAGTGAATTGGCTTACGAGTTGAAATTGGTAATTGCTTTCTTGTCCATAATATAAATAATATTGTGAATAGATATTTAGAGAAAGAGTGAGAGTTGCACGATGTGTTCCCGAGTTTGGAGGATTTAATTGTAAAAACATTGATTTAAAGAGGTTTCATTAGATCAAAATAAATAAAATTGGCCTAATCAACATGTCATATTGGAAAATTCATAACTTCTCCATTTGTGTTCCGATTTGAGTGTCTTTGGAGTTTATTAAAAGTGTGAAGTAAGCTCTATAAGTTTCGTTTTGGTTATCAAGACAAATACTGTTGTTTTAAATGATAAAACGTTACCCAAAATTAGCTAGTTGAAGTTGTTATAAATAATTATTCACAGAAACAATTATCGGGCATAATTTTGCTGCTATTTTTGTAAGATTTCATTGTTTTGTTTCACTTGAAGCTTAACCCTGAATATAATTGGGTATCTGAGGAAGCTATTGGAACCACTTTCTAGGTGATCTAATGTTTCGGGAACCCCAAAAATAAGTTCGAAGTTGGCGATTTGTAAGTAAATCTCATAGTAACCTTTACATTGTATGAATATTTTTGAATATAACTGCATGCACGATTTACAGTTGCAGTATTTGTCGAACACTCATACACAGACACGAGAGTAACGAGGCTTTTTTGGGTCCCATTCTGTTCACTAACTTTATTTATGGTAGGGCGAATACCATGGTGTACTACGACTGGAGCCACTTATCGTTGTAGACACTTGTTTAGGAGGATTTTATGGGAATGTGCTAGCCAAAATCATACCCCATTTATTGTAGATAACTAATTACTTAGACTTATATATAGGGTTAGTTTATTACTATATTTAGTATAAATATCTGTAAATAAGCCCAAATTGATATTGTACGTATTTTTCAGGTATACAAGGCATAAAGAAAAGAAACGAGGAAATTTGAGAAGAAACGGAGCAAAAAACACACCTAAAAAGGTTTAGCGCTGTGGCTGCATAGTGTTGGCATTGTGGAATGTCAAGGCATAGAGTGGGATGTCAATGCATGACATGGGAGAGCAAGGAAGTGGAGAAAAGTGTTCAGAAAGCTCGATACATTGGCGAAACCGTAGAGATCAAGGTACGGTGCTGGGTAATCAAAGGGACGCGCTAATACCATTGAAGAGAGAAAATGTCCACAGGATGCTCGGCGCAATGCGACAACGTGGGAATGATCACACAACGCCGAGAAGAGATAAAAATAGAAAGTAGATTTCTATTTCATTTTAAATTGTTAGGTACGGTTTCTAATTGTTTGGAAACGTGATTAGGGAGTGTACATAGATATGAAAACATGGGAAACATATAAATTAGAAGAGATTAGCCACCATTAACATAGTTTAGCATAGGCTTACTTTATTTTTTAGTATTGAGACAATTTGTGGAGAGAAGACATTAAAACTCACATATGGTCATTCGTGTTGGGTTTTGGGGTTCATACGCAGCTAGAAATTTAAAAAGATATTCAAAACCCCCACAGGATAAAAAACAAGCTCCATTAAACTAGATGTACATAAGTAAAACCATACCGTAATCCGTGTTTTCATTTTCTGATTGTTCGATCTCTAAGAAGTTCGAGCGCCTATCCTCTATCTAAAATCCATACATGAATGGTGACCGCAATTAAGAGTGCTAACCCCAAAAGAGATAAAAAAATTTTTTTTTTTCTCTCCCCAAATCAAGAGAACTCAAAAATAGCAAAAACAAAAATCTTATTTTGTTTTATGGTTTCAACCTATATTTATAAGTGTAGATAAGACCTTACTTAAAATCATATTCATAATACAACTATTGAATTTAGGTAGTGACGCGTGTCGAATGCATCAAAATATATAATCCTGATGAGATTACCAATGACCACAAGAACTGTAGTAGTGGCAAGCACAGGGTCGAACCACAAAGACCAAGTTTTCAACCTAGGCTATGAAATTAAATGTAACTCGGGGTGTTCACAGGAATAATTTCTAATTTAACTAAAAATAAGAATAAAAATAACAAGTGAATATATCAATCAGGGGGAAACAATCTAAACCATCGGTATCACAAATCTCCATTGTTTGGCATAATTTTACATACAGTCCTCAATCTAATCAAAGCATGCAATTCACAGTAAATTAGTGTAGCTATAGACACGGTAACGTACGCGGGTCCTCGCACTTCCCTATTTTGATGGTCAAGGTACGATAATGACCACTTCTCTAGTCAAACACATAACCCTATACTCAAGCGAATTGGGTTTAATGCGCTGATCGCAATGGGTTTTGTGAAGACACTACTCCTAGACAACTGGATCACTAGTATGTCCAATTTAGCCTAGATCCCTATGGTATTCAACCGGTCCCAAAAAGAATTAATCAATTGTTACGCTCGGATGCCACTAATATGGTCTTATTGCACAAGTACAAATGCGTACAACCCATTGGCATGTAAATCAAGATTTAAACACGTGTTTAATCTCAATAGTTCAAACAATATCAAAAAGGAATAAAATACTATGAAAAACAAATTAAATAAATACATAAATCGATCTCACATATGCGTTTATGCCAAAAAGGGTGATTTGATCCACCACTGGTTTAAATTGATGAACGTAGCTAGCCATCGTAGTGGTAGATTCCATTAAAATATAAAAATAATGTCTAGAACAATGGTTTGTGGAGAAGAAGAACACAAAAGCCGCCAGAGGAGAAGAGAAAATAAAAATGTCCATCCCCCTACCAAAACCCCTCATTAAGGCTCTGTTTGGTAAGCACAAACTAGCTTATCAGTTAGCTGATAAGCTAGTTTATTTGTTAAGCTGTGTTTGGTTTGTAGCTTATTTAAAGTAGATGATAAGCTCCCAATTTAAATGCTACTCTTAGTAGCGTTTGAACCGAAAATCCGTCGTTTGAATTTTTTCTCGCGATTATACCCTTATTTTTACTGTATTAATAAATTAATGCCCTTGCAAATTAGTGGAAACAAAATACGCAAATACTTAAACAAACCCCGCGAATATTAGTACCCCGCGATTATACTCTAGTAGAGTTGGCAGAGGCGAAACCAGCATTTCAAGCTATTATAGGCTAGACCAACAGTTATATAATACGTTATTAAAACTTATTGAATTTAAAATTAACATATAGCTTAATATTGTTAATGAAAAAAATAGAGATTAATAATTAACTAAATATTATAAAACAAAGAATTTCACTAAAATTAAAAATCATTACACATTAATTTCTTAATTATAGATAATCTTGTTAGATATTTATTACATATTAAATAAGTTTTAACAACGTCGAGTATAAAAATATTTTTAGATGTTATAATAATATTTTTAATGTAGTGTTCGAGTGGTGGGCTATCCTACATATTTTTAATTATTTTTTACTAATCTACTATTTTTTTAAGTTATAGAGAGACTTCTCTAGAAATGAAGAATATTCGCAATAATATTGCTTCTCAATTATGGATGATGCATTAGGTATATGTATAGTTATCCAAGTCGTTTTTTGTATTTTATTTACATGTGTTTATTTTTTGCGAATTCTTATAAATTCATATAGAGTTATTTTCATGTAAGCATTTATGGACACACATAATTTAGTTTTCTAAATAATATAAATTATTTTATGGTATTAATTTGTATTTTGTGAATAAAATACAGAGTTATTTATAACAATTAATTATATGATTATATAATTAATATACTTAATTGTGTCATATGTCCTTTATTGTCATTTTGCATTTATCAGCTAATCAATCAGCTATCATTCCAAACAATTTTTAGTTGATCAGCTAGATTATCAGTTTTCCGCTACCAGCTAGCAGATTATCAGCTATCAGCTAGTTTATCAGCTATCAGCTAGATTATCAGCTAGCCTTGCCAAACAGAGCCTAAAACAGCCAAAATTGGGTCTCCAATGCCTATTTTCAAGTTTGTTTTGTGACATGTGCGCCGAGGACAAATCGTGGGGCTGTTTTGAGTTTAAAAACTAGTATTGGACACGTATGAGGTGCTCATTGGATGAGTTGTTGTGAGCTGCTGACGTGACAACATATGATTGGATAAGGAGGGGCTTTTTCCTTGATTAGTACGTTTAAGTGTAAAAATTATCAACCCAACACACCCACAAAAATATTTACAAAACTAACACACTTGTAGCCACGTCAGCGCCACATCACGCGCCACGTCCAGAGTTTGGTTTGGTCACTGGAAAACGTGACTTAAAGTCACGACTTCCATGCAATGGAACTTCAAGAAATTTTTTTTTTTTTTAACTGCCGGCTTGTTTATGATCACTTCACTGTAAATTTATTTTGCAATGTATACCTGCAATGTGCTTCTTATGTTATGTAGTATCCTTGCAGCCCCAAGGAGCATGGCGACATGTGCATCATGTCCGCAAGCATACATTTTCCCTTCCAATTTGCTCTTGTGCTCCCACTCTACTAATTCCTGAAATATGATTTCAAAGCTATTTATGATTCATGAGAGGAGATCAGTGAGAATCCAAAAAATGTAGTACCTTTTTCATACACATAATTAACAACAAAGCTTCTATCACAAATTAGTGTGGCCATAAACCATAATCTCCCTTGTCGTGCAGTGAACTGAATTCCCTTCAAACAATTCACATGCTAAGCTGAAAACATCTAAAAAATGGCATATAAAAGGTAAGCAAATTAACATTGACAATGCAGCAGAAATGCCCAATATGTACAAGACCAATTCGATAGGAGTAATGAAGATGAAATAATTTTTCATGATTGAGACTAGAAAGAGCATTTGGATTGTTCTCACCTACCCATCAAACCACATATTGTTGTCTCCATTTTTTGATTGGTTGTGCACATGATTTGTGAGTCCAGTGTGTCTCTCTTAACATTGAAGTTTTCAAATGATTTGAAGGTAGAGAACATCGACAAATTGTAACTATGGGAGTGCAAGGTTAAATGGTGATGTCAAAGTCGATAATAGCATACACAAAGTTTCAATACAAGAGGTTCAACACATCAAGAAAAAATAAGTTAAAACCCATAAAAAATAAAGAATTTGAAAGTTGAATTGATATAAATGATGAAATTGGTAGGTGATCAACTACAAAGCAAAAATGAATAAGGAGAAAATTTCTTATAACGGTATAGAAAAAGTCCTAGTCTGACCCCAAATAATGACTTCCAGTCCCACACCGTGTTCTCTTGACGACTCGGACATTACGGTTTAAAGCAAGTGGAATATCCGAATGACCCACATCAGCCGGATTTTGAACATCTTCTGGTTGAATATCATCGTTGTCACGCATTCCGCCATCATGAGTACTTGTACTCCCAGATAAATTCATCATTATTGGACTTGCATGAAAATGGCGCGAAGATGTAGGTGCCCTGTCAAATGGAAAGGCTTCCATAGCCTCGAATGTCATGTTGGGAGGAACTGAAGGAGTATGTGGAGTCCCAAACTCGTTGAGAGGCACTGATGGAGTGTATAATGGAGTGTTATGCCTCGAAGGTGTATCAGTATGGGAAGAATGATGAGAAGCTTGAAATGAACTGGGCATATTATGCATCCGATAATCTGCGTGTACTGCAGTCAAAGTCGATGCAGCTACATCTCTAATACGTGCAATAGATACATCATCACCCAGTGTCAACTAATGAATTGAAGTAATTCCATGTGCCTACATATGAAATATTGATGAATTTTTATGCGAAAGTACAAGGAAAACAACTATTTGGCAAGAATCGATGATTGAAAAAAAGAAATTGTACTTACCAAGGCCTCAGCAATAGCTCCACGGGGAGACATGAATCGTCGTGTAATGCGACGATACCATAGCATATACGGGTTGTAAAAGTCCATTGGCTCCTCTAAGCTTTCATCAGTTGCAATATTGGAGGCACGTTCGTTCCACATGCAGACATAAGCACTATGTTCTGCGCTCCAATCCTTATCCGTCTTCCCTCTCAAGTCAATCTTATGTAGCTGCATGTTTGTGCTCTGTAAAGGTGGTATCATTTGTCTGAGACCGAATTGTCGCATGACTCTATCGGGATGATACATTTCGACTACACAGAAGAAAATCAAAGGTGCCCTCGTTCGCCAAATAGCACGACCACTGCTACAGTACGCAGGTAGGTCCATTATCACTGCCTCAGGATACGGTTCCCATATTACCTGTAGGCAATAAAAACATTTTGAAATGAATAAGAAACGCATTTTCGATGATGTCTCCAAAGCACTACGTGAAGAAGTAATTATGTATATCTCTTACTTCATCGGGTGGTTGCATGTCAATCATTTCTCTGTACTTTATCAGGACGTGCATTGATGCTCCCGTGGTCTCCAAAGCATGTTTCCACCTGCACAAATGAAAAAAAAATCACACAATGTATGTATGTCGGCACATGTACATAGATATGAAGATATTGAAACTATTAGGTGAGAAAATAGTAATTGCCTATGACCAAATGGAGGAGGTGGAAATAATTCTTCGTTTTGTAAGATGTCGTCTCGAATAACGGTTCCCATTATTGGTGCAAGAAACGGCAACCTATCCCATGCCCATAATTGCAATAAGATGACCGGACCTGCAATCTCAGCTCCATCAATGTCGGCTGCAAGACATAATTTTCTGTATAGGTGAGCCGAGTTGCACTACCCCAATCAGTATCGTATTGTCCTGTCGCCTCGAAATCCTCCAAAAATTGCAAATATGTGATGTGAACGAGGTTGTTCGACTTGTCTGCAAATAGCGTTCCCCCTAGAAGTTGTAGGATGTATGCTCTCGCATAGCGTTGCACTTCCACATCATTAGCATCGTTTGGGAGGTTTGGAAACCACCTTGAAAGTTGACGAATTTGAATCCGCCCTCCAGTTCTGTTATTTTCGGGGAAAGGGAATCCCAGTTGTGTCAAGCACAAGGCATCGTAATCTTGGTCGACGCGGCCAGTAATTGGTAATCCATCGACAGGCAACCCCAAGATGATTTGTACATCTTGGAGGGTTATAGTCATCTCGCCGACGGGGAAATGAAACGTGTGAGTTTCTGGCCTCCACCTCTCTACAAGGGCAGTTATGAGATCCCAATCAATTGATATGAAGCCTACTCGCGCAGTCCGTAAAATCCAGCTTCCTGAAGATGCCCAACTATTCGTTCGTCCAGTGGGACCAACCGATGAAGTGCAGCTGAATTACGCCTGAAGTCAATATACCAGGCTCCTATGGAGATACGTGAGTTAAGTGAAATTAGTTAAAATGTATCTACGCAGCTATTATAGTAGATAAACAGACGAAAAGAAGTACTACCGGTCCATTCCAAACGCGTGTAGATCTATGTAAAGCTTGCATAGTCAACACTGAATCATCTATAGGGCCAGGATCCATATCGCGCTTGAAGCCCAAATCATTAGCAATGTAGTCATTAGTTCCATAAAGCAATGAATAAACAATGGTAAAGAATATACCCACCATTAAAGAACGTCAAAGTAGTTAGAAAAACTGTGTGCGAACAAGTAAGACGAAAAAGATATGGCATTCTTATATTAGCCTTGAACTACTAAAAAATATGACAAAGAAGAAGAAAACAAGTCACTATTCACATTGAAAGTAAGAGCATGCGATTTTCATCTCATAAGAAAGTTCTCAAACACAAGGAAAATATAGGTGAGTGCGAAACATAAGACTTGAAAGAGTTTTTCACTATGAAGCATTAGACGGTTGTCCTTGCTGACGACGACTGCAAGTGCGTCTATTGTGTCCATCCTGCTTACAATTACTACATCGCAGCGTTGTTGGGGTTTCTCTCCATTCATTCTCTCGCTGCATATGTCGTGGCTGTTTCTGATTGCCTCTCCAATCCATCTCAGTGCGCAAACGGCTTGTTTGAGGACGACCTTTTTTGACTCACTTCCGATATGGATCAGGCAGCAACGTGTGGGGAACTCTGGCGTTAGGCCAATAATCTTCGTGAGGAATGGGTTGGAAATTCGCGGCATAACATTGACTATACACGGACAATCTGTAGTATGACTCGATGTACTGACAGTGATCAATGGCAACACTAGCGCAAACTGCTTGAACATGGGAACATGGAATGCCAAAACACTGCCACTTCTTACAAGTGCATCTACGGGCCTCCAATTTCACAACTTGCTTGTTACACCCCTTTCTCAAATGATACCCACGTGGTGCAGTGATGACTTCAAATGTACCAATCTCACGATTTACTAATGTCACATTGTGCCCTCCAGCCACCTTTCCCCAATGTGACAGCTTATCCATTGCGTACTGTGTGTACATTTCGCCCCTTCCTAGGGCTGCACCTATTTCGTCGCGTCTTTTGTTAAAGTACGCCATGACACGGTAAAATGTAAGCTGCACTAAAGCGGTGATGGGGTAAAATCGCGCGCCTTTAAGGACCCCGTTAAAGCATTCTACAGTTGTGACAAAAAAATTCCATATATGTATTAGATTGTAAACGTAATAAATGAAACACATTAAGTAAGTAATAGTAACAAACGTAATAAATCAAACGTAATACCCGCGAGATTTGTAGTCATCCATCCGTACCGATAACCATTGTCGTATGCGTTTGTCCATTGTGCTCGATCTAGGTCAGCAAACCACGCAATACATTCGGGATTCATTTGATGGAGTTCTTTCATGGATGCCTTAAATTTTCGTGGTTGATGTTGTGCACCCTCTAAGTACACCATATCCTTCAATTCTTTGCTCCCGAACCTCATGTTGAAATTACTGCATATGTGACGGAGACAAAATCTGTGCTGAGCTCTTTCATGGGTCCATCCATTTCGAGGATTGTTCATTGCCAACAATATACCTGGGTGTCGATCAGAAATGACACATATATCATCCCTATCAGTCACATGATGTCGCAAACAAGCCATAAACCATCCCCAGCTGTCTTGATTTTCCTCATCAACAATGGCAAATGCTAAAGGAAATACATGACTATTACTATCAACAACAAGTGGCTATTAGGAGTTTTTGTTTGTATTTTCCATACAAGAATGTGCCATCAATTTGTATCATTGGTCCGCAATGTCGAAGCCCGCAATAGAAGGTGCAAATGCCCAAAAAACCCATTTGAAGACAACCTCATTGTTGGCATTAGGCTCGCCATGCCGCCATTCAACACGTGTCCCTGGATTGCTATCTTGAAGAGCGGCCATCCACCGCGGCAACATTTTATACGATTCTTCCCAATCTCCAAAGACTTTAGCAATTGCTTTCTTCTTCCCCAGCCAAACTTTCTTATAATGAACGTCATAACTGAATTTGTCCTTGATAATCCGATGAAGCACTGGAACTGAGATGGACGGATCTCTTCTCACCACATTTTCGACCTCACGGCATATAACGGTGGAGTCCAAATGCGCATGATCCTTGGACAGTTTAGCATAGATACATGTATGTGGTCCTGCATATGTACTGATCTCAAACATTCCATGCGATTTTCTTCGCGAACACCGCAACCTCCAAGTACATCCATCTAAATATTTCTTACAACGAACAATCCATACATTAGGTGTAGAATGAGTCACCACAAATCGCCTGTGTCCTTTGATGCTATACAATTTCACGGCATGCTGGATATCTACTTTACACATGAACCGCATGCCTTTCTCAAATTCTGATGCCTCATTCCATAAAGACCTTGAAGGGATCATTGCATTCTCATGGATGGGTTGCATGGCCTCACTACTCAATTCCATAAATACAGATGAAGGAACGACAAATTCACCTACACCCACGTGCGCACAATCAATTCCAGCAGCCTCTTCATCGAAAAATTCATCGTTCCCAATTTCGTTCGAAATTGGAGGACAAGATAATGAGCCATCATCGGCTATGACTCGATTTAACGTATATCGAATCATCCCATCATCAACATGATGACCATCATCCCCTTCATCGTCTGCATCATCATCGCTACTCTCTTCACCAGTATCCCCGCCACTCCCGCAATAGTCATCATCTTCACTAGTATTCAAATCATCACAAGAACGAGGATCCTCGTCCATTTCGGGATTTGCGGTCATCAAAGGCGATGCACAATGACTATGTTCATAAATTGGTTGAGTGCTAGGTCCAGCTCCAGAATCTAACACTGCATTACAATTGGAACTATTGCACGGTTGCCTCGGAACTAAATCGATATAAAGCTCCATGCAATTTGGTGGTGGTAATTCTGCCACAATCTCCCAAGCATCTTTGAGACTCGACTCATCATCTATTCGCAAAGGGACGTAGTTGGCCAATCCACTTCCAATGTACGCTGGATATCAATATGTCATGGTTAATCTCTGTAATTCATTGTCTATCTGCAATGAATTACAGATACAACACCCAAGTTCATCGTACCCTAAACCCATCTTCGATCTAAGTTGTCGAATGGGCGGTTTCGTGTACGAAATCCCTGATGGTCCATCAACCATGTCTCCATTCATATAACACAACAACGATACTCTTCGATCAACCATTCTTGAATCTATATACGTAGAATATAATTGTTACTCAATAGAAGTGATGATAAAGACCTTCTAATTAAAGTTACGACTATGCGCTATAAATCTCGCAATCATCCAATCACTCATATAAAATTAATCATTATAGACAGAATTCAAATAAATATGACCTTAATTAATTATAAATGAAATCACTTTTCTTTCAAAAAAATATGACCTTAATTAATCATTGTAGTACAAACAAGTACACAATCTAAAGTTACGACATGCATGACAACAGTCTTTTAATATCTATTATATATCACTAATCCACAATCTTGATCTAGCATATATATATATAGTTACATTATACCTTTCTTATTGACAACCTTTAGTTAAGAATTTTCAATTGTTTCATTTATATAACTCAAAACCATGACATCTGATTAAGAGAGATGGGAGAGTATTATATACGTACACCATCCAATCTTTTTATTTATTTTATCGAAACCCCTTTACTTTATTGTTTTTTAATTAAGTACCTATTTCTGCAACAAAGAAACTATTATATGCAAAGAACTAAGATGAAGAATGTCATGAGACATTCTTTATTACAAACAACTTTGAGAACTCTCGTACTATAACTTGCTACATGTGAACATAAAATGGACCTTTTCTTATAGACAACATACAATGCACCAGAATCCCATAATTAAAATGAAAAGTGAGGCCACAAACAACGAGAAAGTAGAAAATACAATCATGGGTTTTGTACTTATAAGGGCAACACAGTCTTTATATCTAACTCAAAAAGATAGACAAATATATAAAAGCAAATAAAAAATAAAATAAAAAATTGAATAGAATTAAAGTCTTGATGAAATATTTATCAAATTAAAAGGTGATGTTGCAGTCACTACCAACACATTATTATATATTATAAACAACTTCCCTAGCTAGCTTAGAATATAACAGCCCCTAAAGCAACCTTAGAAAGTGACCACCACCAATGTCTCATCTCTTAAGCGCACGCCTAATGTTCTTCCAATTTTTTCTACTAAAGTATTGACATGTATGTGGGATTTTTTGCTTGATTAATACCATACCCCCCTAAACCCCAAATCAAACAATTTCTACTCCCCCCCTTGGGTTCCCCACATGTTTTACATCTCAATATGGGACAATGACATATATCCACACTAATTGGAATAACACATTGTACTATATTAAAATTAAACTTTCTAGCTATTTAATTAAAAAATTGCACGTATTGATTTTTACAAGGTGTATATAATTAACATCAAGTAATTGGAAAAAAAACTAAAAATCTATTATAGAACTCACATCAACTAATTGGCAAAAATAAAATATCAACCGGATAGAAAAAAATAAAAACAGCCCCGGATACAAAAAAAAATCAAAAAAATTAACAACCAACAGTACATTAACCACATGAAGCATAAACAAACAAAATCCCCAAACAAGTTGATCTTACAGAGTTGTCTACACAGCTTGAGTTCGGGTGGGTTGCGGTTCGGATCTGAAGTTGAAGATGGAGAGAAGATCTGCACCAATGGGGCCAATCCGGTGGAGTTGAACGAACGAAGAGTTGAAGGAATGAAGAGTGGAGCTGGAGTTGAAGGAAGGATCGAAAGTGAGGAAGGAAAGGAACGAAAGTGAGAAAGTGAGGAAGGAAAGGAATGAAAGTGAGAAACAGATTTGGATCTGTCGTCTCTGTTTTTTTCGGTGGAAATCGTGACTTCGGGTCACGATTTCACTTGGAAATCGTGACTTCGGGTCACGACTTCTCTCCTTTAAAAAAAAAATTTAAAACGTGACGTGTCAGTCACGTGGCAGTGACGTGGCCAAATGTGTGTTAGTTTTGAAAATATTTTGGTGGGTGTGTTGGGTTGATAAATTTTTCCCCTAAATATACTAATCAAGCAAAAAATCCGGATAAGGAGGCTATTGTGAATGTGGGAGGGCGAGTCGGGCGTCAACCCGTGGCTGATGAGAGAGAAGAGGAACTGCTCGAGTAAGGCATGCGAAGAAGTGGGAGACAGCATGTCATGATTCTCGAGGAGAGATCCCGGTTGCTTGGAGAGGAGATGAAGCTGTTGCACGATACTCTAGAGCGATGCTGTGACGACGCGTGGCACCAGCTGGCGAGTGTGGGTGAATGAAAGGCGGACACGTGGCAACGCTAGGTGTTGTGGAGGAATCCATGAGCTGACCAAATCGCAGGATGACACGTGGCGCTTAAGTGGTTCAAGAGAAGCTCGCAAAGGAGAAGTGACCAAATTAATGGGAAAAAGTACAGGATGGATCTCGAGGTCGAGCTGAATGGTTCTGAGGCACTGTGTACATTAATGAGTGTCCTTGATGCGTCACTTAGCTGCTGGTCGCCCCTACTCAACTGTGCAGTGCATATTTCGAGACAAATCCTCCGCACCTGATTACTAAATACTCCATTCCACATGATTTTTCGCCACGATTTCAACGGCACATTCCAAAAATTCTGAAAATAACAAATAAATGCAATTAGGCTAGTATTTTTGAGATTTAAACATAAAATATATATAAATAAACTATATATAATATGAATGATTAACGACTTATCAGGCAGTTTAAGAAAATTACACATACGCCCCTATTAATAAGTTATCATATAACAAATTGTAAGGACTTGTACGTCATGAATTTTACCATATAAAATTCATTACTTTGTACCAATTGAAAAATAGCAAAACCATTCTTTGTGTGTAACCCAATAGGTTCATGCGACATTAGTAGTGAACCAAAAACATTTTAGTACACAAGTCATAAGCAGTCTCTAGCAAGACATTATGACTATTCAAGCAACATGAATATTAAAATCGATACAACCTAATGAATAACATATATCATATTTTTTGTTGTGCGATATCTTTTGATTAAACTTAAGGCATGGAAAATCGCCCTTAATGTTCAATCGTACTAGTCTCGATCTTCAGGTTGACAGAAAACATCCAAATGACATCGATCATATCAATTCACTTAGACATGGCCATTTAACAGTCTAACATATCTATGGATCCACTGATATCTCTCTCTCTATACGAGAATGGCAAGTTCAATCTTGATTACACACCTTCACATA
This sequence comes from Stephania cephalantha, assembly GCA_039657325.1. Lineage (NCBI taxonomy): Eukaryota > Viridiplantae > Streptophyta > Magnoliopsida > Ranunculales > Menispermaceae > Stephania > Stephania cephalantha. The sequence continues at coordinate 36,021,337 of CM077574.1, read as the reverse complement.
TTATTAACATGGTAACCAATCACAATCCTAATAATCGTCTGATTATAGAAAATGTTTGATTATGTTAAATTACCGTGCTTCTAATATTGAAGTTTATGGTAATCTCGAGTTAAAAGACTAACGATATACCTATCATGAGTAACACCTATGACTTAATCCATGTGGTGTTCCATAGCAGGTCATTCTAGTACTTTGTTCCCATAACAAGTACTCATGATTTCGATTCGTATCCTTATACTCATGATCATCATATCACCATCAATCAGGATTTACACTAGTCTTAATTCATTATAGTTCCCAGTATAATGATTGACAAAAGACATTTATGATATTTCAACAAATACCTATGAATCTTACTATAAGGTAAACATGCAATAACTTATAATAAAACACCAAACGAAAACCTTGATTTTATTAACTAAAATTATGAGATAAACAATGTTTGTAGATTGACCTAGTGCACAAGCCCCAACATCTCCCACTTGCACTAGAGCCAATCACTCATGTATCTAATACCTAATGACCGAACATGACCATCATGTTTGGCTTGTGAAAGAGCCTTCTGAAACGATCTTCAACATTGTCTTCTGTAGGAACTCTACAAATTTTCATGTCTCCCCTCTCAATGATTTCTCGAATAAGATGAAAACATCTAAAGTATATGTTTGGATCAGTGGTGTGATCTTAGTTCCTTGGCCTGTACTATCGCACCGTTGTTATCACAATACAAGCAAGCTAGGTTAGCTATACTCGGAACCACACCAAGTTCAGAGATGAACTTTTTGATTCAAACAGTTTTCTTAGCTGCATTGGACACTGCAATATACTCTGCTTCTGTTGTAGAATCTTCAACAATGACTTGCTTCAAAAATTTCCAGCTTACTGCACCTCCATTCAAAGTAAACCCCTATCCAGACTGCGATCTAAAGTCATTTATATTAGTTTGAAAACTTGCATCTGTGTTACCATTTACAACAAGCTCATATTCCAAACTTCCATAGACCAATAACACTTTTTAAGTCATTCTCAAGTACTTAAGAATGTTCTTTACTGCTATCCATTGTCTCTCATCGGGATAAGACTGATATCTATTTGTTGCACTCAAAGCATATGATACATCAGGTCGAGTGCATAATATAGGATACATAATAGATCTAATAGCTTATGCATATGGAATCGTATTAATGCGTTCTCGCTCATCATTAGTCTTAGCACATTGAGTTTTGTTAAGACCTATACGATGAGACATTGGTAACCACCATCATTTAAAGTCTTGCATATTGAACCAATTCAATACCTTGTCAATATAAGCACTCTTACTTAGACAGATAAGTCTTTTAGATCTATCCCTATAGATCTTAATCCTAAGGATTTAAGTTGCATCTTCTAAGTCCTTCATTTAGAAACAGTTCCCTAACCAAGACTTGACACTTTGCAAGGTGAAATGTTGTTTCCAATGAGTAATATATTATCCACATATAGTACCAAGAAAACTACCACGATCTCACTGACCTTTTTGTATACACAAAGTTCATCTTCATTTTTAATGAAACCAAATTCCTTAATTGTTTCATCAAAACGAAGATTCTGACCCCGAGAAGCTTGCTTTAATCCATAAATGGATATTTGAGGATTGCACACCTTCCTAGAATTCTCAGGACGAACAAACCCTTCAGGTTGTATCATACACACGTCCTCAAGTAACTTTCCATTTAGGAAAGCTATTTTGACATCCTTTTGCCATATCTCAATGTCATAATACGCTGCTATTGAAATTAGAATTCTAATGGATTTAATTATGGCTATAAGAGAAAATGTTTCATCATAATCAATACCTTGAGTATGTGTTAAACCTTTTGCTACTAGTTGTGCTTTATAAGTATGCATATTACCATCTTTGTCAGTTTTCTTCTTGAAAACCCATTTACATCCAATGGTCTTACCACCTTCAAGTAAATCAATCAAGTTTCAAACATGGCTATCATACATGGATTGCATCTCTGAATTCATGACACTAAGCCATTTATCTACATCAGAGCTACACTCGGCCTCCTGATAAGTAGTAAGCTCATTTTGAACCAAAATCAACACCTCACTACTATCAGTAATAAAAAATCCAAACCTCTCAGGCTGACATCTTCTTATCAGACCATGCGGGCCTTATAATACTTGTGGAGGTTCAACTAGTTCAAGACTTTGTTGATCTCCCATTTGCGGTTGAGTGTTTATTTGTGGTTTTTGATTTTCTTCAAGACTTACCTTATTCTTATTTTTTTCTTTTGAAATAAACTCTTTTTCCATAAAGACACCATTCTGAGAAACAAACACCTTGTTCTCAGTAGGATTATAAAAGTAGTATCCTTTAGTTTCTTTAGGATAACCAACAAATACACACTTAGTAGATTTAGCTGATGATATTTTTGAGATTTGTCGTCGTACGAGAACCTCACAGCCCAAAAGTTTAAGGATAAACAAACCTGGTCTTTTATCAAACCACATCTCATATGATGTTTTATCAACCACTTTAGAAGGAACACGATTCAGTGTAAATGCAACAGTTTGTAAGATATGACCCTAAAAGGAAATAGAAAGATTTGCATGACTCATCATAGATCGAACCATATCAAATAAAGTCCAATTTCTCATCTTGGAAAACATCATTCCATTATGGAGTTACTGGAGGAGTTATTTGTGATATAATCCCACAGTTTCTAAGATGATGATCAAACACTTGGCTCAAATATTCACTACCTCGATTTAATCGAATTGTTTTAATAATTTTACCAAGTTGCTTTTGTACTTTATTATGAAATTTTCAAAACATCTCAAATAATTCAACTTTATGTTTTATGAGATACACGGAACCATATCTACTGAAATCATCAGTGAAGGTAATGAAGTACTGAAAACAACATTTAGCCATTATGTTTAAAGGACTGCATACATCAGTATGTATTAAACCTAATAAATCACTTGCCCTTTCACTTTGTCTAGTAAAGGGTTTTTTTGTCATCTTGCCTAGTAAACAAGATACACATGTTCCTTATGATTCAAAATCAAATGAATCTAACAGTCCATCTTTATGGAGTTCAGAATGCATTTCTAATTTTTGTGGCTAAAACGATAATGCCAGATGTAGGTTTGATTCAAATCATTCGACTTGAATCTCTTTGTGTTTACGTTAAGAATAGGAGTATCCGTGGAAATCTTCATGTTAATAATGTAAAGACCATCACACAAATCAGCATTCACATAGAAAACGTCTTTACAATAAATGAAGCATTTATTAATTGCAATAATGAAATTAAAACCTTCAAATCCAAAACATGAAACTGAAACGATGTTTATGCTCAAGGCTAGGACATAATAACAATTATTTAAAACTAACACAAGTCCACTAAGTAAAATTAACTCATAGCATCCTACAGGCAACGCAACAACCTTTGCTCCATTTTCAACTTGTAGGATGAATTCTCCTTTCTTTAGCTTTCTATTTTTTGTGAGACCCTACACATTAATACAAATGTGAGATTCACATCCAGTATCCAACCCAAGAATCACTAGTAGACAAGTTAACTTCAATAACTTAAATACCTAAAGAGTAGTCGCACTACTCTTATTTTTCTTTAGATATACAAGATATAACTTGCAATTTCAGAACCAATGCCCAGGTGCATGGCAGAAATGACAATTTCCTTCTTTTTCCTTTTCCTTCTGGGACTGTGAAGTAGAAGCAGCTTTAGGCTTGACTTTTTCCGTAGGCTTTGTGACTATCACAACAGCCTTGGCAACTTTAGCTTTGCCTTTGTCCTTTTTCTTCAAAACTTTTCCTTTCTGAACCACCAATACATTAGTAATGGGTTTCTTGACATTTTTCTCAGCACTTTTAAGCATCAAATGCAACTTTGAGATAGAATTCTCCATATTATTCATGTTGTAGTTCATCAAAAATTCTGAATAACTTTCAAGCAATGAATTCAAGATCAAATTTGTAGCCAACTCTAGGCTTATGAGAAATCCAATTCTATTAAGATAGTCAATATAACCCTTCATTTTTTAGAACATGAGGAATAACTGACGCACCCTTTGCCAATTTTCAAGTATGAAGATTCTTGATTGTCACAATCCTTTCTTGGCTAGCCTACTGTTGGAACAGCTCTTTAGCATCATAGCCATGTCGTAAGCTTCCATTTATTCTATGTCTTTATGAAGTTCATGAACCATGGTTGCCAACATAATGCATGCAACATCAGTTAAGTTATTGACATGCTTAGTATGTGCATCCTTCACGACTCTCAAAGCATTGGCGAGGGGTTCCTCAGAATAGGATTATCCAGGACATACAACTTGCATTCATGTTTAAAAACAATTTTCAAGTTTCGAACCATTGAAGAAAGTTTGTCCTAGACAACTTATCCTTCTCAAAGATAGATCGCGGTGATAATGGATTAGTGTGATTTGAAGAGGCCATAGATCTATAACAAAGATTATGCAAAAGTTCATTTTAGTATAGAGGAATAGACTCCCATTAAATTAACAACCCTCCTAAAAATGCTATGTTAAATTAAGGGACTAAAATCTATGTTTCACCTAATTCCAATATAGCTAAAGCATGAAACTTTGAATTAGTTTATTTAGATAGGTATCAATTACCAATTACATCATATGTAACTTTTAGTTTTTTATTAGATTGTGACATCTTATGTCTTAGCATGTTTTATCTTATCCAGTGCCTAAAGCCGAAAACCATTTTGATATCTTTATCAAGTCTAACCATTTCAAACAATAGAGTAACCATTACTCAACTTGCCTCACCAAGATAACACAATACACTATGCGGAGACAGACCCATATTGATGTGATCGAAGTCTTGACAAGTTTTTGACAATGGATGACACTTGACTTAATTTGAAAGAGAGATTTTTTTATTTATTTTAGTGATCATAATTTAAACCAGGTAAATATCAAATATTACAATGCATGTACAATCACTAAAAAAGTTGGAAAATATCATTAATATTGACTATCATACGAATTTCCTTGCGCTACAAACAATTATCGACGGTCTCGCTGGTCCGGTCAGCGGGCAGTGGTTCCGCTGACCATTAACGGATGAGAATACATGGGGCAACGTCCCCTTTTTTTAGACAAGGAATTTGAGTTTCAAAAAATGAAAATTGCCTAAGATTTCTTATTATTTTAGCCAATCCAATTGACCAAAACTGCCTTTATTTTAATTCCAAAAATATTAATTAAAATATTTCGTAACTAACTCGGGCCCAACTCAAACTTAATATCTTATCATAATCCAATTAGAATTTAAAATACTTTGAATCCTTATCCAATTAGAATTTCAGATACTTTGAATCCTTATCCCATTAGAATTCCAAATACTTTGAATTCTTATCCAATTGGAATTTGTTATATATTTCACCTATCTTATAGGATTGGTAATTCTTATCAAATTACAAGTTTATCTCATATCTAATGGGAATATACTAATAGATAACCACAATGAGACATATGATCAAAATCAACTTCGATTCTTATTCATACGAAACAAGTAATTGAATCAAGAAACGAAAATATAAATTATACATTCAACACCATAATCATATTAAATTAACCATATTAACCTAATCATGATTTCTATTTTGGAGACATACAAAATTATTGAACAAAACGAACTATGTATCAAATACAAGAATCTCATGAACCTAAACATCACTTCTACAATGTTAACATACAAGATTTGCATAGCTCAATAGTAAAACATATATTAATCAAAATATTCTAAACATGAATTTAATCATTGAATCAAATCATGCATATGTATCAAAAACATGAATAAACCACATGCTTTAAAACCAATTCTTGACAACAATTATCATAGAACCTATATGTACATCTTATATATACATTAATTGAGATCATGTTTTCACACATATTATATATACATCAGAGAAAACATGCAAATTTTTAATAGAATCGAACCTAAGGCTCTGATACCACTAATTGGGTTTTAAGGTTCATACGCGGCGAAAAATTCAAGACAATTTTTGAAAAACCCCAACAGGATCGAAAATAAGTTTCATTAAACCAGATGTATAAAATCAAAACCATACCTTAATCCGTGTTTTCCTTCTCTGATTGTTCGATTTACAAGCGGTTCAAGTGTCCGTTCTCTGTTGAAAATCTATACACGAATGATGACCAAAATTGAGAGTGCTACCCCAAGAGAGGCAGAAAACGTTTTTCTTTCTCTCCCAAAATCTAGAGAACTAAGAAATAGGAAAAACAAAAATCTTATTTCATTTTAGGGTTTCAACCTATATTTATATGTGTAGATAAGCCCTCACTTAAAATCCTATTCTAATACAACTATTGTATTTAGGCAAGTTAAGCAAATTACACATACACCCCTATTAAGAAGTTATCATATAACAAATTGTAATAAATTTTATGTCATGAATTTTGTCATATAAAATTCATTACTCTAGACCAATTGAAATTGTGCAAAGCCATTCTTTGTGTGTGACCCAATAGGTTCATGCGACGTTGGCAGTGAATAAAAAATATTTTGGTACACAATTCATAAGCAGCTCTAGCAAGGCATTACGACTACCTAAGTAGCATGAATATCAAAATTGATACAACCTATGAATAACATATATCATATCCTTTCGTCATGCAATATCCTTTGATTAAACATAAGGCATGAAAAGTCACCCTTAATGTTCAATCGTACAAGTCTCGATCTTTAGGTTTTACTAAAAACATCTAAATGACATTGAACATATCAATTCACTTGGACTTGACCATTCAACAATCTAACATATCAAGGGATCCACTGATATCTCTCTGTCCGAGAGGGACAAATTCTATCTTGATTACACACCTTCAAATATTATTCACATGGTAACCAAACACAATCTTTATAATCATTCGATCAAAGACAATGTTTGATTGTGTCAAATTACAATGCTCCTAATATTGAAGTCTATGGTAATCTCAAGTCGAAAGACTAACGATGTACTTATTATGAGTAACAACTATTACTTAATCCATATGTGTTCTCATATCGGGTCAGTCTAGTACCTTGTTCCCATAATAAGTACTCATGATCTCAATTCGTATCCCTATACACATGATCATCAGAAGACCATCAATCAAGATTCAGATTATCCTTAATTCATTATAGTTCCTAATATAATGAGCGACTAGGGACATTTAGTATATTTCAGCCAATACCCATGTATCTTACTATAAGATAAATATGCAATTACTTAAAAATAAAACAACAAATGAAAACCTCAATTTTATGAACTAAAATTATAAGATAAACAATGTATGTAGATTGAACTAGGGCACATGCCCCAACAATTTGGGTATTTCGTTTATTGATTTAATTAAATTTATCTCATTATATCTCTTATTGAAATGAATACTACTATGTGCATGTTTATTTCAATGATGTGTAAGTAGTTTATTGATTTTAGGGATCAATGGATCCTATGGTAGGAATGCTATGCATGAATAGAATAGAAATATAAAAAGTGCAATGATTAGAATTTGTATTGATTATGAGTGTAATGCTACGAACATCTTGATCACGTATTTGTTGATATTAGGTTTAGAAGTTATCATGGCCATTAAAGCTTTTAAGCCGAATATGAACGATACGACCATAAAATACGCAACATCAAGCGATAGTTATTAATTAATGAGGCACAGATAGTAAACTTAATTGGTTATGAATCTTAAAATTTTTAATATTAAAGTAATGTGGAGCTTACGTATCGATAAAATGGAGTTCTAGTTAGTACATTAGAATCTTTTCCATCAAGATAGTGGGTTGAAGTAGATTTGAAGGAAATCAGTTTATTCAAATTAGGTATTGCACACACATAATAAAGATGATAAAGTGAGTAGAAAAGCATAGTATTTTATTATATATATGAAGTTGTGAACTTAGATAGTCTTAATATAAGGGTTTAAGTAATTTGCATTGATTTGTTAGTATATATTAGTTTAGTTTAATTATAAAATAAATTAAAGGATTTCCTTAGCAATAGAATAATTGTAGCTAAGTAAGTAGTTTGCATACACCTTTTCCTGAGGACGATATATGTAGTCAACGTAAGTTGATTACACTATTACTACAAGCCAGTTGTTATCCTTGCGGCGTCGTTTTCAGGGATAAGTAACCACTTTGACTTTCTTAGTTTGAAAAGTTGTTAAGTCATATTTTAAGTAATTTACTTTCAAGTTATTAAAAAAACAAAAATAAAATAAAATAAAAGGTTTAAGTTTCAAGTTTGAGTTTCTACACTTGATCTTTTAGGTTTTCTTTTCATGGATAACTAGTGCATGCATAGCAAAGGAGAGAAGGACTAAGTGCCTTATGACCCTAAGATTGACAGAACCAAGAAAAGAAAGAAAAAGAAAGGAATCAAGGTGGCCGAGGATCAAAGAAGAAACCAACAACAGGGCCGAAGGAATAACAAACCCAAAGGTGATTTGGTAGTGCAGGACAAAGTGCAAGAACAAAGATGCCTTCGTGACTACTTTAAGCCAGAAGTTCAAGAGAATTAAAATGGAGTGTTAAGGCTTCCAGCTAACACCACTGAGTTCGAACTGAGACCTTCTCTAATCAATGTGGTGCAAAATAGCTTGTTCAAAGGGCTAGCCAATGAAGATCCAATTGTACATGAAGAGAATTTCTTAGAGAAGTGCGACATAGTGCATATTCTTGGAGTTACAAAGTAGGTGATCAGGATGAGACTTTACCCATTCTCATTGGGTGGTATAGCCTAATCCTAGTTCCAAGTATTGAACGAACGATTTTATACAAGTTCTTTCCTAGTGGAGGTTAGTGAAAGGAAGCTAGAAATCAATCTATTCAAGCAAGAAGATGTCGAGTCTCTTGGCAAGGCTTGGGAAAGATTAAAAGAGATGCTGAGGAGATGTTCAAGACATGGATACATGAAATGGGCACAAGTCCATATTTTTTACTATAGAAAGAACCATAGTACGAGAACACTAATAAATGCCACAGCGGGTGGTTCTGCACTAACGAAAGATGAGAATGGAGCATTGGATCTCCTAAATCTTATGTCTCAAAAATCTACAGCCTGTAATCATTCTACAGTAAGGAAACCAACAGGCTTATATGAGATTGATTCACAAGTTGCGATTATGGCACAACTATCCAACCTGAACAATCAAATGGTGAAGCTTTAAATTTGACAATAAGGTCAACAAGTGCATGCAATACATCAATCCATTAGTCACCAAGCCATGGTGGTGGACATGCAACAAGGAATTGAGTATGATGATATCAACTTCATGAACAATCAAGGCTATGGAAACAATTTCAGGCCGATAGGAATGGTTCCTCAAAGGTTTTATCAAGAATATAATAACAATAACCACAACTTCTCGTATTGAAGTCCTGATAACGCACTAAAGTTACCTCAAATCTTCAATCAACAAGTCCAATAAGGGAAGCTAGGGCAGAATGGAAAGATGACTTCATTGAAGTCAATTGATAAACTCTTGCACTCTATGGACATGAGCAATAGGGAACGCCATGAGAAGCATGAAGAATAGATGGAAGGAGTGAAGCAAGTCATGAAGAGAATAGATTATGTAAGATCACAATCCATCAAGAACTTAGAGAGAAAATTGGTCAGTGAGCCATTACCTTGAACTCAAGAAAGGAAGGACAATTTCTGAGTAACACAGGCATTGATCCTATGGAAAATGCACATGCAGTCCAATGAAGAAATGGAAGAACAACGAATGATCCTGCGCAACCGAAAGAAACAACAAACTACACAAGGAAACAAATTGATGACCAACACTAAAAGGATGCATAACACTTAAAGAGTGACATAGGTACCCAAAAAGAAGTTGCACTAGCAGAAGAATCATAATCAATTTTAAAAAGTAGGGGAGATAGGCAGAGAAATAACGTGGTACCAGGGAGAGTTACATTTCTTGACAACCCACCATTAATAAATCCACCTCTTCTATATCCTCATCGATTAAAGAAATAGAAAGATCGGGAACAACTCAAGAAGTTTGTGACGATGTTTAAGTAGTAACAAATAAAAATCCCGTTTACATACTCATTGAAACATATGTTGAAGCACACAAAGTTCTTGAAGGACATAATGGCAAGAAAATTGCGACAAAAAGATTATGAAACAATAAGCTTGACAGAGGAATGTAGTGCTATTCTACAAATGAAGTTATCCTAAGTTGAAAAACCCAGGATGTGTTTTCATTCCATGCACTATAGGACACTTGTTTGATAAGGTATTATGTTATTTTTTAGCAAGCATATATTTGTTGTCATTATTAGTATTCAAGAAATTAGGATTAAGAGAAGTAAAGTTGATCAATATGATGTTGCAGTTAGCAGATCAATCAGTGACCTATCTAAAAGGGGTGGTTGAAGATTTGTTGATAACAATGGATAAGTTATTTTCCTGGTTGAATTTGTTGCTTTGGATATGGAAGAAGATTAAGAGAACTATTAATCTTAGGAAGACGTTTCTTAGCAACAACAAGAGCACTGATAGACGTTCAAGAAAAAGACTTAAGATTCCGAGTAAAAAATGAGGAAGTCATGTTCGACATCTATAAGACCTTGAAATTTACAAGTGAGGGAGAGCACTGTAAAAGCATTGAAATAGAGATGTAGTTTCTGATTGTGTTTCTGAGATAGCCAAGGAATATACGCAAAATGACCCGTTGGAACATTATCTAGTCCAAAGCATAACATCACGTTCTGCAGTTAAGGGTGAATTTTTGGAGGTAGTAAATGATTTATCACCAATAGGACCCCAAAAGTTCCATAAAGGTTTTGAGAAACAAGAAACGAATTAAAAAGTGCAATTATTGAACCAACATTAGAGTTAAAGCTTTCCCCGAGCATTTGAGATACCAATATTTAGGAGAAAATTTAATATATCTAGTGATCATCTCAGCAACATTGACAGAGTTAGAAGAAGAAAAATTACTTCGAGTTTTGAGAGAGCATAAGTCAGTGTTGGGATGGACAGTCAAAGACTTAAAAGGAATTAGTCCAATAGTATGCGTGCATATGATATTAATGGAAGAAAATCATAAACAATCAATTGAAGCTCAGAAAAGGTTAAATCCAGTGATGTAAGAAGTGGAAAAGAAGGAAACCTTAAAATAGTTGAACGTCGGAATCATTTATGCTATTTTAGATAGTTCGTGGGTATGACCAATAAATGTTGCACTAAAGAAAGGAGGAATGCCATTATTGAAACTAAAAATGGAGAAGCCTTACCTATGAGAACACTAACTAGTTGGAAAGTATGCATTGATTATTGGAAGTTAAACAAGGCTACCCGAAATGATCACTTTCCTTCACCATTCATTGTTAAAATGTTGGATAGATTAATAGGATATGAATACTTATACTTTCTATATGGGTATTTAGGATACAATCAAATTGCTATAGCACCAAAATATTAAGAGAAAACAAAATTTACTCGTCCTTATGGAACATTTACATTCAGAAGGATGCCAGTTAGACTATGCAATGCACCTGCAACATTTCAAAGATGTATGATGATGATTTTCTCTAGTATGGTCGAAGATATTATGGAGGTATTTATGGATGAATTTTCTGTATTTGGAGCATCTCTTAAGTTATGTTTGCAAAACTTGGCATTAGTATTGAAAAGATTTCAACACACAAAATAATACTTAATTGGGAAAGTGTCATTTCATGGTTAGAGAAGAAATTATTTTGGGACATAGAGTGTCTACTTATGGAATAGAGGTAGATAGAGCAAAAATAAAGCCAATTGAAAACTTCATACACCAAGAAACATTAGAGATATAAAGAGTTTTTTAGGACATGTGGGCTTCTATTGAAGGTTTATTAAGAATTTTTCAAAAATCACTGAACTATTGTGAACATTGTTCGAAAAAAGACGTTCCATTTGAAATGGGTCCTGCCTGCGTTCAAGCATTTGAGACCTTGAAAGTAGCCTTGATTTTGGCACCAATAGTGGTTGTACTAGATTAGGAATCCAAATTTGAAATAATGTGTGATGCAAGTGACTATGCGGTAAGAGTAGCGCTAGGCAAAATGAGAGATGGAATGTTTAGAGAGCTATATACTATGTAAGTAAACCTTTGGATCCAGCATAAAAAAATTATTCTACCCCAAAAAATGAGCTTTTGGTAGTCATTTTCACACGTGACAAGTTTGGAGCTTTCATAGTAGGATCAAAAGTCACTATATATACTGGCCATGCAGAAATTCATAACTTCTTTGCAAAAAAGGATGCTAAACCAAGGCTAATTAGATAGGTGTTATTATTGCAAGAGTTTAACTTGGAAATCAAATATAAGAAAGGAAGTGAAAATTTGGTTGCAGGTTATCTATCTAGGTTACTTCATAAATATGGTGATGCATGGAAGCCGGTAACTGAAGTATTTGTAGACAAGCAACTTTTTCAAATGTCAAAAGTATTAGGTATCTCAATTTAGACTCAAACTAAATGAACGACAAGGCATTGGGCTAATGACATTAAACTAAACGCTACTGGGAGGCAGCCTACTTCTTTATAAATTTCAACTTTTCTATTTTAGTTAGTATGTTAGTTTAGTTAAGGACAATTAACATGTAATAGTTTTCTAACTTCTAAAAATTTATGCTAAAATATACAGGAGAAATCTAAACAGATGCAAAAGATTTATGAAGTATCAATGAGCTATAGGGATATTATATCTTGTGTTATTATATTTGTTTGTATGTTTTAGTGTTTTCATGGTTTCAGGCTTACTATTGAACCTTGAGGACAAGGTTTGGTTTAAGCTTAGAGGCATCAACACTACACTACACTATATGAAGTGGTAAGAATGGTTGAAATAAGGATAAACATTGCAGATATAATCGTTTAAATTCTATTTTTGAAGCAATTAAAAAGGAAAACATGGTAGTGTATTGTTTGTTTCATTTACTTACTATTTGAATGTTTAGTTGATATAAATTAGGTTATATATTTAGCATCCCCTATCCCAATTAGGGCGATACTTGGCCTGAACACACAATATCAGGCCTAACTAGAGGCGCCAGCCTTATCCTATTACACCTGATAATCACAACTTGTATATCAAATATCAAAATAAAAACATAAAGTAAACACAACAGAAAATTTATAACTTTTCAAAATATTACACGATATACATAATTGTTAAAAAATGGAATATCATCGATTAATAAAACATTCCCAACCCCTGTGATAATACTAAAACCATAACTCAAACAAGTATATATATTACACAAAAGGAGTCATTACATAAAGAGAATACTATGTAGACTTAGGTGCCTTACCGTTTCCTTTCTCTACAGCGCTAAATCGCAAACCTAAAATATTAAAAGGGGTGAGCGCTCCAACATGCTCAGTAAGTTACTCTTATAGACACATCAATTAGCAACTAGTATCAAAGAATAGCTGAATAGCAATATGAATCTAAACCATATCTATTCGTGCATAAGAAAAGATATAATAATAAATAAAAGATGCAAATTATAGGTAATTTGCAATCACCTACATGACTGTTAATTGAGTTTTAAGACAGAGTCGTATGCTCACATAACTCGAGAATACAACCACCAAATCCACACACTACCTTACGTGTGATTCTATTTATTTATTGAAGCTTTATTCGAGTTACCAACTCTAATTGGATAGTGTTGACTAAGGTAAAACTCTGGTTTACTGATGATGAAAAGGAAAAAAATTCATTTTCAGGTGACCTCATCCTTTTATTAGGTAAATGGTGGAATTATTTTCTAAGCATACCTTTTCAACCTCAGTCCCGATCTACCTTGTCACAAACTTCTCATCATTTTTACATTTCAAAACATCCATTCACTGTGCATTGTGCCATTTCAAGTCCATTACACTACATGAACTAAATATATTAATTACGTTACATAAATGATATGAATATGGGTCCCACTTACCTCGACTAGTGTTTCCTAGCCTTGCATGGTCTCTCGAGTCTCCTAGGGAACTCCCCTGTAAATCTACATTCAAATATATTCATTTGTTATGTTAAGGTATTTTTGTGAGTCATAAGAAAACCCTAAAACCCCCGCGACATATTTTCTATTTTTTCCATTTAATTTGACTAATTTTGGGTTCAATCCGATTATTTCATGCTTTACGAGGTTAAAACATCAGTATAAGTCTCGAAAGAATCCTAATGTACTCATTTTTCATAGAAATACATAAATTTCTATTTATTTGGTCAAAATATTAGTTTTTTGGATTTTTATCTTATTATTCAGAGATTTTTTTTCTATTTTCTAGCAATTCCCCTTTATTTTAAATTTAGAAAATGGATCTAGGGTTTGGGCTAATGGGCAGAACTGGGTTCGGCTCAATCAAGCTAAACCAACACAGTTCAAGGCCCAGCCCATCCTTTTCCTTAAAACGAAACAGAGCTCTGCTTTGTTTTATTTCGTTTCGTTTATTTTTTTTTAGTTTGAACTGAAGTTGGAGACTCGACCCCAACTTGATTGGGAGGGGAGACGACTCCCCTAGGTCGTTTCCCTCATCGGACGAACTACAAAGCAGTTCGTCCGAGCCTCCACCGCCCTCAATCACACACGACACAACAACAAGAATGTAACATCTCGTCACCGACAAGATTAGACTTAGCCCGATCTGAACGGAGCAAAGGCCCAAACCTGGTTCGACCAGATGACGCGACCGTACTTGACAGTAATGCAGAATAAGTAATAACATAATATTTTTGGTGTGCGTATAATATTTAATAAATATGAAAATAATTAAAAATACGTACGTGATACAAGACAATGCGAGGCTTTAAATTATTAACTATATTTAATTTGGCCTAAGTGGTGTATTAAAATTGATTTATATGCATATGGTAGGAATAAAATAAAACTCAACTAATAGCCTGTGCTTTAAATTAAAACTATAGCCTATGTAAAATATAACATATGTGTCACATAGCAATCAAACAAGAAACCATGGTGCATGGACTTCATTTCATACATGGGATTGGTCTCGAGATTCGTAAATACATCAAGATAAAGGGCCAAGATCTAGATCTAGTTTGGAGACATAATCATGCAATATGAGACACTTGTCACTTACAAGCAACACTGGTTACTCTAAGTTAATTAATGTCTGTAAATTAACAACTAAGCAACTTGATTTGGAGGTTAAATTTGTCGGGGCTCGTCTTACAAAGTCCTGACTTAGCCTAATTTCTCCTAATTATTCACCTAATCAATTCAATTAACTTAACCACAAAATAATTTTTAATTCGATCCTTAATAATGATGCAAAATTAAATTTATATCCTTAATGAGAATCCATTCATGATTTGTTTAATTTGAGCAAATTAGGAAATCAAATGGATTGTTCTCTATATTTTCTAAAAAATTTTGAAGCATCTCCTCTAAAAGTGGGTTGCCGAAAAATCCATCTAATAGATATCGGGATGGGGAGAAGCCTAGAAGGACTCAACTCCTAGCAATTCACAATATATATTAACTTAAAACATTTAAACATACTTAGAGTCTCCGATTCATTAGTTACAACTTTAAAATTTCAAATAAACCTAAACTGGAATATAAATCTCATAATTTACTTTAAACTAATTTAGAAGACTTACATAACTAATTCAAGAGTATATCCTGACCTACATTTACTTCGGAACCCAAAACAATATATTAAAATAATGTACAACAAGAATTGAACTTTATTAAAATTGAAACTATCACTATAATCTTCAATTCTTGTCTGTTCTTGCTTATCTACCAAGAGAACTTAACATCATCAAAAACAACTCGAGGATGTTAGGTAAGTAAATTCCTACACAGCTATTTACTCCTACAAATGTTAGTCTAAATATATGAAGACATTTAATTGTATTTCCAAATAACAAAAAATTTATATAACAAAATGAAGCCCTTTTATTACTATTCATGGTTCATAAATAGGTTGAAATACCCAACAATGAACAAAAAATAGTAATAAAAGTCCAATGAATGCTCCCCTGGAAAACTTGGGTGCCTTGGGTCTTCTGTGTTTCAGTCCAACTAGTCGTGCTTTGAGACCCATTCGTGAGCCGTAGCACTAACAAGCCATCATTTAGAATGACATATATACATGAAAATGAATGATGCAAAATGCAATGCAGACTAGTCATAAATACAGGTACAAATATAGAGTTCCATATATATGAATGACCACTATAGTGTTTACTTGTAACCAACCAACTTTGAGCTTAAATTTTGGGATCCCGAAGTGTCTGATCACCTTGAAAATGGTTCTGATATCTTTCTTGCATTCCCAATTATATTATGGGCCAAGCTTCAAAGTGAAACCATATCACGAAACCCAATGAAAACTGTGGTCAAAATACGCTTGAGAACAATTTTCAAAAATATTAATTTATATAACTGTTTCAACAGGCTTTCAACTAGCCAACTTAGGATAACTTTTTAACCTTGAAAACCTTAATATTTGTCATAATGACCTAAAAAGAAGTTGTAGCACTCATGTCTTACTTATTAATGACTCTAGGAACTCTCAAATCGGATCACTGACAGAGAAGTTATGAATTTTTCGATATAGCCTGTCAACTAGGTAAACTTTATTTATTTTGAAATGAAAAACATCTCCAAATCAATATTTTTGCAATTAAATCCACAAAACTCAACAACGAACACTACGAAACCACTCGATACCAACATTAAAATATTTCCACAGCCCGTGGAGTCAAATTAGATCAAGATTAATAATTGATTCGTCCGAAAACCCAATGTAAATCAATATCAACTATAAAATATCACCAAAATAGTTATCAACTAAATCACATTAGTTCAATTTATCAAAACCCCAACCCACGTCAGTGGAATTTATTCCAAATTGGCGCAAATCAATTCAAAATACCAATCCACAACAATCCCTACCAATTTTTATCAAAACCCGTAAAAAACTCAAGAAATCGTGAGAATTCAAATTGAATTGAGGATGCCCTAAATTGAGTATTTACCAAATTGTATGCTTAATACATCATTTCCACTGCGAAAACTTAGCTCGAGTAGATCGTCTCGCGACACTCTATAAAATTGTGAAAAGAAATGAGGTGAAAATTAGGCGTCGGGAGATCGTGAAGAGAAAGAATGGACGGAGAGGGTTAGGAACGAACGTTCTGTTGAAGTCAAAATATTACGTTTTGATTTTTTTACTTTGATTTTAACTTTTATATATATTTATATATAAACCTTCAGCTGCTTGTAAGCACTTAATTTATTTCTATTTATTAAATCCCAAAACTCAAATTTTGACTTGTTTTGACTTTTGGCTCTTGTTTTCGATCTTGTTTTTCACCAAATTGAGCCAAATTCATGACCAAATAGTCCATCTTCATAAAACATCCATAACATTAGTTTTCGTCGCACTTAAACTCCAAAAATCTTAACTTTTTCTATGACATACTGAACCCCTATAGGTAAATTCTGTTGCCATACAAAACCAAAATTACACAAATTTGGACCCAATCTTAACCTCGACCACCGCCAACCGACATAAAGGTTGAGGTATGGTCTTGCACTAACTTCATTCTCATAATACCACTGATCCTGACTTGCATGCAAACCGAGGCAAAATTATCACGCGATGATTAACATTTATTTAATTTGTTTTCGAACAACTAATAATTAATTTTTACTTGTGCCCTACAAACACTAACTTGCAACCTCGAAAAAGAAAAACAGAGAATATATCTCAACACACCCCGACTTTACAATAAAATATCATATAATACACACACTAAGCACAAGACACACTAAAAAAAAAAAACCTTATGATCTCAGGTTTATTATGCGTGGGTCCAACCTCGAATACTTTAACTCCAAATAAAATTTGAAAATAATTAATTCGTCGCCTAATCAAGTTTACCAAATTCTCGGATATCATAATTCTTCCCAACTAATTAGAGATTTCATCATTTAAATTTAAACTTATAGGTTATTGAACCAAAAGAGATATAAGATTATGATCCTTCTTATACTACTCTTTTAATCCAAACTTTTTAAAAAAACCATTTCCAAGATGAGACCGTTAAGTGGAACCAATCACCTTCGTCGTATACAACAATTTGGGGGTACATATCATAAATATTTCAACTTTTCATTTCCAAATTCTTTGTTTAATAAAAATTTTTCTCCATTACTTTGCTAATTATGGCATTTTGTTGATTTTTGACGAGTTAAACAATGAAATTTTTGGAATATCCAATAACCTCACTTTACTTTACACTTCATGCCTTGAATCTCATTTAAGCATTAATACATAGCAAGATCTAACCTATCTTGCTTTTCATAACACCAGTTTCATTCTTAATTGATAAAAATTACACAAACCGTGGATAATTCTTTCTCTATCAACCAAACTCTGGTATACACATCTCAGTTTACTTTCTCATCACCGATCATCTATTCATTAAGAATGTCGAAAAAATCAATTCTTAGACTATCATCTATCTAAATATTTATATAAAGCGATGTAAATAATATTTGAGCACGATATTAGATACAAAGTAGAGTTGCATGTGTATCTGATCCATCTCCATTCCAACATTTCTCGATAGAAACCTGAAATTACACAAGTTATCCCATGACAATAGATCTCTAATTACATCTGTCATCCCATGACAAGAGGTCTCAAATTTTTAATTTGATCAAAAATAGAAACCTGACACATCGTGCAACTCTCACTCACTGTCTAAATGTCTACTCATTATATTATTTAAGTCGTGGACTAGAATGAAAGTACCAATTTTTACTCGTCAACCAATTCACTTAACTTTTCATTTGATTGGTTAGAAAATTAACGACTTTTCTAACTTCGTCAAATAATTCTCTATCCATGAGTTCACCAAGAACCTCATGCTTTCACTTAACTGCCAATTTCTTACAGATGATCGTCTTTACTATTCAGGGTTACCACATTGCCAACTTACTAATGGAGCTATAAGTTGTTCGTCTCTTTTTATTTCATTTGTATCTTCACTATCATACATGTATCTTACATCAACTCCAAATTTAAAATAACTTAGTGCTTTCAACTTCCCCACTGAGTGATCATAAGGTGTAGCACAACATTTGAACCAATATAAAACATATTCACTATTATCAATTGTATATTACTTTGGTTCAAAACATCAGTTTTTGAAGTTTAATTCCTTGTAAGATCTTTGTTAAGATATATTAAATTCCATCAAACTTATAGTTTGGCCTCCTAAGTCTTATCGGGACTTGTTTACCTAAATTTTCCATTTTCATGCATATGTGAGAATTTTTTGACCATTTATTTGCCTATACTTAAGCTTCCAATTGACTTCAACGAAATTTCATAGACTCTTTTATTCTGACTATAGTCAATTCATTCTATTATTCAAAGACAGGTGGGCTCCACATACCAATCTTCTATGCTGTGAATGAATCGTAATTATGAAATGGAGTTACTTAGATTTTCGGTCATGCACAATTACTTCAGTGCCTTACCTTGACTAAAGGAGTCCGTTCGTGTCACTTCCAGTAGTCACAAGTCATCTCTACATCTCTTTTTTATGCATAGAGTCTATTTAATTCCATTCTTATCAATTTTATCTATTCTCACATTTATCTCGTTTTTTATTCCTTACAAACTTACCACGACTTTGCTCAACACCTAGGCCACTTGCAGCTTCTCGGTCTTGACTTACAAAGGCAATTCTTTTCATCTCTTCTCTTTTTGAAAATTTATCCTAGGACTGTGCAACTTCTTATTATCATTCAATCAACTAAGCCTTCCTTAACAAATCTTTGTTCGAAATAGAAATTTTTTTTTATGAATCAAACAGTTAAAATGTTCATTATTGCCTTAATTGGTTTTCATTTGTCTTAGATTTCCCAACTTCTCTTTTTCTCAATAAATAATTCGGTTTTTCTTCAAGAGACTATATAAGATATCAAAATATCTTACTAATTATAAATTTAGTTTTTGATGGTTTCAATTATCCGTCGTTGTTCAACTGAAAAGATAAAAAAATTTGAGTTTCCAATACCTTAAACAACTTAACGACTAACCAAAATCTCAAAGGATACTATTTCAATCCTTTAATTCATATCAATCAAGATTCTTGCAATATAGAAGTTCATGCTAACATCCTATACAAATCACTTAGTGATTCCCAATCAGTACATCTATCTTTTCTTTTGTTATTTTAAGTCGTAGTGATAGGCATCAAACTTAATTTGATTAGAAGTGACTACTGTGTACTTTTAAACTGCATAACACAATCGCTTGTGTTAGTTTTTAATAGCTAATCCTAGCTATTTTATACTTGGTTCCCCAATCTCAACTTCTAACACATTGACCTTATTACTACACGTTTAATTTTTAAATTAGGAATTTCATTGATCTTTGTTTTCTAACAACACTTAATCTAGTGTTAACAAATATTACTTCTAACTAATGTGTATTTCCATTTATTTTATCATTACTTTATTCGATTCATAAAATCACTATACTTAATGTCACTTATGAAAAACTAACTTGATTAAAAAACAATCAAAAATATTCAATACTTTTTTTGGAAGTCATTTGATTGTTTTAAACCATGGTTTTAATCCAAATTCAACTTTGTGTTTTGTTTCGGAAAGGAGAAAATACTTTGCTTTAAAGTATTTTACTTCGTAGAAGTCGACTTAGACAACTTAATTGGACTTATCACAACCGCGTTGTGATTTCCTAATCAAGATTCAATTTGTCTAATCAATTTCTAATTTCAAAACCACGCGTCTCCTTTTATTATCATTGAGACTATTACGAAGGCAACCCCTAATTGGTTATGATTTCAACCAATAATTTGTAAAATAGGTTTTCCTAATTTAATAATTTAAGCGGTACAAACCTCTTTTTTAAAACTCAAGATATTATAGATCTTGTATTCCCCACAAGTCTCAACTTTATTTTTCATGTTTTCCAAATGATTCTCAATCATTTGAAATTTAATTTGAGTCCATTTTGACATTTTTTTGAGCGTTTTATAATTTTAATAGTTTGATACTTTAGATTTCTAAGAAATCTATGTTCAGTACTTATGTCTCTGAATCATCTAGACTTCTTGCTCAACAAATTTTCCATTGGTTGTATAAATCAGACCATTTCCCTCAGCTATATTTGTACCGACTACTTATAATAGCCCTATTAATTAAGAATTCTCGAGTCCATTTCACTTATAATCACGCTCAATTTTGTTTCACAAGTCAATTCTCTTTTATTTGTATGTTCTTAAACTCACTCGTTATATGTTGCGAGTTATGTATCGAACAGACCATGCGAATAAACTTCTTATCGCATATCTAGCAATAATACAATAATATATAACAAACATATAACAATAACTAAGTATCCCCAAGTCATAGTCACTTCTCAACTAATCGCGACCTCATTACTGAAACTTGTTCCTCAAGAACATCACTTAAGTTCATGTAATTTAATGTAATCCAAGAGCCTTAACCCAACTTCTTGATCGAATCAATCCTAAACTCAACTTTATTATCATTTCTTACCATTCCTTGATTGAGCTTAACCATAGCTCTAATACCATGTTTGTCGGGCCCCGTATTACAAAGTCTTGACTTAGCATTATTTCCCCTAATTAAGCACCTAATCCATTCAATTAACTTAACCTCAAAATAATTTTTAATTTGGTCCTTAATAATGCTTCAAAGCTAAATTTATATCCTCCAAAAAACTTAATTCATGATTTGTTTAATTGGAGCAAATTAGAAAATCATACAGATTGTTCTCCATATTTTCTAAAAATTTTGGCAGCACCTCCCCTTAAAGTGGGCTATCGAAAAATTCAACTAATAGACATCAAAATGGGGAGAAGCCTATAAGAACTCACAACTCCTTGCAATTCATAATATATATCAATTTAAAACATTTATACTTATTTAGAGTCTCCGATTCGTTAATTACAACTTTACAATTTTAAATAAACCCAAATTGGAATATAATTCTCATTATTTACTTTAAACTAATTCAGGAGACTCCGATAACCAATTCGAGAGTATTTCATGACTTACGCTAACCCCGGAACCCAAAACGATATATTAGAATAATATACAACAAGAATTAAACTTTATTAAAATTGAAACAAACACCATAATCTTCATTTCTTGTCCATTCTTCCTTATCTTCCAAGAGAACCTAACATCATCGAAAACAATTCGAGGATGTTAGGGAAGTAAATTCCTACACAGCATTGCACTCCTACAAATGTTTGTCTAAATACATGGAGACATGTAATTGCGTTTCAAAATAACAAGAAATTTATATAACAAAAAGAAGCCATTTTATTACTATTCAAACTTCATAAACAAGTTGACCGACCCAAGAATGAAAAAAAAATAGTAATAAAAGTCAAATGCATGCTCACCATAAAACATGCGTGCCTTGGGTCTTCCATGTTCCAGACCAACTAGACAGGAAATTTAGCTCCGAGTCCCACACATGAGCCAAAATACTAATAAGCCATCGTTCAGAATGACATGAATGCATGACCAAGAATGATGTGAAATGTAATGCACACTAATCATAAATATAGGTCCAAAGATAAAGTTTCCTAAATAGTAAAGACCACATTAGGGTTTACTTACAACCTACCAACTTTGAGCTAAATTTTTAGGGTTCCCAGAGCGTTGGATCACCTTTAAAATGGTTCCAATAGCTTCCCTGCATACCTAATTATAATATAGGTCAAGCTTCAAGTGAAACCAAATCACAAAAGCCAATGAAATTTGCGGCCAATGTACGCTTGAGAATAGTTTCCAAAAATATTAATTTATATAACTGTTTCAACTTGCTTTTAAATTGCGAACTTAGGGTAACTTTTTTACGTTGAAAAATCTAATATTTTTCATGATGAGCTCAAAGGAACTTGTAGTACTCATATTCTCCTTTCCATAGACTCCAAGAAATCTCAAATCGGATCACGGACGGAGAAGTTATGATTTTTTTAATATGACATGTCAACTATGCAAACTTTATTTACTTTGAACTGACAAACTTCTCAAAATTAATATTTTTGCAAATTAATCCTTGAAACACAACAACAAACACCACGAAACCACTCGATACCAGCATTAAAATATTTCAACAGCCAGTGAAGTCAAATTGGATCAAAACCAATAATCTATTCATCCGAAAACCCAATGTAAATTAATATCAACTATAAGAACATCACCAAAATAGTTATCAATCGATTCACATTAGTTCGATTAATCACAACCTTAACCCATGTCAGTGGAATTTATTCCAAAATTAGCGCAAATCAATTCAATATACCAATTCACAACAATCCCTACCAATTTCTATCAAACCGTAAAAAGAAATAAAAA
Organism: Stephania cephalantha; assembly: GCA_039657325.1. Lineage (NCBI taxonomy): Eukaryota > Viridiplantae > Streptophyta > Magnoliopsida > Ranunculales > Menispermaceae > Stephania > Stephania cephalantha. Next base: position 35,997,840 of record CM077574.1, on the reverse strand, counting down.
AATCATGAGAATTCAAATTGAATTGAGGAAAATGCCATAAATTGAGTATTTACCAAATCGCAGGCTGAATACCTCATTTCCATCGTGAAAACTTAGCTTGAATTGATCATCTCGCAACACTCTACCATTTTAGGGAAATAAACCAGGTGAAAATTTGACGTCGGGAGATCTTAGAGCAAAAAAATCGGCAAATAGGGTTAAGAACGAATGTTCTGTTGAAATCGAAACATTACATCTTGATTTTTTATTTTTTATGCATTTATATATAAACCATCAGCCGCTTGTAAGAAGCTTAATTAATTTTTATTTATTATATCCAAAAATCTCTATTTGGACTTGTTTTTGCTTGCGGCGCTCGTTTTCGATCCTGTCTTTCACCAAATTGAGCCAAACTCTCGAAAAAATAGTCCATCTTCATAAAAAGTCCATAACATTAGTTTTGGTCACACTAAAACCTCAAAAAACTTAACTTTGTCCATGACATATGAACCCTTATAGACCAATTCTCTTGCCATACAAAATCAAACTTACACAAATCTAGATCCAATCTCAACCTCGACCACCGCCAACCTACATAAAGCTCAAGGTAAGGTCTTGCACTAACTTCGTTCTCATTTTATAATACCACCGATCTCAACTTGCATGCGAACTGAGGTAAAATCGTCCCGCGAGGATTAACACTTGGTTAATTAGTTTTCGAGCAACAAATAATTAGATTTTACTCGTACCCTTCAAACAATTACTTGCAACCCCTAGTAGGAAAAACTGAGGATACATCTCAACATAACCTGACTTCATGACAAAATATCATATTATCCATACACTAAGCACATAACAAAAAAAAATTAAACCTTATGATCTCTAGTTCATAATGCGTGTATCTTACCTTGGATACTTTAACTCCAAATAAAAGTTGCAAATACTTAATTAGTTGCCTAATCAAGTTTACGAAATTCTCGGGTTTCACATAATTAAGTACTTAACTTAAAATAATTACGCTGCTAATGGTGAAGTGTATGATCCTTTTTGAACCATTAAATGTGCCACAAAACTCGTATCTTGAGGCACATCTAAGGGTTATTATTTGAAGTTGATACAAGGTATATAAGGAACACTTAGTTGTTGTTGTTGTTGCAATTGAAAACACCCCACAATTGTGAGGAAGAACATGAGTTGTTAGAAATTAAGGTTTCAAGGAGCAATTAAAGTGCAATTAGAGTCTTGAAGAGGAGAAACATTAGATCAACAATAACCCTAAGGTAACCCCTCTCTTTTCCTTTTCAATTTCATGGATTTTGATGGCATAAGCATGAATGTGGCTGATGTGTCTAAATACCAACGAGATCTTGCATGTATTTAGATATGAACTCCAATTTGATGCCTATAAACAAGCATGAATTAAGAATAAAGAATTCAAATGTTGCATGACTTGAAATTTGATTTTTGGCTTAAATTTGAGGATTTAACTAAGATTTCGAAATTATTCATGGATAGATATGAATGTTTTAAAACTCGATTTGAACTCACCTTATGCCAAATTTGACTGAAAATCTAGGTATGTTAAAGGCATGTTCAAAAAGTTGAATAACTTAAGCTTTAAAGGTCCTTTGATGGTGAAATTAGCTATAGGTTGTTAAATCATGAAATTCTTACTGTAAATAGATGTAAATGAAACCCAACTAACACCCAAGGGTCCCCAAAGGGGCACCAAGTTGAAACAAGATGAATCAACCTATAAAAAAAAAACAATCATGTTCAAATTTGAAGAATTAGACCTGACATTGCGATAAGCATAACTTACTCAATTTAACTCCAATTGAAGTTAACAATCGTGTAATAACGTTTCATGGTATTTGGAGCTATACTATAGGCAAAATCGAGTTTGTAAAATTAATGGTCACAATGAAATTCAGATGTGTGCAGTGTTCGTAAAACCTTTATATCTCCCTCATTTTTAATCCAAATTGCGCGTACCATGCCTTTCAGGGTAGATAAGAAATAAACCAAATTCCTTATTTACATGTACTTACAAAATTAGAAGATTTTGATTGACAAATTATGATATCAAGGTAGTGCATCATATATGGAATTTAAAGTATATAAATAAATTAAAAGAATTACAGAATGGGGTTGAGAACCTCGGGATACGTGTGTGAAATTAGTAATGTAAATGAAATCAACAATCTTAAGTATAACACGAAATTTTCAAAACTAGGGCTCGACGACAACACTTTTGCGGGACTTTCTGTACATACTACGAGGTTCCAGACGCGTGGTCAAGTTTCGACACGCCACGAGCGAGGATTTTGAACACTAGGAATTGATAAACTTAAATACGCATCATAATATAAATTGCATAGTTACATGTGCACTGCATGACAATTATCTGTGGCCATGCATATAGACATTCAGATCATTATGAGCAATCTCTGAGTAGCAGATGGGGCACCTTTGGTGGCAAAGAGTCTCGCCCTCTGGCAAGTCGGGCAGATTTAAGGGATGACTATATGACAATCTTCTACCCTCCAACCAGTGTGGTAGTTGGAGGGTATTTTTCGCCCTTCAACCTTTCCTATGACAAGGTTAGAGTACCCCAGTGCCGTTCGGGTTCATGAAGTCGCATGACGGTACCTCCCCCGATCATCGATGCTGAACGTTGTCGGGCCTACGGGACTCAGGCTAGGTCCATGCATTTGGGGTTCACGGGAACTGCCTGTTCATACTAGAAAAGATTGAATCGTGTTTAAATTCCTGTAATTTACTAATATTATTCCTTGTCGAACTACATTATGCGGTAACTTTTATAAAACCTTACTGTTCACTTATTGGGGGCCTTTTTGGAACTTAGATCCATCCAATGATCGAGGGAAGTGCAAAGCGCACCAGTAAACGACAACTTCAGAATGCCCTGATCTTCACTTTAGGAGTGATCTCTTTTGTGTATATATTTTTTTAAATACCGAACTTACATTTTTGTTCATGTATGGATTATGGGATACTCTTGGACATGTTCCTTGACTTGGATTTATGGTAGTGATGATATGATATATGTTTTCCCCATTTAGGTTCCCATTTACTTTCTAGTATTTATTATATGTTCACCAAATTCCGACACACTTGAATTTGCTTTATGGTAAAAAGAATGGACGAGGGGATCTGAAACATATTTGTAGTCGTTAGTGTGACCAGACGCCTTTGGAGACGGTTCGGGCGGTCAGACCACCGATTCACAATACGGGTGCTGATAAGAACAACAACCACACCTCACTTTCTTCTCCTCCACTCTCAAACTCCTCTCTTTCGATTACTATATCTCTCTCTCTTCTTCTTTTTTCTTTCCCTATTGTCTCACTGGTTCTCAATCTAACTCTCCTTTTTTTCTTCTCAACCTCCAATCTCAAGCTCCTTTTTTTCACGAATCTCGAGGCTGGTCTAAGGGACATGAATCATAGCCGTAAATCCTTAATGTGATACTAATATTGACACATGCATATACATTCACATGATTTACCTTGAGATGTGGTTGCACACGTCTCAAGGCATCGATAATACCAATAACCCACTGTACATCGCCTCGACTCAAGTGTAACACGTATATCAAGGTGAATCCAATGTATAATTTTATTTTGATTTAAACTTTATGATTCATTTTTATTTATATACTTAATTATAAATACATATACATAAGTACACTTATATTTTAACGTCTATACTTTATCCGAGGGCACCAATGAGGAAACTCGGGCATGCACATTACCCACACATGCCATTTCCTGCCTCAATAATTTATCAATTATTCATTTTATTCAACTTTAAGCTAAATAATTCTAATTAATTCAATAAATAATATTGCAAAGCAAACAAACACAAATCGACATGCCCATACCAATTGAGACATGCCAAGCTTCACCAAAAGTTAAACTCGAGTTAATTAAGATTCGGATTAACACTAATCACATAATTAAGGTAACATGTCGTTATAGTCTCCCCAATTTAAGACAATTTCGCCATCGAAATTAAAGGAAATATGAGAATTACCTCTAGTCTCGATGAGAAAAGGAAACCGCTCCTTCATATAAGATTCATACGCCCAAGTTAGTTCCTCGTCTACGTGAAACTACCATTTAACCTTAACCAAAGGAATTTTTTTGGTTCTCAGCTTCTGAATGTTACGATAAAGGATTTGAATTGGCTACTTGTTGTAAGATATGTCTTCCCGAAGATCAAATTCATTCCAGTCAACTATTGGAGTGAATTGAGTCTCTATTTTAAGAAGCATATACATATGAAAGACATTATGAACTCCAGTAAGCTGTGGAGCCAATTCTAACTTGTAAGCAACTAGACCAACTCTCTCTTTGATCCTGAACGGCCAAATATACCTTGGAGCTAACTTACCCCTTAACCTAAACCTGTATAAGCCCTTCATAGGTGATACTTTCAAATGAACATAATCTTTATTTGAATACTCTAGGAACCTATGATGTTTGTCGGCGTATCTATTTTTTCTTAACTATGTTGTAGTCAAACGCTGATGAATTTGCTCAATTTTCTCTATGTAATCCTGAATCAACTCAGGCCCCAACAACACTATATCACCAACTTCCGCCCAACATGCAGGTGAATGACAGGGTCGATCATGCAAAGCCTCAAAATTTGCCATTCTGATTCTAGCCTGAAAATTATTATTATTATAAGAGAACTCGCACAAAGTAATGTATTTCTCCCAGCTGCCACCAAACTCCCAAACGTAAGCTCGAAGCATATCCTATAGCACCAAAATCACTTACTCAATCTGCCAGTCAGTCTGAGGATGATAAGTTGTATTGATGTTAAGTGTGGTTCCCAACTACCTTTGTAACTCACACCACAGTTTGGACGTTAATCTCAGATCTCTATACTAAGTAAGCGACAGTAGAACACTATGTGTGATGGCCCTAAATTTCAAGACAACCTTAGGACCTGCCATGTCGCATCACACGTCAGCAAGCCCTTCCACGTCATGGCCCGCTTATCTTTGATGCCCCGCGTCTTAAGTTTTTGCTTACACTTTTTCAACTAACACTAGTTTAGCTAACTAATCTCCATATAAGTATTAATGATTTCATTAGCCAGTTAATCAATTTATCAAGTTATATTACAATTTTAATGTGGAAGTCCTTAAATAAGTAATGCAATATTTAACAATCCTAAGTAGTGGAAAACACGGAAAAAAAGATACCATGTATATATCAAGGTGAGATAAATACAACAAAAGATCTATATAGATGTATTCAGTGTTCTACAATCCCCAAAATCTAACAAAAAAATAAATACATACATATTATAGTCACGTACAAGCTGGCGTCACTATCTCAGAGGTAGTCACCTAGTACCTCCCTGCCGTTGCTTTTACTCGTCGAAGGATCTGCACTTAGTCACCCAACAAATATAGTAACAAGTACATTGAGTAAAACCCCAAGAGAAGTCCACAAAATATTCATTAAATAAAATAGATAAACTACGAGACATGCGAATATAACATCTGAAAAATGTACATCATATTCCAATGAATGTAGGCAAAATACGATAAGCAAAAACAACAATAACACATACTTAATAAAGAAGCTCAGATACAAAACATTTATAAATAAAAAAACCGTATAATCACGAGAAGACCTTGGTCTAAACTAGCTAGTATTGATAAAATAGGACATGAGCCATGTATATACTTACAGGCTTACAGTGACTAAACCTCAACTTCAGTTAATGGATGAACCCGATGCTATTTCAAGTCAAGAAAACATCTTACATCCTTCCCGACAGTCGTAAATATATTCTACTGTCGTCAAAACGAGCATTAAACACAAGTTACCGTGCAATCAATTTAGCCCAACCAATATACATGCAAACTGAAATAGGAGTGAAACCCCATATGTGCCCATCAGTAGTCATTCATGAAATCCGGTATCGATAAAATAAACCATGAATTATGTGAGGCATTCCAATAGGTTTACGCACCTCAACTCACGCTCTGACTTCCACAGACACAAGAATCTGACCCGATTAGCTCCCCAATACCTGAGCTACGGTTCTTTAAGTCCCTGAAGTCCAATTTTTACATATTTAGTATGTTTATAGGTGTTTGGATATATATTAAGTTAAAAATCCCCAAAACAACCCTTCAAATTCAGTTTATCTGTCATTAACGCGCTAAGGGGTTTACCTAGCGCGCTAGGTGGAGTTAGCACACTCAGGGATCTGTCTAGCATGCTACTATTCTTCATTTTGAAAAACAGTAGAGAGCCAAACTGGTTAGCATGCTAACTAGCTTAGTTAGTGGGCTAATTGCTCTCTGTGACAAAATTCTCAACTCGAGAATTCTATCACCAACTCCCCAATCAGCTAACCAAGCCCAACAAAACCATTCCCCATTGTATTGTTACTCCAAAACATCATTTATACCGATAAAACAACATCAATTAGATCAGAATTATCAAATCCATGATTTTCACTAGTTTTCCCAAATTCATCAAAACACCAATTCATGCAAAACCAAGTGATAAATTCTCAATGGAAATGGTCATTCTACTTATAATTCATCAAGTTTACATGAAAAACCAGGGATCTAACCCTCAAATTTGAATTATATCAAAAACATTCAAAATTGGGTTCATTAGAATATGTAGAAGATGAAGATGAAGATTACCTTAGTTTCATTTTCCAATTTGACCTCCCAAGTGCTCAATTTCAGCTATGAATCACTCCTAAATCTCTGATTGTCTCTGGTTTGCATGGATTTATGAGTTAGTCGAGATGAAAATCCCACTCACTTTTATATATATATATATATATATATATATATATATGTTTGGTTTGGATCAAGGTGTCATCCGTATCTCGAGGATTATCTTATGGTCTCGATTCATGTTGTAGCACATCGCTTGATGACTCAAATATCTCACTACTATCATAGATTTACGGATAATGATCTTTTAGATATCCATCAAAGTCCCACATTATTTAATTCAAACTATAGGCTTATTATCATTTGATTTAACTACTTACATTAAGCCTCATTAAACCATATTGTTAGTGTTTCTATTTACCAATTTATGGTCCCACCAACCTTCGGCTACTCGGTACTCAATGCCCTGCGCCTCGACACGTACCTTGAGATAACTCCCTATCACACCAACTCACTGATAGCAACATACACAGATGCAGTGCAATACAAATCGCAATGATTTAAACACCACATATAACCAACCCTTACCCATAAATAACATATTCCCTCGGTTCTTATGTCCGAGTCAACCGAGTTATCCACGTCTCGCCTGAATTACGACCTTTAATCTCTGAGATTAACGCAAATCCTAGTTTAATTAATTTGGGTCATTACAATTCTTCCCAACTAGTAAAAATTTTGTCCTCGAAATTAACATCTTGAGTAAACTCTGGTGCATCTAACCTATCCCTGTGTGACCATGCCTCACACCTTGATAGTACCATTCTACGGTGTCTTGAACACCCCACTACTCTCGTACCCATCACAGGGGATGTAGTGTTGCACCGAGACATAAGCGCGTGCTACCGAGGTAATCATAATCCATTACGCACTCCAACACCTCCGCAACCTACACTCAGCTTGATTCCATGCCCAAGTTTCCCTAACCTAGTTACCTAACACCAGGTAACCATAAACCTCTCCTATCATGTATCATGAAATAATAGTTCCAACTAACTACGACACACCATGAGAATCCCATGCCATACCAAAACCTACCCTAGACCACCATTACAATCCCATGCCATGCCACGACCTATCATAGTCTACTATAACCTACCATCGTACCACCATGCATGCATGAACCATAACTGAAATTCTCAAAATTTAAAATCATTTTCCCTGAACTCGGTGTTGGGACGTCTCCGGCGGGCTCTGTCACCATATGCATCGGCTTTCACGTATGCACCGATGTCACTACTGCTAGAGTTGTCGATCTCCGTGAACAAGCTCTCCTGATATGACCCTCTTGCCTACATCGCTAATATGTGATCCTTTATCCTGGTCTTGCCCACTAACTCCCTGACCTTTGGCCATGATCTTGTGATCTCCAATCCCTACCTCCCTGGTCTTGAGTCTGGCTTTGCAGCGGTGATTGTAGTGCAAGTATAGTGTAAGCTTTGGCTGCCTGATCATCATCTCTATGACCTCGGCCATACCGTCTGTCCTCTCGGTCATCCTGATCTCTTTATCTCTTCTACCTAGAACTTTGTCCAGTATGCCTCTTTAACTTGGTAGATAAAATCATGTCGTCCCTCTACATCAGATATGTCTCAAGGGTAAGCGCTCTATTATACATTTCCTATAGTGTCTGGGCTCCGGAGGAAACAATGGCTTTGGCTATGTCCTCAATCAACCCTCAGACGAAGTAATATATATGTGGTCTCTCAGTGCCTGTGACGCTTGTGGAAAATTGTAACAAATATTGATATCTATCCATGTACTATAACACTGACTGTCTGCCCTATCTTAATGCCAAAAACTCTTTTTTCAGCCTCAGCCGGATCTTGATCGAAATTAACTAATCGTTCAAGACATGTTGATACTTAGCCCATGTGGTTGAATATGGATGAGTGTTTATATATGCTTTCCGCCAAATGGCAGCATCGGCTCTCAGCATATACCCCGATATCCAAGCTTGTATGCTCTCCAGAATCAATAGTAACTTGTATAGCCTCTAATGTGTAATCAACCATTTCCCAGTTGCCTTCGGGTCTCTGCCACCATGAAAATATCCAATATCGGATTTGATGAACTCCCTCATCAACTTGACCTCTGCCGTCATCGAAGTCTCAAACATGTCTATTTGTGCTGACGTAGTAGTCGTTGTCTCAGTCTCTGCTACCGCCAGTGTAGCGGGAACAACTGAAGTCTCTAGTACCACTAGATGCATCACTAAAGCCTGAATTGTCAGTGAAATCTTCATCAGAGCAAGTTTCATCTCTGTCGTGCTCTATACTCGGGTGGTGGTGATTGATGCAATCTCTGTTGCTTGTGCGCACATCATATTCATCAATAGCTCAAACTGCCTCTCGTGAGCTGCAAATCACGCCGCTACTGCCGAATCCAAACCCTCATCTCCAATCTGATCACTCGTCGACCAACATCTATCGTAGGTGGAGTGGGTTAGCCTTCCATTATGATCTACATAAAAAAAATGCGCCCCGCGACCTAACTAGTTGTTTCCCAACTAGGATTTTAAGTCAGGATCTTTAGGTTTCCACATCTAAGGTTTGTTTATTAAGTTTTATTCTCTATTCTTAAATTAGTCTCGAGGCTACATCAATCCTTGCTCTGATATTAAACTATTACATCCATAGATTATGAGGCAACCTTAGGACCCACCATGTCACATCACACATAACTTAGCCCTGCCACGTCATGGCCCATTTATCTTTGACGCCTCGCGACCTAACTGGTTGCTTACATTTTTCCAACTAACACTAGTTTAGCTAATTAATCTCCATATAAGTTTTAATGATTTAATTAGCCTGCTAATCAATTTCTCATGTTATATTGCAATTTTATAGCGGAAGTCTTTAAATGAATAAGTTATACAATATTTAACAATCCTAAGTACTGGAAAACCCATAAAAAAGATACCATGTATATATCAAGGCGATATAAATACAACAAAAGATTCATATACATGTATTATGTGTTCTAAAGTCCCTAAAACCCAATGAAAAAGAAATACATGCATACTATAGTCACGCACGAGATGGCATTACTATCTCAGAGGTAGTCGCCTAGTACCTCCTTGCCCTCGTCCATGCTCGTCGAAGGATCTGCACTCAGACACCCAACAAATATAGTGATGAGTCCATTGAGTAAAATCCCAAGTCCACATAATATTCATGAACTAAAACTGATAAACTACGAGACATGCGAATATAACATCTGACAACAGTATATCATATTCCCATGAATATAGGCAGCATACAACAAGAAAAATAGTAGCGTCTAATCAACAACACATACTCAATAAACAAGCTTAGAAACAAAGCATTAATTAATAAACAACCATATAATCACGAGAAAACCATGATCTAAACCAGCCGGTAATTGATAAAATAAGACTAAAACCATGTATATACTTACAAGCTTACAGTGACTAAACCCTAACTTTAGTTAATGTATGAACCCCTCCAGACGCTATTTCAAGTCAAGGGAACATCTTATATCCCTCTTGATAGTCGTGGATATATTCTACTGCCGCCGACACGAGCACTAAACACAAGTAACCCATGCAAGCGATTTAGCCACAACCAATATATACGTAAACAAGAGAAGGAGTGAAACCTCATGTATGCCCACTAGCAGTCACACATGAAATCTGATATCGATAAAACAAACCTTGAATTTTGTGAGGCATTCCAATGGGTTTATGCAACTCATTCAGCGCTCCAACTTTCCCGAACTCCCGAATTCGACATGACTAGCTCCGAAGTACTCGAGCTACGATTTCTTAAGTCCATGAAGTCCCATTTTTATGTATTTAGTATGTTTATAGGTGTTTGGGTATGTATTCATTTAAAAATCCCAAAAACAGCCCTTCAAACTCAGTTTTATCAGTCATTAACGCGCTAATGGGTCTACTTAGCGTGCTAGGTGGAGTTAGCGCCCTAAGGGATCTATCTAGCGCGCTACTCTTCTTTGTTTTGAAAAATAGTTGAGAGCCCAAATTGGTTAGCGCGCTAACCAGCCTAGTTAGCGTACTAATTGCTATTTGTAATAGAATTCTCTACTCGAGAATTCTATCACCAACTCCCCAATTATCTAACCAAGCCTAACAAAACCATTCCCCATTATATGGTGACTCCAAAACATCATTTAAACCAATAAAACAACATCAATTAGATCATAATTATCAAATCTTTGATATTCACTAGTTTTTTCCAAATTCTTTAATTCACCAATTCATGCAAAACAACTGATAAAGTCTCAATGGAAATGGTCATTCTACGTATAATTCATTAATTTTTCATGAAAAACTAATGATCTAACCCTCAAATTCGAATTATATCAAAAAAACTAAAAATTGGATTCATTAGAATGTGTAGAAGATGAAGATGAAGATTACCTCAGTTTGATCCACCAATTCTACCTCTCAAGTGTTCAATTTCAGCTATGAATAACTCTTAAATCTCTAGTTTTCTTTGGCTTACATGGATTAATGAGTTAGTGGAGATGAAAATCCTACTCACTTGATATATATATATGTTTGGTCTTGATCAAGTGTGCCATCCGTATCTTGAGGATTATCTTCTGGTCTTTATTCATGCTGTAACACATCACTTAATGACTTACTACAATCCTAGACTTACTCACAATGATCATCTAGATATCCATCAAAGGCCCAATTGTTTAATTCAAATAATAGGCTTATTATCATTTGCTTTAACTACTTACATTGACCCTCACTAACCATATGGTTAGTGTTTCTATTTACAAATTTATTTTCCCACTAACCTTCAGCTACTCGGTACCTAATTCCTTATGCCTCGACATGTACCTCGAAGTAACTCCCTATTACACAAACTCACCGATAGCAACATACACACATGCGGTGCAATACAAATAGAAATGATTTAAACTCCACATATAAACAACCATTACTCATAAATAGCATATTCTCTCGGTTCTCGTGTCCAAGTCAACCGAGTTATCCATGTAATGCACCAATTATGATCGTTAATCCCCAAAATTAACGCTAATCCTAGTTTAATTAATTCGGGTTGTTACACTATAAAATCTTAACACCTCAGGTACGTAAATCTCATATAACTACTCTAGAGGATATTGAATTGAAAATGGTAAAATGTGTGCAGATTTCATCAACCTATGAACTACAACCCGAACAACATCATGCTTACACTTATTTAAAGGTAGACCGAAAACAAAATCCATCAATAAATGCTCCCATTTCCAATCTGAAATCGAAAAAGAATGCAATAACCTTCAAGGTTTCTTATGCTCAGCTTTAACTTATTGGCAAATATCATATCTCTTCATGAACTCGGCAATATATACTTCATCCTAGGCCACCAATAAATAACCTAATATAACAATACATCTTGGTGTTACCTAGATGAATCGAGTAAAAAGATCTATAAGCCTCCTAATGCAACTCTTGCTTCAGCTGATCTTGAGCTTGAATCATGGTGATCAATGCTAGTAGCTGAACTCTGATGTGGTAAGTAATCTTGATCAGCTTTTTGACTATTAACCACCCTCTGGATAGTCTCTAGCTCAACTCTAATTTGAGCACAAAAAACATGTCAGTAGCCCTGTAACTAGCTTTCTCAACTGATGATTTGCCAGCTGGACTTTTATGAATCATCATCACCGACACTTACTTAAGAAGGCGAAACTGAGAAGCTCTTGTTGTAGCTATATTCTCTCTGATTGTTCTCCTCCTACTAAAGGCATCAACAATAACTTTTACCTTCCCTGGGTTGGTACTTTAGAGTGAAATAAAAATCCTTAAGATACTCAACCCATCTGTGCTGCCTCATGTTGACTTCATTGGTTTTTATCTTAATACTGCAAATCTAGAGTGAAATAAATATCCTTAAGATACTTAACACAACTTTTGGTGATTATTGGGACCGCTATAAGCGTATGATTGATAGCGCTTTGGAGCTACTACTAGCTCCACAGACCAAATAATTGATCAGTGGTCTTCCTAGTTGAACGTCTCCTAAGCTATGGCCAAGTGCATGTTAAAGTTTATGAATTATGCTCAGCCATAAGCCATGCGACTGATGAATGTCCTACTTTGTTTGAGGACCATCACCAGGCCAATGTTATAGCTAACCAATTCCTAGGGCAAACCCGAGTTCCCTTCTAAAATACTTAAAATCAAGCAATGAAGAGGAACAACCTTAACTCCAGTAATGGGCCTCGAAACCAAAACTATATATCCCTTGCCCCTAAAGCACAACCGCTGCGTGTACCAGTGACTAATCATCCTCACTAGAGGGATTGATTGAATCTCTAGTGGCTCAACTAAGCCAATTTGCTAGAGACGAAACCAATTTTTAGTGTACACTGAGAAAGCTCTTACTGATACAAATGTCATGGTTCAAAAATTGGAATTCTAGGTGGGCCAAATAACATAGTGGCTGGGTCGACTTGAGGAAAGGGGAAAGTTGCCTTCGTAACCCTACTGCAATTCTAATATAAGTATTAAAACTTCCATGTCATAGACATGATAGAGACGCACAAGTTGACCTAGTCGATGCCTCGTGTCCATTGAGCATAAAGGGAGAGCAGTCAGTTTGAAAATCTGCATATTTTAAAATTTTCAATTGACATGTTATTTGCTTGCTCTACTATGGTTTTTTACATGATGATTATAGATAGGTATTCGTGGATCGAAGAATTTTTGAAGGAAATCTAGCCAGAGATAGCCCAGATGAAAATCCTTTGCGAAGAGAAGCATGAATAACTACTAGACCTCCACAAGATTTGCAACTCGATGAACGAGGGATTAAGCGCATTAAGATGGATGATAGCAAGGAGAAGAGGATTGTACTCCCTATCGTGCTCCATTACCAGTTCTAGCATGCAGAATCATAGGAAGGTCGTACTTCCATGCAAGATTGGAAATTTAAGGATCCCCAAAGTGCTATTTGACACATGTTGTGAAGTCAATGTCATGTAATAAAAAATTATCAAGCTATGCAGATTTTGTTTCACTGGTGATGCTGAGATTAATGTAGTATATCAAAATGGCATAGTGGAGACACCACGAGGAATGGTAGAGAATGTAGCTGTTCGCGTCAAAGACTCCGTGTTTGTAACGGATTTCTATGTAGTTGATAGGAGCAACAACCAATATGGCACACTTACTGTTTAGATGTCTTAGGTGAATTGAGATCTAAGTTTAGTATTGAAGTGATTTTTTGAAGGTATTAGATTTAGTAATTCAAAATTTTCATAAAGTGTAATGCGGTTTTATTGCTTAAAGTTCATTTCTTTGAATATTCAAATGGTTAATTCAATAAAATTAGAACGTGGATTTTCCACCGGTATAAGGAGATCTAATGTGACAACCCTTCCCAAATTAGGGCACTGCTTGTCCTAATCCGGTCATGAAGCCCTAACTTCGCTAATGTAGGACTTAACAATGTAATTATCAGCCTTTCCAATACCCACACCTCATTAGCTACTTTTCTAATAAGCATTAAATCATTCTCATACTTAATAGTAATTTAGAGTTAATCAAATTTTTTATCACTTAACCTAATTGAATGATTATTCAGTGGAAGTCTTGATAAATTAGCGGAAGCCATTTATATAAAGCCTAAGTATGTGGAAAACCAGGTAACAAAGATCACATGCATAAGTCATACAACAAGATCGCAACCTATAATGTCAGAAGTAGTAGTGCTCCAATGGCTCAGAGGTAGTCACTAATCTTCTCCTTACCTTATCTGCTACTCAATGGATCTACACCTACCATCATAAAAAGGATGGTGAGTACAAGAAAGTAGAAAGTAACAGTGAGAGACATTTATCCATATTTCCAAATATACGATAAGTATCTAAAAGCATAATTGTAGCAACTATGCTGAAAAAGAATCATGTTATAAGATATTTTAATTAAACAATGTCAAAATGACACACAGCTAAGTAGTAATGATCTAGCGCTGCTCGGCCGTGAGTTACTTCAAGTAAGCCTATTTCCACTATTTAGGGCATAACCAATTTTATAGATGCTTTCAAATTCTCACAAATGCCCCTCACATATATAAATACTCACAAGTGCCCGTCACATGTGATGTATACTTGCCAACAACCACAGGTCTCATACCCCGTGTGCTGTACAAGCTAGTGGTGCGATCCCGACATCCCCAAGAATCTAGTGACCCTGTGTGCCGCGCCAATCTCCACATGTAATGATCATATATATATAAGAACTACTTTCATAATCCAAGGAAAGACATAGTTTAGGAATCCAACAATGTGATTGCATAACAAATGTGCATGGAAATGGATTTGCAATATCTTGTCATCTACCTAATAGCATGCTATTTCATTTGACTAATTACTTCAACAATCAAGATTGCCATAACACATGATTTAGAGTCAATGAAATCATTAAACCAATGACCAATGCCATGATAACAAATCATAAAAATTAGATTAAACAACAAGTCATGGCATATAAAGTATAAAAGACAATCCAAAGTCCAAATGACTAAAAATGAATAGTAAAATTGGAATGAAATGTAAATAAATATCTCAATCAATTTACGTACAATCCACGCAATTTTCCTAGCTAATCCGTCTTCCTAACTCCTCAAAATGCGTATCCGAACCCTTGAGGCTCTTACCTAGCCTCTCGGTATTATTTGATATGTTTTAGAATGTATTTAGACCTATAATTAAAGTGTTAGAATTTTTTAGAACGTTTAAGTTTAAGTTAGGAAATGCATAATTTGTACTATCAGAGCACCTAGCGTGCTGGGTAATATGTCCAAAGCCCTAATAACCCCATTAATGTGGTGCCCATTTTTCTTAGCGCACTACCGCAGGTAGAGCACTAGCTAGCACGTCTAGCGTGCTATGTGCAAGAAAACCCTGAATTCTACACTTTGAATTATGAGTTTTCTCTTCGCCTTGCCACAACAAAGCTTTAAGTTCCTTATTCTCCTCCAACATAGACCTAAAACATCCACCACAACATCAACAATAGCTTTACACAAATAATATCATGGAATTCATTAATTTGTATAAAACTAATGGTGAAAGTATATTTACATGGCTGTTGAACACTTCAACCTTGATCTACACCTTCAAATCCACCTAAATCTACTTTACCTCTACTGATCACTCTTTGATTTTCTTTCTTTTTAGCTTACATATTTTCTATGTTAATGAATAAGATGATTTGCAAGAGTTAGCTATTTCAATCCTTCTATATAAATAAGGTTGATTAATAGCCATTGACCTTAATGTACAATCGTATCTGGAGACTAATCTAATGGCCCACAACTTTATCTCAAATCCACTAACTCTCCACTAACTCTCTTGATAACACAAATTCTGAACTCAATCGGTCTTAGGATTTGTCCATACGTATCTCAAGAATCATCAATGTCTAATGTTTTATTTAACTAATTTAGGTTTCACTTTATGCAAATCAAATTATAGCCACTTCAATTCAACTAAATAAGCCATACAAAACTCAAATTGAACTTACAACATCACTCAATACCCCGGTCCAATGCTGACACACATCTCGAGGCATGTTCTCGCTCACGTCTCGACATCTATACACAAGTACGAGTGACTTAATAGTCACATATATACAGTACATTAGGCATACATTATAACAAATCTAACATATACCTCGGCAACATGCCTCAATTAGTGCACGTATCTCGATGCGAGTCCTACGTCGTGAGTTAATAATCCTATTGAAGGAGTTAAACTAGGATTATGAATTTGGGCTCTGACAAATCTTCTCAACTAATAAAGATCTCATCCTCGAAATTAAAACCTAAGTTAAAGTTACATGACTCGAAAAGGTACAAAAACATATCTCGTATATAGTCTTCCCGCTCGTAAGTGAGTTTTTAGTTACAATGGATTTACCACTTAACTAACACTTTCGAGATAGACTTGTCTCTCAAATGTTATACCCTCTGGTCTAGGATCTGTATTGGATGCTCCTCATAAGTAATATCCTCACTCGGATCAATCTGACTCAAGTCTACCATCAGTCTCACAGCTTCCTTCGACTTACCCAGTCGAAACATAGAAATATGGAAAACTAGATTAATTATTAACATCTATGGAGGTAACTCAAGTTCATACGCAACCTTTTCGACCTATTTCTTGATTTTAAAAGGCTTGATGAATCTCGGTGCTAACTTACCTTTCAAACCAAATCTGGAAGACCCTTCAGAAGAGAAAAGCTCCCTCAATGTACGTCAGATCCCTGCGATACGTGTCTTCCAACTTACCTTTCTTGGGCCCTCGTAAGCCTTTAGCAGATCTGTAATACCTTCTCCATGTGATTAATAAATATTTCAAGTCCCACTAACTCCCGGTCCTCTAGCTCAGCCCAACACGATGGTGAATGATATGGTTTACCATACAAAGCCTCAAATCTCGCCATCTCCATTTTAGCCTAATAAATGTTATTGTATGCAAACTTACATAAAGTTAGGCACTCCTCCCTAGATCTGCCAAACTCAAGTACATAAGCCGTAAGCATATCCTTTAGAACCTGAATCAACCTCTCAGTCTGCCAATTATTATAAGGGTGAAAGATTGTGCTGAACTGTAAACGTGTACCATAATGTTCCTGCATACTCTACCACCTCCTGAACTTATACATAGCATCACTGTCTGATGTGATAGTTAACGGTACCTTCTACAGCCTCATAATCTCCCTCTCGAACAATATGATCAGCAGGTCAAATATGTAGTGAGCCGCAAATGGTAAGAAATGGGCAGATTTCGTTAATCTGTCTGCAATCACCCAGCTAGAATCGTGTCTTCTAGCAGTCATTGGTAATCCATTGACAAAGTCCTTACCTATGTCTTCCCATATCCATCATGGAATGGGAAGTGGCTGTAATAATCATTTAGGTCTATGATGCTCAACCTTCACGTGCTGACAAATCCCATAGTATCCATTTGGCGTTATGCCTTACAAACTATCGTGTTTACACTAAATCATGTTCCTTCTAAAGCGGTTGATAAAACACCACATGAGATGTGGTTTGGGGAAAGACCAAGTTTGTTTTTCCTTAAGATTTGGGGCTGTGAGGTTTTCATGCGATGATAAATCTAAGAACACATATCAGCCAATTCTAGCAAGTGTGTATTTGTTGATTATCCTAAAGAAAATTGAGGATACTACTTTTAAAATTCCACTGAGAACAAAGTGTTTGTGGCTCGGAATGGTGTCTTTATGGAAAAAGCGTTTATTTCAAAAGACAATAATGGGAATAATGTAAGTCTTTAAGAAGTTCAAGAACCACAAATAAATACTCAACCGCCAGTGGGAGATCAATAAAGTCTTGAACTAGTTAGACCTCCACAGGTATTACAAGGCTCACTTAGGTCTGATAGGGTAAGACATTAGCTTGAGAGATTTGAATTTCTTATTACTGATAATAGTGAGGTGTTGCTTGTGGATCAAAATAAACCTACTACTTATCAAAAGGTTGTGTCTAGCCTTGAAGCAAATAAATGACTTAGTGCCATGAATTCTGGGATGCAATCCATGTATGATAACCAAGTTTGGGACCTGGTTGATTTACCTGAAGGTGGTAAGATCATTAGATGTAAATGGGTTTTCAAGAAGAAAAATGACATGGATGTCAATGTAAATACTTATAAAGCACGACTAGTAGCAAAAGATTTCAGACAGACTTAAGGAGTTGATTATAATGAGACTTTTTTCTCATGTAGCCATGCTTAAATCCATTAGAATTCTAATTGCCATAGCCACATATTATGACTATGATATATGGCAAATGGATGTCAAAACAGCTTTCCTAAATGGAAAATTATTTGAGGACATGTATATGATATAACCTAAAGGGTTTGTTCATCTTGAGAATTCTAGGTAGGTGTGCAAGCTTCAAATATCCATTTATGGATTAAAGCAAGCTTCTCGGAGTTGGAGTCTTCGCTTTAATAAAGCAATTAAGGAATTTGGTTTAATTAAAA
The DNA here is from genome assembly GCA_039657325.1 of Stephania cephalantha. Lineage (NCBI taxonomy): Eukaryota > Viridiplantae > Streptophyta > Magnoliopsida > Ranunculales > Menispermaceae > Stephania > Stephania cephalantha. The sequence continues at coordinate 35,979,095 of CM077574.1, read as the reverse complement.
AAAAAAGATGATGAGCCTTGTGTATACAAAAAGGTTAGCAAAAGCATGGTTGTTTTCCTCGTAGTGTATGTTGATGATATATTACTATTTGGAAATGACATCCCAACCTTGCAAAGTGATAAGTCTTTGTTAGGGAAGTGTTTCTCAATGAATGACTTTAGAGATGCAACCTGCATCCTAGGGATTAAGATCTATAGAGATAGATCTTAAAGGCTGATCGGTCTAAGTCAAAATGCTTAAATAGACAAGGTATTGAATAGGTTCAGTATCAAGACTCTAAAAGAGGATCGTCGCCAATGTCTCATGGTATAAGTCTCAACAAGACTCAATGTCTAAAGATTAATGATGAGCGAGAGCGCATGAATACGATTCCATATGCATCGGCTATTGGATCTATCGTGTATGCCACGTTATGCACCTGACCTGATGTATCATGTGCTTTAGGTGCAACAAGCAGATATCAGTCTGATCCCGGTGAGAGTTATTGGATAGCATTATAAAGCATTCTTAAGTACTTGAGAAGAACTAAAGAAGTGTTCTTCGTCTATAGAAGTTTGGAAGACTAGCTTGTTGTAAATGGTTACACAGATGCAAGTTTTCAAACTGATATAGATGACTTCAAATCAAATTCTGGATATGTGTTTACTTTGAATGGAGGCACAGTGAGCTAGAAAAGTTTGAGGCAATAAACTTTGGTAGATTCTACAACAAAAACTGAGTATATTGCAGTGTTCGATGCAGCTAAGGAGGGTGTTTGGATCAAAGAGTTTATATCTAAACTTGGTATGGTTCCTAGTATAGCTAACCCCATTCGCTTGTATTATGACAACAACAGGGCGATAGCACAAGCCAAGGAACAAAGATCACAGTACTAATCCAAACATATACTTCGACTTTTTCATCTCATTCGAGAAATCATTGAGAGGGGAGACATGAAGATTAGCAGAGTTCCTACAGAAGAAAATGATGTTTAGCCTTTGACGAATGCACTTCCACAAGTGAAACATGATGGTCATGTTAGGTCATTGGGTATTAGATACGTGAATGATTGGCCCTAGTGCAAGGGGGAGATGTTGGGACAAGTACCCTAGGTCAATCTACAAATATTATTTTTCTTATAATTTTATTTAATAAAATGGAGGTTTTCACTTGTTGTTTTATTATAAGTGATAGCATGTTTACCTTATAGTAACATCCATATGTATTTGATAAAATATCATAAATGTCCCTAGTCGATCATTTTACTGGGAACTATAATGAATTAAGACTAATATGAATCTTGATTGATGATCATGTGATTATCATGCGTATAGGGATACGAATCAAGATCATAAGTACTTGTTAGGGAACAAGGTACTAGATCGACCCGCTATGAGAATACAACATGGATTATGTCAGAAGTGTTACTCATGATAGGTATATCATTTGATCTTTCGACTTGAGATAACCATAGACTTTCAATATTAGGAGCATGGTAATTTGATACAATCGAACATTGTCTTATAAAGATTGTGATTGATTCTCATGTGAATAATATGTGAAGGTGTGTAATCAAGATAGAATTTGTCACTCTAATATAGACAGATATATAAGTGGATCCCTCAATATGATAGACTGATAATAGCCAAGTCCATGTGAATTGATATGATCAATGTAACTTCGATGTTTTCATTTACCTAAAGATCGAGACTAGTACAATTGAACATTAAGGGTGAATATCCATGCCTTATGTTTAGTCAAAAGATATCACACGACAAAAGTATATAATATATGTTATTCATTTGGTTGTATCGATTTTGATATTCATGTTACTTGGATAGTCATAATGCCTTGCTAGAGACAGCTTATGACTTGTGTACCAAAATGGTTTTGGTTCATTGCCAACATCGCATGAACTTATTGCGTCATACACAAAGAATGGCTTTCTGCAATTTCATTTGGCCCAAAGTAATGAATTTTGTATGAAAAAATTCATGACATAAAAGGCATTGCGATTTGTTATATGATAACTTATTAATAGGGGCATATGTGTAGTTAGCTTAAACTGCCTAAGTACAATAGTTGTATTATGAATAAAATTTAAAGTGAGGGCTTATCTATACATATAAATAAGTGTAAAACCTTAAAATGAAATAAGATTTTTGTTTTTTGCTATTTTCGAGTTCTCTAGGTTTTCGGAGAGAAAGAAAAATGTTTTCTATTTCTCTTAGGGCTAGCACTCCAAATTATGATCACCATTCGTGTGTGGATTTCTGATAGAGGATGTACGCTTGAACGTTTTGGAGATCAAACAATCACAGAAGAAAATCATAGATTAGGGTATGGTATACTTTTTAGACCTAATTTAATGGAGACATACGTAATTATTGAACAAAAATAAACTACGTATTCAACACCAGAATCACATTAACCTATACATGACTTCTACCATGTGAACATACAAAATTTACATCGTTCAATATGAAAACATATGTTAATCAAAATATTCTAAACATGAATTCCATCATTGAATCAAATCATGCGTATTTATCAAATACATGAATTAAAAACATGTTTTAAAACACATTCTTGATAACAATTATCACTGAACCTCTATGTACATCATATATACATTAATCAAGATCATATTTTCACACATATATCATATACACATCGGAGAAAACATGCAAAAATTTAATAGAATGGAGCCTAAGGCTGTTATACCATTGTTGGGTTTATTAAAAATAAATGATCTTAAGATTAAAAATATAATACCTTCATAAAAATAAGAATCATAATAGAATAGAAAGAACTGAAGAACATCCCCTTTATTTGAAATTTCATCCTCGTAATTGTGCAATACACCTCAAAATTCAAAGTTAAACCCGTTTGGTTTCGGGGATCAAGCACAGCGAAAGTTTTTGAAACTCTATAGAATATTACTGAACCAAAATCATATCAATTCCATTTAACTGATGAAGCAAGAGTAAAACATACTTTAGCATGAACAACTCCATGTCTACCTTATTTGGCGTTGACCAATTCCTTCAAGACTTTGCTAGAGACGAATTTCCACTATCAAAAATAAATACATAAACGGACCATCACGATCCGGAATGCTAGCCTCAAAAACTCTACAACAAAATTTCTCACAAAACTCTCCAAAAAAACCTCTATAACAACTACGACCTTAATGTCTTATTTATAGTACAATAGGTCAAGTTCTAAAAGGACTCCATCTTGTAGTCACAATCTAAATAGAGTTTTAGATAAAGTCCAACTCTAAATAAGATAGAGTCACAAATAATCTACAATTAATAATCCCATAAGATTTGTAATATATCTAAAACTTAAATAAGAATTAAATTTATACTATAATTCTAATTAGAGTCCTACTCAAAATAGGATTTACCAATAGACAAAATCTCAAGTCACACTAGAAATGTAAGAGAGTTTTGAATCCTAGTCGAACTAGGACACTTAATGAGAATCTTCAAAATGAATTTTACAAATAAATTCATCAACCTAGATAATATTAAATCGCGTAAATTCGTTCTTTGAGTGGGACCTAATAGGTTCATACAACATTGGTAGTGAACCAAAACCCTTTTAGGCACACAAATCATAAGCGGCCTATAGCAAGACATTATGACTACTTAAGTTGCACGAAGATCAATAAATCAAAACAACCTAATAGATAGTGTATATCATATCCCTTTATCACGCGATATGTTTTGATTGAACATAAGTCATGGAATGTCACCCTTTATAGTTTAATCTACGAGTCTCGATCTTTGAGTAGATTGAAGTTGTCAAGTGACATTGATTCAATCTATTTACTAGACATGGCCATTTATCAATCTAACATAATTAGGGACTCAATAGATATCTCTCTCTGAAAGAGGGACAATTCCATCTTAACCACACAACAGCCACACATTAGTCAAACAATAGCCAATCACAAATTTTATAATGATCTGGTTAAGAACGACATTTAATTATGTCTAATCATTGTGCTCCTTTTTTTTTAGTCTTTGGGGGTCTCTAGCCAAATGACTAAATGATATAACTATCAAGTGAAACACTTATGACATTGACCATGTAGCGTTCTTATAGAGGGTTGGTCCAACAACTATTCCCAACAGATACCCATAATCTTGTTCTGTATCCGTATATGCGTAATCATCATATGACTATCAATCAAGACTAAAACTATTCTTAATTTATTATTGTTCTCATAATAATAACTGACTAGGGACATTTAGAATAATATAGTAATTATTCATGGACGCTATTATAAGAGAAACATGTATCTAGTTATAATAGTTAAACAACCTTTACAGAATTGGCCTAGAGAACATAACCCAACATCTCTCACTTGCACTAGGTCCAATCCTACACATATCAATTACTGTGTGACCTTAATGCATTCTTAGTGGAAGAAATTTATTTATGTATCTGCTACATTGCTTAATATTGATGTTCTGTAAATCATTAAGTTTTTCTCTAATAAGACAAAAATGCCCAAGTGATTGTTTAAATATTTGGTGTGATTTTAGTTCCATAACTTAAATTTGTCCATTGGTTTTGCAATAAATGTCAACGTTGTTTCCAACACTTGGAAGCACACCTTATTCAATCATGAACTTTATGATCTAAACATTTTCTTTGGCTGCATCAAATGCCGCTAAAAACTCAATTTATGTTGTAGATCTTGTTAGAGTAAGTTTAGAATGTTTCCAACTCACTACATCTTCTTACGAAGGTAAGAAATATCCATATTGTGAACATTAATCATTTATATTCGCTTGAAAGTTTTCAGTTTGAATCCATTTACAAGACTAATTTCTTTCAAACCTCTGCTATTTCAATAACATTTTTCAAGTGCTTGTGAAGTACTTAAGAATGTTATCAATAAATATCCAGTTACCTTTACTGGAATCTATCAGATATAAGTATGTTTTGCCCAAAGCATATATATTACATATCAATTTGAATGCAAAGTATAACATATGTGATGATTCTCATAGCTAATGCATATGGAGTCATATTCATATTGTCACGTTCATCATTTGTCCTAAGACTTTGAGTCTTGTAGAGACTTATATTATAAGACATAAGTAATAGTTTTTTTAAGAATCTCGCACTCTGAATACTTTTTAGTTATTTATCGATATAAGCACTCTAATTGAGACAAATTAGCATTTTAGATCTATCTCTATAGATCTATATCATAAAGATATAGACATAATTGTCTAAGAATTTCATTAAGAAACTTTTCCTTAACCAAGACTTGACATTCTGCAAGGTTAGGACGTCGTTTCTAATGAACATTATATCATTAACATACAAATTCAGATAATTGCACTCGCACTAACCTTTAGGTATAAACAAAGTTTTTTTTATTCAATGAATATAATTCATTATTTATTTCATCAAAACAAAGACCCCAACTCTGATAAGCACATTATAATCCAGAAATAGATCCTTTAGCTTGCATACCTTTTTAAAATTCTCAAGATAATCAAACCCTTATATTATATCATACTCATCTTTAAGGAGCATAGAGCAATGCTATTTGACAATCATTAGTATCTTATAGTCATACCAGTGAAACATCTTACATAATTTAGATTGAGATTTTTCGATAAGCCGTGCTTTTAAGTATGCACCTTTTATTTTTCATATCATTTTAAATCATTTACATATAATGGTCATATCCCCTTCAAGTAAATAAATCAAGTTCCAAACTTAAGTAACATACATGAATTAAAATTCAAAGTTCATTAATACTTAGTCTATTCATCCAATCTAGACAAGACATATCTCTTGATAAATAGTGATTCATTCTGATCCTTTATCAAAAATATATCACAACTATCAATAATAAGAAATACCAAATTTCTCCGGCCAATTTCTTATTATTCTAGATTTTTAAGAGATATATGTTACTTATGTATACTCAACTAGTTCAAAACTTTGTTGAGCATCCTAAAGTGGTCCAGTTCTCATTTATGGCTCTTGAACATTTCAAGATTTAATTTATTCCCAATAGTTTTATTGAAATAAATTCTTTATTTAGAAAGACATCATTTTGAGCAAAAAAAACAATTTGTTCTCAATTGTGTAAAATAGTATCATAGTGTTCGACCAAAATTAGACACAAATTACTTAGGCATCAAACTTTATGTGACTAAGTGTCTTAGGCAAGTCTCACCGCCTCAAATCTCATGAAAAAATAGACTAAGTTTTTTTAATTTAAATCGTATATGGAGTTTTATCAACCACTTTACAAAAAATAAGGTTTAGTGTGAAGTGCAGTGGTTTCTAAAGTATAGCCTCAATAGGACATCATAAAAAGGTATGTCTGATAAATCATAAATTGAATTATATCCTATATAGTTTGATTTCTCCTCTTAAAACATCATTTCTAAAATGACGTTCCTAGTGGAGTTAATTGCTAGACTAGCCCATAATTTCAAATATGGTCATTTAAATTCTTAGCTCAAATATTATTCACCTTGATCTCATCAAAGTATGTTAATAGTTTTGTAAGTGATTTTTTATACTCATTTTGAAATGTTTATAGCAATTCAAAATTATATCTTCCTTATAGGATGTTCGATTCATTATAAAATGAACAATTTCATTTTAGGAATAACAAAATTCGTTCTTTAAGGCTTATTTTTAGAACTAGCCAAAGTCTAGCTCATAACTATGGTTATGTGTCCGACAAAAACACCTTTAGTATCTTTTACTTTCCCTTTATCTTTCTTTATTAAGTTCCTTTATGTTACCAACCATCAAATATATGTCTAAGGCCTTTTTTAATATTTTTTCTTACACTTTTAAACATCATATGCAATTGTAACAGGGTTCTCCATGTCATTCATATTATATAGTTTAAAACTATTTTGATGAATTATAAATCAAATCTACTACCAACTTTTGGCACATGAAGATTCAAGCCTTTTGTGATAGTTAATATATTCTTTTCATATTACAAAAATAAAGACATCTTAATAGGTTCTTAAACCATTTTACAAGAATCTATGAATTTTGTAATCTTATTCCCTTCCTGTGTGACTTACCGTTAGAACAATTCCTTCAATGTCACTGTCATGTCATTAGCTTCCATGGTCCTCAATCTTTCCTAAAGTCCGATTTTATATTTGCTAACATGACATATAATTATTTTTACTAATAAATGGTAGTTTAAAAGGAACCATTAATCTAAGACATACATCCTTGTTTTTATGGTTGATAACATTTATCAATTTTCCAATCAAAACAAGGAAATTAGTCTTAAATATTATTTTATCCTTCTTAAGGATTGATCGAGTTACTCTGGATTAATGTTACTAGGAGTTTAATATATACAACTTAAATATTATGTTGAACCATTTAATACTGAGTAATTAAACTCCCATTAAATCAATAACCCTCGTACATATTACTTTAATGGTCTAAGATCTATATTTCACTCAATTTGGAGATAGCTAGGGCATGACTCTCAAAATAAAGTTATTTAGGTAGGTAACAGTTACCAATTGCGTCAAATGCAACTTTCGAGTTCTATATGAGACCTAGACATCATATGTCACAACATGTTATGTCTCATCTATGCCTAAAGCCCAAAACTGTTTTAATAGTGTTATGAAGTTAAACCAATCTTAAACATTTATGTAACCATAACCCGAATTGCCCTACAAAGATAACACAATACACCTTGAGGAGGCAGACCCATATTGTTCTGATCGAGGCCTTGACAAGTGTTTAAAATATTCGGTGGCATTGACCTAAAATTACAATCGAGGGATTTTAATAAGACTTTATGATTACATTGTGTTTATGATGATTAATTCTAGCATCTATTAATCATGGAATATCCTATATGCCAATATGCGTAGAATAAAGATCATAAAATATAAAATAAAAATAAAAAATTTCATGTATAGAAGCATCATAAAATAAATTCAGAAAATTTAAGGCTTTTCATTATCACAAAAATAACATTTACCTTAAAATAATAATATTTTTTTCGTCAATCTTATTGACTAAATCCAACCTCATAATATATTAATTGGAATTATCTGATTACAATAATAAGTAGCGAATGTTAATATGATTAATTGCAATACATTAGCTTATGTTTATCTATTGCATGCAACATATGATCAAATTGCATCTACTTTATATGTGCACTTACCTCCAAACCACCATGTCCACATTTCCATACACGTAACTTCCATATTTATCGAATTTGTTTTAGAATATATCTAAATTAATAAGAATTGTTGTTAAACTAAAATCCTTATTTAACTACATGGTCTACATGTAACAGATTGTGGGCAAATCAAATTTAATCACATGGCTTTGTTTATGGTGTAAGGCGCTTTGACAACAAAATCATATTGTCTAAAAGGAGGTGCGATCTCATAGCAACAATTTGGTGTAACCTCACCTTCATCCTACCCGACCACACTATGTATTGACTCAATCTAATTAAGTATGAATAAACAATCATTGCAAACATAGTCAGTCAATCTAATTAACTACCACGCGCACACATGGCAACCTCAATTTCAAAAATAAGTAAATTATTGATTTGTAATCTGTTAATCAGAATAAAAATCAAATATATCACATATAGTTATACACCAAACATATAAGATATGCTTCAATTTTTAATAATATACCTTTCAAAGATATATATCTCGTGTATATATATATTTATTAAGAAAAGCATAATAGTTTTAATGAAACCAAGCCAAACCTGGCTTTGATACCATTGTAGGGTCTTAATGATCAAGCACAGTAGAAGTTCTCGAAACCTTTTTGAATATCCCCGAACCAAGATCATATCAATTCCATTAAACTGATGTACCAAAAGAAAAACATACCCAAACACGAACAATTTCATGTCTGCCTTATTTGATGTTAATCGATTCCTTCCAGACGCTGCCACAGACGAACATCCTCTATAAAAAAATCGACAAACAAACAGATGATCACAATCTGGAGTGCTAGCCCTAAAAGTTCTAGGGCAAGAGTTCTTGCAAAAACTCTCAAAAAAATATGTATAACAACTGTGACCTTAAGGTCTTACTTATAGTACAATAGGTCGAGTCGTAAAAGAAGTCCATCTTAAAGTCACACTCCAAATAGAGTCGTAGATAAAGTCCAATTCTAAAAAGGATAGAGTCACACAAAATCTACCATTACTAATCCAACAAGAGTTGTAATATATCAAAAACATAAATAAGAATGAAAGTCATACTATAATTCCAATTAGAGTCCTATTCAAAATAGGATTTACCAAGAGAAAAAATTTCTAGTAACTCAATAAATGTAGGCAAGTTTTGAATTCTAGTCAAACTACGACACATAATGAGAATCTTCAAAACGAATTTTATCAAATAAAATTTATCAACCTAGACAATATTAAATCGGGCAAATATGTTCTTTGTATGTGACCAAATAGGTTCATACAACGTTGGCAGTGAACTAACATTTTTTTTAGGCATACAAATCATAAGCGCCTTGTAGCAAGACATTATGAAAACTCAAGTTGCACGTAGATCAATAAATGGATACAACCTAATCGACAGTATATATCATATCCCTTTCTTACACCATATCTTTTGATTGAACTTAAGACATGGAATGCCACCCTTATAGTTCAATCTATTAGTCTCGATCTCTGAGTAGACTGAAGTTGTCAAGTGACATTGATCCAATCCATTCACTAGACATGGCCATTTATTAGTCTAACATATCGAGGGGCCCAATAGATATCTCTCTCTAAAAGAGATGGATAATCCCATCTTAATCACAAAACATCCACTTATTAGTCGGACAATGACCAATCACAACTTTTTTAATCATCCAGTTAAAGATGATGTTTACTGCGTCAAAACATTTTGCTCCTTATGTTTGAGTCTTTGGTGATCTCAAGTCAAATGACTAAATGATATAACTATCATGAGAAACACTTATGACATTGACAATGTAGCATTCTCATAGAGAGTCGGTCCAACATCTGTTCCTAACAAATTCTCATGATATTCATCCGTATATGTATGTGTATAATCATCACATGACTATCAATCAAGACTCATACTAGTCTTAATTTATTATTGTTCCCACAATAATAAATGACTAGGGATGTTTAGAATAATATTGTAATTATGCACGGATATTTTATAAGAGAAAATGTATCTACTTATAATAGTTAAACAACGTTTACAAAATTGGCCTAGGGCACATAACCTAATAAAACCAATTATTAAAATCAAGGCACTACATAGGTTTTTCAATAGGATAACTAATATGGAATTTCAAGACACAAAAATCATTAAATCAAACTCATTGTTAAAAAATATTTAAAATATCACCACAATCAAAATCGATAGGAACTTTATTCGCCAATAATCATTATTTCATATTTATTTATTTGAATAAAAATATATACTTCACTTAACTTAGCTATAAAGACTCGAGCTAAATTTTTTAGTTAAAGAGTTTTTCATAAACTTCATTCATTTTCTTATATCTCTCTTCCTTCTACTTCTTCAATTATATAAATATTTATTTTCTTCTTTATATTATATCCCTACGGTTCCCTGCTCCGTTTCCTTTAGAATCTTTTATTCTTTTTATAGGAAGTATTCCTCTCATTTTTCCTATCACTAGATTTCCTATTTCATTTTCTTTGGAATTCGTTGTTCTCTATATTTCTTTTATTAAAAACTCTTGTTAGCTCTTTTCACTTTCACTATAGTAAAGGAAGTACTCTTTCCAACTAAGTAAAGTTTTTTGGCTATTTTCTATTTTCCTCCTCAATTTTGGAATAAACACTTTTCATGTATATATAAAAACTTGATAAATAATCTTTGTATAACAAGATTCTTAGAAATCTATCTTCTTCATCTTGCACTATCATTTTGATCTTCTACCTATTATTATGTCTAATACAAAGTAATCAATCCCCTTTAAACTCCTCTAGTGTATACACAATCTAGATGAAGTTAAATAGGGTATAACAATTCATTTCCCTCAAAAAATTTCTATTTTCATGGGTAGTAAAATCACTTCTATTTGAATTATAATAATATTCATAACTAAATAAAGTAAAATGAAATGGGAAAATATTACTTGTATTATGGAAATTTAGGAAAACTCAAAATGTTTTACTAGATTCTAACCCAGGTTTCTTCTATACTTTGCATCGTCATGCTTCACTTCACCTAATACACCTAAACTCATTCCAAACCTTGTCCTCAAGGTATAAAAATTAAGTCACAATTTTCCTACAAAAATAAAAAATACCTCTTGAAGCATATATGAATAAACTAAATAAATACTAACGAAAATAAGAATGAATTGAATAAGTAAAGAGAATTGAAACATCTCCAAACATCATTGCATATAATTAAACATATCAAACCATTGTATCAAATTGATAAACACACCAAAGCAAATGTATCAAAATAGCACATATACCAGAACATTCATATCATAAGAATAAAAACATAGACCTCTCAAAAATAACATTTAGGAAAAATAATACATAGAAGAATAAAATTCAGAACCGTCGGCTGAAAGTCATATCATCAGCATCATCTCAATGATCAGGTTGTTGGGACTGGTAGCTCGCCTCAGGATCATATAGGGTGTAGTCAACTCCCTCCACTATGTTATCATCAGTAACAAATCCCTATTTGGGCATCCTCAGCTAGAGTGATGGAACTTAAATTGGCTCCGCAACCTTTAGACCTCCTAGTCTTGCATCGTTCAGATCCATAGATGTTTCAAGCGATCTCGCATTGCTTTTGGAACATGAACATTTGATGTCTCAGAGTTGTCATCTACTTGTGTAAGAACGACCCCATCATGGCCATTTATGTTTCCTCCACATACATGCTAGTGAAGTGCTCTGCAGGTGGCTCTGGGCTTTGTTTCGTTTGCTCATTGTACTCGAAATTCTTCATTTCTTCTAAATTTCTTCAGTTTTGTGCCCGTACTTTTCTTCTCTCCATGGTCCCTCTCCTTTGTGTGTTGTTTCTCCTTCATTTGTCTACTAAGTTAACATATCCCGGCACCTTCTAGTTTTTCTCAATAACTTTATCGGTGATGGTCTTATCCAAAAAAACATATAATTCTACTCCTCTCATTGGAACTCGGTCTTGCTTGCAAAATTTAGTAATCATCAAGGGAAAAGGTAGTCCGGTTTTTTCTTTATGGTCATTGAATTCCTAATCGATTCATATATTATTTTGCCAACATCCATATACCCAATCCCTTGGACTATGTGGTATAAAAGAGCGGCCCTATATTTTACTATGTCCTAGTGTTGTAAACTAGGTGGTAGGCTTGAGTTCAAGAAAAAGCTCAAAGCTAAAACTTGTTTTCATAAAATACTTTGGTTGTATGTGTTTAGGCTACCCATCTTAGTCAAAATGGAAACCATCCCCCAGACTAGCTTTTAAACCGTTCCTAATGATCTCGTACGGAAATTCGTGTCTATACATGTATTCATTTTTAGAGTACTCATTATTTTGTCTTAAACGAACTTCTAGTAAATCATAATACCAGTTTGTTCTTTCAGGTGAGTAGTCAACTAGTCTTCCTCAAACTATTGTTATTGTTTTATTTTCATCTCTGTACACGTTTGCATAGAATTCTCAAACTGGAATTTCACATCCCATTTTTATCAAGGACCCACATCGTCATTAATGTAGTAATCCCTAGTTTACGATCCCTAATTCCTCTCCCTTATTATGTTTAGGATCCTAAGCTTGTACTTAACTTCATTTTTCACATGGAAACCCCTCTTCGGTATAAGTTTTCTATTTTTCTTAATGTCGCTCTTTATCCTAGCAATGACTTCGGCATTAATGAGATTATGGGCATGGAAAGAAATAGTGGGTGTCTCCTCAATCACTTCCTCTCCCTCAGAATCATAGTCAAAACTTAAAGATGGAGAAGGCCCTTTAGGTACTCTAATTCAGTGGTTATTTATTCAAATCCATGTTGGCCTAATTGGTTTGAGTGGAGCTTTGGATTTTTGCTTTGGTTTTCTTACTAGTTTTGGCTTTCCCTTCTTTTCTTGAGAGCTTCTACCTTTTCGTTCTCTGACCATTGTTTCAACTTTCAAAACTCACAAGTTCAAAAACTAAAGGAACCAATAAATGATAGAAACAACCTTGTCATAAATAATTTGGTAAAATTCAAGACTTTATTTTTAAAAGATAAGTATATTTGGAAAATTAGTTTGAAATTCATCATAAATGTAGAATTAAATTGACCTCTTCGTTACACTTCGATGCAAATTTGTAAGTCTTTTTAAAATCCTAGCAACTTTAATTGAAATAAAACCATAACCAAACCTCCAAACTCATTAATTTGCAAATATAACGCAAATTCTGAAATTTGTAAATTTGTAAATCAATTACCAACGTGATCATTATTCTTAGTCTATTGGAATCAAAAAAATTATTTGTGCAAGACAATTGAATAATTTCCAACAAAACTATAACAAAAAATATTGGAAAATTTGCAAAAATCCCTTGAATCAAAATTTGTTCAAGTAAAGAGTTGAAGTTGATGTAATTACCTTCTTGAGAGTGAATCCCTCAAGATTGAACCTGTTGAATTCCTCTAGACCGTCCCTCCAAGCTCTAAGTTGAAATTTCCTAAAACCCTAGTTGGGGTCAAATCCCCCAAAATTGAGATTCTATGTTTGAATGTGACAAGTAAATAATTAGACATATTTTATAGTTCACTTTAAGATGATTTTATATGTAAAAGACTATATTACATGGTGTTTTTTTTTTTTTTTTTGATATTTCAAGTAATAAATGGAGAATATGAATAAATGAATGAAAAAGGGAAGATAATGAAAGAATTAATCAAGATGAAGAAATATATGAAGAATTATTACTAAGGAACCAAAGAAGAACAACAAATGAACTAGCGAGTCTAAGCGATTCCTGGAGACACCTAAATCACTGGCTAAGTCGGTGGATACAAAAGATGACCAATATGCTTAGAAATGTAGATTTTAGCACAGTGATTTCTGACTTACACAAATCACTGTGAATCGCTGAGCTAGATCTCGAGAATTCTTGATAACTATGAGTTTTTTGAGTTATTTTGAGATGTTTACTACTTAAAATACTATAAATAAGAACCCTAGGTTTCGAAATCAATTGCCCTTGATCATACTTTGAAGCCCTATAAGCCTTGGTTGTTCTTGGAGCCATTGTTTAATATTTCATTGCTTTTGAAGATTCCAGTATTTAAATTCAGAGGTATTTTCAATTATATATTTTATTTATATTATTCTAATGTTATTTAAAATTATGAGTGAGTAGTTTGTTTGATATAAACAAGGTCTGAACATGAACTAGATTTATTTTGCAATGTAGTTATGATGAGATGACTATGTGCTTAATGCTTTAAACCTAATTGTATTATTTGATTCACTGCTTTAATAGGTTAATCTATTGATTTTAATCATGGATCTATGTATTGTATGCATGGTTGCAAATATGTATGGTATATACGGTTTCATTATCTATTTGAAGTAGTAACTATGATTGTTTGAACGACAAACAATATTTAAATATCCTAGGTGAATTTATGATCTAAATCTAGTGTTGAAGTGGCTTTCCAAAGATGTTAGATTTCGTAGTTCAAAGTTCTTATAAAGTTTGATGTGGTTCTATTGCGTGAAGTTAATGTCTTTGTGTAAATAAAGGAGTTAGCTTAATAGAATTAGAATGTGGCTTTTTCACCAATATATGGAGAATAAATGGTTGGCTAAAGGTTGTTTACTTACTTATAATTTGAGTTTAATGATTTATCTTCCTTTATAAAGTATGTTCATTACAATATGAGTTGGATTTACATGTTTGGAATGCAAAACGGGTTTAGGATTCTTTGTGTTGGATATTTGTTTAACTATTTATGTATTATAGAGTTTAATCTATTTGATTGACTGTGATTCTTCTATATTGTGTTAGTTAATTAGGATAACATATATTTAGTTAAATACAATTATATTATAGTTAGTTATTAGAAAGTTTAATTATTATTATTAATAAAATAAAAATGAAAATAACAAAAAGTTTTAAAAGTCCTATTTCCTAGAGAGATATGTTTATCTACATTTGCTCGACTTAACCTTTCCAAAATTAGTTTAGATCTCTACACTTGAATTTATGATTTTTTACTCTTGTGCTATTCCCAAAAATGAGTGCTCGACCATTAATTACCAAAGCAATTGTTTTGTTCAGAATATTCATAACAGCATGAGTAGTGGCTAAGTAAGGGCGTCCTAAAATTAAAAAAAGGATCTTCATTGATAAAGTGTGGCATTACCAAGAAGTCTGCGTGTACGATATTGTTGTCTACTTGAACTGGCACATCCGTGACCATTCCTATAAGTTGAATTGAAGTTCCACCACGTACAGAGAATTGTTTAGAAACAAGTGAATTCAACTCCAATTGAGTATGTAGAAATAAATGTATGGGCATGAGACTAGCATTAGAGTTTATATCACACTAAGCTCTAAAGTACCAAGCCCATTGAATTTTAATATGCAAGTGTATGCTACCAGGATCATTAAGCTTTATAGGACTCAAGTTTTGCTTTTTCTTTTTCTTTTTGTATTTGGATCTTGAAACCTCCAGGTTTTTAATGCTTTTACCATTCTTCGTTTGGTTAACTCTCCATTCTTGAGTTATTTTTTTCTTTTAAAATGTCTTTGACTGAATCTTTCTTTGAAATCCCTTTTCTCAGTTTCCATTGTTACTACATTAATTCCATAAATTTTAGTCTTAAACTTATCATAATAGTTTATATAAAAACTCATTGTCATCTATTTCATTATCAAATAATTCATCATGCTTTACATAGATGTCATAGTTGTGTTCATTATTAATTTTTGGATTTGACCATTTTATCTTCAAACTTCATAGACATTGTTCCTTTAGAAATATCTAACTTAGTTCTAGCTATTTTTAGAAAAGTTCTACCTAATACTATAGGCAAAGGATTTGGTGATGTTAAGTTTCCCATTTCTATGACATAGAAGTCATCTGGAAATATCAAATCATCTACTTGTACTATAACGTCTTCTAATAATCCATATGGTTTAATAAAGGTGTTATTTGCTAGAGTAAGGTTAATAGGCGTAGTAGTTAATGATCCTATTTTTAATGATTCATAAGGTTTAAGTGACATCACTTTAATAGATGCTCCATGGTTACACTTAAAAAAATTCAGTAGAAGAATTACCTTTGGTGATGGGTATGACAAACATTCTTAGGTCGGAACATTTCTAAGGCATTCTTTTAAATATGGTGTTTTTTGTTCTAAAGTTTCATTAGTTTCTAATTTCTTAAATGGTTTAGATATTTCTTCTTTAGTTTCTTCCTCCATATCATTTGCTAATAGTTATGGAATAGTAGATGTAGCATCCCTATCCTGATTAGGATGATAACCGACCTGAAACCAAAATTAAGCCCCAGTACCCTATTCAAACTTAACTAGAGTAACAGTACAGTTGTCCTTCATACCTTATAAACACAACATATATATCTTGATAATTGAAAAGTAATTAAAGCAAAATGCATTAGAATTTAAATCTTTTTCGATAAAACATAAGATATACAAAAACTAGCATATACCTCAGTCGTAAAACCATATCCCAACCCTGTTTATTACAAAACAGTAATTCAATACAATATATAAAATAATAAGGAATCAATTCACCGAATAGAACACTATAAACTCCTAATCTTCTTCGTTTCTGACTTAAAGTGCATGTCGTTAATCTGAAATGTTAATTGAGAAATGAGCGCTCCAACTTTCTTAGTAAGTGATGTTTGTAAACATATTGATTATCAACAACTATTAATGAATTAATAAATATTAATATGAATCCGAACCATTTCTATTCAGGATTTAAAAATGATTTAACAATATATAATCGAATGCAAGTTCACAGGTCAATTGCATCTTTACTCGTGACTTGTATTTTGATTTTCATTATAGAGTTATACTCTCGTCTTACATAAGATTACGTATGCATAATCCATATGTTGACCGACATAGGGTTCTGCCTATGGATTCAAATGTAATCGAGCTATCAACTCTTAATAACTAGAGATCTGTACTGTCATCTTACCCCTAGAATACGTTCCACAGAACCTCCATGTTGGTCATCATGTGATTATATCAATGTATTAAAATGTAACAGAGCTACCAACCCCAAATGGACAGTGAATGACTAAGGTAAAACTCCACCCTACTGAGGATGTATGGGGCGGAATCTAATTCGAGGCTAACCTTAACTTATAGTAGGACAAAAGGCATATATTATTTCCAAGCATACCTTCATATCTCTTAGTCCCGATCCGCCTTATCGACACTTTAAAGGATTTTAACCATTGAAAACAAATACAGTCAAGCAATGGTACATTGCCCCATTTTTAGTGCATAATGCTATATGAACTAAACATACTAATTATGTTGCATAGTTGATAAGAATACAAGTCACACTTACCTGTGTCGAGCCTTCCTAACTTTATACCAACTTACTAAACTCTCGAGAATCCATAAACCTTTTCTCTCAATTAAGAACCTAAAATAGATTGATCATCATAAATTTGAGTCTAATACTCATTAATTAGAACTCTTAAATTAGTCCCAACTAAATCTCGGAAGTCAATTTACCACTTTTTAAGTCAATCCGACCATTTCACGGTTTTTGAAGTAAAAACTATGGTATAAAGTGCCAAAAGAATTCTAAATTTTTTCGTTTTTTTTAAAAATCCACAATTTATATTTATTTGACCCAAAAATATAATTTTTTATTTATTTCCTATATTTTAGGAGCTTTACCAATATTTCAGCATTTTTTCCTTTTTTTTATTTGGAAAAAAGGGTTCGGGCCTAAACCAGACCAAACTAGGTTCAGCTCAACCGAGCCAAACTGGTCCAGTTCAGGAGCCATTCCCTTTCTTTCTCATCGATGCACTACTCCTCTATTTCAACGGATCTGTCATTTTTTTTCAATTGAAATGTGGCTCAAACCCAGTTCAATTTTGGGGGGGGGAGGCGACCTCTTGCGTCATTTCCCTCCTCAGACCCAGAGAAGTCCCCCTCTCCTATATTTCATCCTCACACAATAACAACAATAACACCACAACGACAACGGTAAAAAACAACAATGACCGAACAACATCAACAGCCAACAACCCAACACAACACAATCACACCTTCGTTGTCTCCATCGTTTCTCTTGTCTTTAGTTTTAATCTCCTCTCACCCTCGGTTTCTTGTTATTTCTCTGGTTCACTAATAGTTGAAATGCAACTGACGCGGCAATGTTGTTTATTTGGGATAAATATTAACATTTCTCGAGATTCGTACTTATGAATCTTGAGGCTGATCCAAAGGTCATAAATTAGAGTGTCACTACTAAAAGTGACATCGATTTCGATACATGTATGCACATATACAATTATTATCATTAAGATGTTGTTGCATGCATCACAAGGCATGACAATGTCAACGAAAATATCAATGTTAAACCCATTCACCTCTTTGATTTCCACGTAACACGTATCTCGAGGTGAATCTACTATATATTTTAATTTGATTTAAACTTTGGGATTCATTTTTATGAATTTTGATATATAACTATATATATAGATAACTTCATATTTTTGCACTTAGAAATTCACCACTTGTATCAATGACCACCCTCGGGCGAGCATACTATCTCACGACCCATACGCGTTACTGTTCACCACACACGATATTAGGCGTCCCATTAGTTTCTCTCAATTATTCAGTTCACCACACACGATATTAGGCGTCCCATTAGTTTCTCCAATTATTCAGTTATTGGCCAAATAATACAATTATTTCTATAATTATCAATACAATCCATACAAACACCAAATGACATGCAAATCTACACACACGCTAATTAAGACAAGCCATGCTTAACCATGAGCCTAACTCTAGTTAATTAAAATCTAGATTAATGCTAATCACCTACTTAATGTAATGGGTTGTTATAGTTTTCCTAATTTAAGACAATTTTGTCCTCGAAATTAAATGAAGCGCACAAAGTACCAGTAGTTCCAAAGAGAAATGGAAATCGCTCCTCCTTATATAACTCCCGTTCCCAAGTTATATTTTCATCTTACGTTAATCTGAACCTACAAAGCCTTTTTGTAGATGAGACTTTCAAAGCATAACCCAAAATTTTCTTTTGAATTTAAAACAATCAATGATGCTTACATCCTCAATGTTTTATCTTAACCTAGTTGTAGTTATAAATTACCTAATCTGTCGTACCCTCTCTGTATAGCTCTTAAATATCTCATTTTTCATAAAAGCAATATCCCTAATTTTAGTTTTGTACATCAACACACAATAAGATTGAGCATATTTAGCTTTACCATCCGATGATGTAATCCAGTTGATTACCTTTATTATCAAATAGCTCACACAAAGGAATTTATTTTTTTTGCTCTCATACATTTCCAAGACACAAGTTCAGAAATTTAAGTTTTGAATGGATAATGAATGCTTAGGGTGATTCAGGGTTACTGATGATAAAAGGGCAAAATTCCTCTCTCGGCTAATCATTTCCTTATCCCGGCCCAATCCACTTTACCACATCTTACTTCCAAGCATTTCAAATAATCTACTGACACTGACAAGAAAATGCAGACTTCAGTCAATCTATCAAGTACAACTCATACATCATTGTGCTGATGCCAAAAATCTTGCTAATTTTGCTTCATAATTTACAATTATGATTTCTTTTCACCATCAAGTATAGACAAGAGTTTACCTAATCCTTGAGTTCTCAATATTTATTCTTAACTTACTGTATAGATCTCAGATCTCATTATGAGTTTTATAACATAGTTCATCATCTCAGACAATTCACACTTTTCATTATATACTTCAATATAATATGACCTTGCATGTATAATCAATATAAAGAGATTCATGAGATTATCAAAATGATTCTTGCCCAATATCCTTCCTGAACTAGGATTTTCATTTCAGAATCTAATGTGTCTGGTACAATTTCTCTAGAAAGTCTAATCAGAATATTAGTCCTTGATAACAAAATCTTGGCATATAAAGTGGTTCCTATTCGACTTCTCAATCACTTTATCCCCTAGTTAATCAAACACTTAACTCAGCTCCAATCTAAGCTTCAAAGTTGTTCTAACAACTCAATTGATTATGTGCCTGCGCATGACTTTATTCTATCATCGTTGTCACACATCTCTCCCATAATATAGTATTGTGAAGTTCCTATTATAATTACACTTTGTATTCTTTTCTCTATTCAAAGTATTGATTCTATCAATCATTTTTTGTCGTGAATTTCTCAGAGTGAATTTATTTTATTCAATAATTTAAGGTACTTACTTCACCTTCAGTTTCTTTCACTTTGATAGCTATACTTGATAATTCATTATTAAAACTTATACATAGGGTTAGTTTAGTTGTATATTTAGTATAAATATACCTAAATAAGCTCAAATTGATGGTGTTTATGCATTTTCAGGTATATAAGGCATAAAAAAGGAAACAAGCCATTGAGAAGAAATGAAGCAAAAACATAGTTAAGGAGGTTTGGTGCCATGGCTACACAGTGTTGGTGCTGTAGAACATGAAGGCACAGCGTGGGACATTAATGCATGGCGTGGGAACATATGGAAGTGGAAAAAATTAATAAGGAAGCTCGACTCAGTAGCAGCGCCGTGGAGGTCAAGGGACTACGCCGAGGAATAAAAGGGATAGCGCCAAGACCACTAAATAGATAAAATGCACACAGGATGCTCCACACTGTGGCGGCACCGTTGCAATGAACATATTGCATCAGGACTCAAACAACAAGCATCGAGAAGAGAAAAAAATTGAAAGTGAAGTTCTATTTCATGATATATTATTAAGTAAGATTTCTAACTGCTTGAAAACATGATTAGGGAGTATAAATAGATAGGAAGGCATGGTAAACATATAAACTTACAAGAGATTAGCCACCATTGATATAGTTTAGCATAACTTTATTCTTTAGTATTAAGACAATTTGTGGGGATAAAACATTAAAGACTCACGTGTGGTGATTCAGGTATTGTGTTTATTTATTCAACTAAAGTTATTTCATTATATCTCTGTTTTCAATGAATACCACTATGTGCATGTTTGTTTTAATGATGCGTGAGTAGTCTATTAATCTAAGGGATCAACGGGTCCTATGGTATGAATGTTATGCTATGAACATGAACAGAATAGAAATATAAAAAGTGCAATGGTTAGAATTTGTATTGATTTGGAGCGTAAAGCTATGAACATCTTGATCACGTGTTTGTTGATATTAGGTTTTAGAATTTATGATGACCATTGAAGCTTTTAAGCCAGATATGGATGGTACAATCGTAAAATAGAAAACATCGAGCAATGGTTATAACGACCTGTTACCTTAAGCTGTTGATTATTGTTATTCTAAATCAGAATTAAGCGGAGTTAGGCTCGTTGTTAATCCGACGTACCTCAATTAGCGTGTGCATATGTTTATGTGATGAATTGGTGTTTGTTTTGTATGTATATGAATTATATAGGTTGTACTATAAAGTGGAATTTATATACAAGCCTATAAACGAAAAATAAGTAATTAAACAATAAATAGCTAATACACCAAGTCCGACGAGGGGGTCGTGAAATAAATGTGCACACTCAAGAACACTCGTAGGCATGTCCACAGAATTTATTGGGTAGGAAATATGCAAAATATATATATATATATATATATATATATTTATATATATTTGATATATAAATATATATATTAAAACTATAAGTTTGGTTTGAATTAAATGGATTGTTTGATTAGCCGCGAGATGAGCGTAAGTGTTGATAGCATTAAAATTTGTGTCACTTTAGAGAGTGTCATTTCAACATATCAATCACTTGATGACCCTCGAGATAGCATGATGCATATCTTGAGAAAAATCCATATATATTAATCCAAAACAATCAAACTTATCCTCATTTCATTAATTGATCATTTGACAGTGAGAGAACTAAGCAGCTACAGGTTTGATCTGGAGGGGAGCAATCTAAGAGTTGATTCAACTTGAATTAAGGAGCTTAAACAACATAAAATCTAGAGATCGTTACGTTGGTTAGTTTGGTTTTAGAGTTTTTGGAGTTCAATTTGATGGTAGTGATGATATTTCTAAGAATTGTATTGTTTGATGATTGGAAATGGTTCGTTATCTCATTAGAGGACCTCCTTGACAATTTGGGATAGTATTTGATGATGTGGTGATGATTTGCTAATGTAATAGTGGCTGCTCCCTTTTTATTGTCGAAACAGTACGGGGTGGAGCATGCTCCACCTAGCAGAGGAACACGCTCCCTTCATCAATTGGGATGTACCTAGTTGATGGAGCGCGCTCCCACCCAGAAAATAGCAATCGTGTTGTGATTTAATTAGAATTTCCTGAGGGCTTAGGGACTAACTTAAGGGTTTTAAACATAGGGAATTAGACTTATATTGATCATAAATGAATTTTGATAAGTATCTGATCCTCGGGAAAGCGCGAGTGACCTGAAAAGTTTGGGAATTTGAAATAGAAACCTAAATCGAGGTAAGTACGAATTCGCTTATTTATCAATGTTGCCTTGCTATCTTAGTATCAATAGTTCATGTAGTTTATGAACTAAATGGGGGACTACATACACTGTGATGGTTTTCAATAAGTGGAAAACAGTGTGTAATGTGACCCACGAGAGTAATTCTTTATTTTGAGAATAGGTTTATAGAAGATAGGTTACTTTCCAGCCTATATATAACTTTTGTTCAATTCGATAGGTTGTGTTTTCCGATAGAATACATAGCATTAATTGATTGGCTAGACAACACATCGGTCAATGTGTTGGTCTAGCAATCACATTAATGGTGTCGGTGGGTTATCGACCCTTGTTTTATAAATTAAATGGGAATCATAGTGTAATAGTCAATGATAGTTTGATTTGCATCCGTTATTTATCGAATTATATGTTTTTACTATTCTTTTTGGTTAACATTGGTGCATATTGTTATTGCATAATGTTCTTGATTATTATATGGAATGTTGATGGCTATGTGAATCCCTACTTATTGAGCAAGTTGGAGCGCTCACCCCAAATTAATATTTCTGAAAAATCGATGAGCGCTACGACTATGGGATATAGAGGATTTAGGAGTCTTGATCTTCTCTTCGATGGAATGAATTTCCCCTTGTCTTATATATTTGTATTGGATTATAATTTTGTAATATCACAAGGGATGGGAGGTTTTGTATAACCAAGGTTTATTCTGTTTGATTTGGTATGGTTTATCGTATTTAATTATCGAAAAAGTTTTAGATTTTTGTTGCATTTATTATTTGTTTTACATCGATATTCGATTTACAATTCTGTTTATCGTGTGTAAGAGGAGAGGTTGTTGACTCTAGTTAAGTCTAGTGGGATTAACGGGGCTTAATTAGTGTTTCAGAACCGGGTATCCAATAATCGGGTTAAGGGATGCTATAGCTTTGTATCAAAGCTTACTTCAAAGCTTAAGTTTTATGGCTTTCATATTAAGTGGTATATCTGATACAGTTTGGTATCATGGACAAGACTATGACCTCGTTTTCACTTTCGAATTGTTTTCAAAGTAAGCGATAGCAAATTCCTTCGTACCATAACCTAAGTTTATTAACTCTGAGAGTTGTCTCGAGTTATGAATAAGCTTAGGGTATGATAGATAATTTCATCATGATTTTGGAGGGTAACCAAAAGATAAAAGACTGAGATATGTAATTTTTTATTCTTTATTATATGTACATGATAAATATAAGAGTTATGTCTCATGAATGATGATAAGATGGTTGAAGTCCATTAATTTCAAGAGAATCTTAACCTTGAGAAGTTTGAATGAAAGAAAAACATAAAGAAAACTTATAAATATGAAATTAAATTCTTCTCCTATTAACTATTCTTAAAGGACTTTATTCTTGCTGATATTATTAGAGATCTTGAGACGTGTTTTAGGAGAATGGAAATTATGAAGTAATGGAATACTGAATAACTTTGAGTGGAACTCAAAGATGGTAAGCCACTTTGAGATATGATTTAATACTAGTATTGAGACTAGTTGAGAATTAATATAAGTTATTCAGTAAAGAAATTAGTAGTTATTGATAAAAGCCTATTTGAGGTAAGGAAACCACTAATGTATTTATACTTCATAAGTTGTTATGAACGAGAAATTCCAGTTATGGTGTGAATCCATATTGGAATGAAAAGCAACTTGTTGGATAATGAAATATAAAGTTAAGAATATTAAATTGGTAAAGTTTGAAGGCAGTTTAATCCAGAACATAGGAGTGAGTTGGTAAGATATCATAGCTGATGTTTTGGACTGGTATAGTCAAAATTGGGGAGAATGAGTGGTCAATGAATTTGATGATTTGAGGAACCCTAAAAATAATTCATGGTAGTGGGGATGAATATTCATTGCATAGTATTAACAAATTATTCAGATAATAAGATGAAATCAGTTGTTCTCAAGAGTTAGTTGAGATCTGGTTGTCACAGGGGTATAATTAGAATTAAGGATATATTTAAAAAGGATTTTTGAAGGTTTGGGATCATTTTAAATGGATGGTGGAAACCATTAGAACTTACTAGAACTCATGTTATGTTCATGAATAAAGGGTGTGAAGTTTTGAAACCCTATTTTAATTAAGTTGTTATTGTGTTATCAATAATAATAAGGAATCTTTGAATACTTAGAAGATGCACAAGCATTACCATATAGAATTATGAATTATGACAGGAAATTGGTTCAAACTAGATTTTGCAAGTGCCAGTACTAAATTTCAAAGGTAAATTAATTATATGAGTGTTGAATCTTAACAACAAATCAAGGGATTTGACTGAGACTTAAACAATATGGGATTCTCATATATTCAATATAGAGGTAAAAGAGAAAAGTAAACTTGAAATAATTGAATATTATAAATGATTGATCTAGGGATCTTTGATATCGTTTTATAATTTGTTCAATTTACTCAAGTATGAGATTGATGTAAATTGAAAATAGAAACAAGGATGTCTTCGAAGAAAGTTGAAGTATAGTTTGATTACAATGTTTTCTTGATAATACCTAAATTAAGGAAGAAGTTAAAGGTTCATTGTAAGACTTATTATTTAGCTAAGAATGTGTGGTGACACAATAAAGCAAAATTGCAGCTTATACTTCTATCTGCATATATAGTTCAAGATTTGTTAGAAGAACTATAGGAGATTGCAAATCTCGAGATAACTAATTTAGTAATTTTACCAAATATGAAAGGCATCACTTGTAATTAAGAGGAAAGGTTTGTTGAGAATCTAATTCATTCTTAGAGATTATTGAAAATCTTTGAAAAATCATTAAAAGACAATCAGAGGTATAAAAACCAGTGGATTGGTTTAAGGCTAAAATAGTGAGTTTCAAAATATAGAAATTTGAAATATGGAATTGTCAGTGTGATAGAAATAGAAGGTAAGAGAGATACCTTGAACTTTCCTAAATGTTAGGAATTCACTCTGAAATATTACTCATTAAGGTGATCGTGTTGATAATGCTTTGAATAGGAAAAAGGACAGGGTTGTAGAACTGCTCAGTAATATCTATTGAATGAGATATGCAATGATGAACAATTGAAGTCTTGTGCAGGCATATCATTAGCTGAGTTGTTTGGATTGTAACTACAAGTTTGTTCTTTGGAGCTCGGATGGGAGCTGAGCTAATGATGATTAATTAAGTGATGCATTGATGAAGAAATTGATTAAGATTATCTAGTAAGTGAAGGTTTGAC
The DNA here is from genome assembly GCA_039657325.1 of Stephania cephalantha. Lineage (NCBI taxonomy): Eukaryota > Viridiplantae > Streptophyta > Magnoliopsida > Ranunculales > Menispermaceae > Stephania > Stephania cephalantha. The sequence continues at coordinate 35,953,169 of CM077574.1, read as the reverse complement.
TACTAGTTATTAGTATTTTATATTGGTATTTTATATGGATAATCTCATATCAGAATATTGAGCATGTAAAGAAAGTTCTTGGAACTTGAATCAAAAATTGTGGCAAGAATGTTGTGAGAATCTCATGGATTTCTTTAAAATATTCATTTAGGCAAAATTCAAAATCATTATGATAAGAATGAGTTGTTTGTGTCCTGAAATGAAAAATCGACAGTGTCAATTGTATAAAGAAATATGAGATATAACAACAGACAAAAGATGAGTGATATTTACCTAGAGGGTTGTATTATTCTTGCCATATATGAATTAAATTTCATGCTCAAAGATTTATGATAGATTAACCTAAGTTGTGATGACAAACTGGTTGATGTTGTGATTATAGGACTGATAAAGTCTATAAATTTCTTGTAGTATTATAGTTTAATTCTTGTGGAAGAGTAAGCGAGATATATGTATGTAGAAAGAGTTGAGAGTTATGGAGAACCAGGATTACTATTTCGATGAGGAACCGAAAGGTTGCTTCCCAGTGGGGAAAAATGTATTATAGCTGGAAGGGACATTTCTCAATCTTAACACAATATACCTACAACTAATCTTAGTTCCAGAGAATATAATTTCTTAGCTTATGACTTGGAAGATGTTAGTTACTAGAAGAAATATTTTACAACGTGAGTTCTTTGATATTGATATCATCAAGTTATACATGACGTTGAGGTGTTTTCCTTACAAATTTATATGCTTAACTTTGGCATCAATTTGCTTTACTTTGTCGTCAATTGATGTGGAAAGAGAAGTAATGATACAAGTTAATTTGAGCCTAAATAATTCAGAATTACATAGAAAGGTATTAACAGACTGTCAGTATGCAATTATAACTCAAATAAATAGAAAGAATGTGTTGACAAAGCAAATGTGGTTGAGGATGCTTTGAGTAGGGGAAGAACAGACAGAGAGAATGTAGCTATTGCAGAGTTTCTCAGTTTAAACTTCATGAGGAAGCAACTATGATGATGATTCGTATAAGTTTAGCTAACACATCATCAACTGAAAGAGCTAGTTCCATAGATACTAATATGTTCTTCTAAGCTAAAACTCGGACTGAATCGAAGATGATTCAGTGCTTGATTGGTTATTAGAAAGCTAATCAAGATTATATAGTGCTTCAGAAGTTAGTGACTATTGTAGATTATCTTGATTGGTAAGTTTTTATAATGGTGCGTTATAGTTCAGAGAGAGATTGTGGATTCCAGCTCAGGATTAGTTGAAGCAGGAGTTGCTACAAGAATCCCATGGATCTCTTTACTCTATTCATCCAGGTGACACTAAGATGTATCGTGACATGAGGCGTATCTATTAGTGGTCTGGGACGAAGATTGATGTTGTTGACTTCGTAAAAAGATATGAGATATGTTAGCAAGTTAAGGCCAAACGTAGAAAACCTGAAGGGTTATTGCATTCTCTGCATATTCCTGAGTGGAAATGGGAATATATATCAATGGATTTTGTTTTTGGTCTACCTCTAAGTCAACGTAAACACGAAGTTATAAGGGTTGTAGTTAACCGATTGACAAAGTCTACGTATTTCTTGCTAGTTTCTATGCGAGATCCTCTTGACCAATTATGTGAGGTGTACGTACATGAGGTGTTGAGGTTTCATGGAGTTCCAGTGTCGATTATTTTGGATAGAAATATGAGATTCAAATCCAGAGTGTGGATTGAATTGCATAGATAATTGGGAATTGTTCTTAACCACAGTGCGGTATACCATCGGCAGACTGATGAGCATCCTGAGCAGTTGATTTTAGTGCTAGAGGATATACTTCAAGCTTGTGTCTTAGAGTTTGGTGGTAACTGGAAGAAATACATTTCTCTGTACGATGTGATTCAGAACTATACAAAGCGAATTCAATAGATTTGCTAGAGTTTTACAACAGCATAGCTAAGACAGAAGAGATACGCCGATAAACATCATAGGTTTTTTAGTTTTCAAATAACGATTTTGACCTATTGAAAGTCTCACCTTTGAAAGGATTGTATAAGTTAGGATTGCGAGGTAAGCTAGCTCCATGGTAAATTAGGCTTATTCATAGTACATGAAAGGCTTGGTTATGTAGCTTAGAGGTTAAAGTTGCCTTCTCAGTTAACTAGAATTTATAATGTCTTTCATGTGTCTATGCTTCACAAAATAGAGACTCGGTTCACTCCAAGGATTGATTGGAATGAATTTGATCTTTGGGAAGACTTATCTTACGACAGGCAGTCGATTCCAATACTCGATCGTAAGATTTAGAGGCTAAGAATCAAAGAGATTTCCTTGGTTAAAATGAAATGGTAATTTCATGGAAATGAAGAACTAACCTGGGAGCAGGAATATTATATAAAAGAGCAGTTTCCATTTATCTTTGAAACTACATGTAATTATATATTTACTTGAATTTTGAGTTCGAGATTGCTTTAAATTGGGGAGACTATAACAACCTGTTACCTTAAGTTGGTGATTAGTGTTAATCAAAATCTTAATTAACCCGAGTTATGCTCGTGGTTAAGTCCGACGTATCTTGATTAGCATGTGTGTGTGTTTGCGTGATGAATTGGTGTTTGTTTAATATGTTTATGAATTTTAGGTTGTAGTATAAAGTGGAATTTATATACAAGCCTATAAACCAAAAATAAGTAATTAAACAATAAATAGCACGTACACCAAGTGCGACGAGGGGGTGGTGAAATAAATGTGCACACCCAAGAACACTTGTAGACAAGTCCGATGAATTTATTAGTGAGAAAATACACTAAGTATATATATTTATATATATTTTATATATGAATATATATTAAAACTATAAGTTTGATTTGAATTATATGGATCGTTTGATTAGCCTTGAGATAAGCGTAAGTGTTGATGGTGTTCTAATTTCTTTCACTTTAGGGAGTCTCATTTTAACACATCAATAACATGATCAGCCTCGAGATATCATGATGCGTATCTCAATGAAAACCCATATATATAAATCCAAAACTATCAAACTTATTTTCGTTTCATTAATTAATCAATCGAGAGTGAGAGAACTAAACAGCTGAGGGTTTAATCTGGAGGGGATCCATCTAGGAGTTGATTCAACGTGAATTGAAGAGCTTAAACAACTTGAAATACAGAGATCATCACATTGGTAAGTTTGGTTTTTATGTTTTTAAAGTTCAATTTGATGGTAGTGATGATATCACTGTGATTTGTGTTGTTTAATGACTGAAAATGGTTTGTTACCACACTAGAGGTCCTCCTCGATGATTTGAGAGAGTATTTGATGATGTGGTGATGATTTGGTAATGGAATAGTGGTTGCTGCCATGTTTACTGTCGAAACAGTATAGGGTAGAGTGTGCTCTACCTAGCAAAGGATCGTGCTCCCTTCATCAATTAGGACGAACCCAGCTGATGCAGCGTACCCCCACCAAGTTAGGGAACGCCCTCCCAACCTAGAAACAACAACTGTGCTGTAATTTGCTTAATATTTCCTTAGGTCTTAGGGACAAACTTAGGGGTTCCAAACAAAAGGAAATTAGACCTATATTGATCACAAATGATTTTTGATAGATGTTGGATCTCCGAGAAAGCGTGAGTGACCCGAAAAGTTAGGGTATTCGGAAAAGAAACCTAAACCGAGGTAAGTATGGATTCGCTTATTTATCAATGTTTATTGGCTATCTTAGTATATGTAGTTTATGTAGTTTATGAACTAAATGGAGGACAATGTACACTGTGATGGTTTTCAATAAATGGAAAACAGTGTGTAATATGACCCATGAGAGTAACTCTAGGTTTTGAGAATAGGTTTATAGGAGATGGGTTACCTTCCCTGCCTATATATAACTTCTACTCAATTCGATATGTTCCATGGATTACATACTTACTAGTGGGCTTCAGATAGAACCACTGGGCATTAATGGATTGGCTAGATAGCACATCAACTAATATGTTGGTCTAAAAATCGCATTAATGGCGTCAGTAGGTAATCAACCCTAATTTTATAAATCAAATGGGAATCACAGTGTAAAATAGTCAATGATAGTTTGATTTGCATCAATTATTTATTAAATTATAAGCTTTCCAAATTCTCTTAATTAACATTGGTGCATATTGTTATTGCATAATATTCTTGATTATTATATGGAATGTTGATGGCTACGTTAATCCCTACTTACTAAGCAAGTTGGAGCGCTCAACCTAAATTAATATTTCAGAAAAATCGACGGGCACTACGACTGTGGGATAGAGAGGATTTGGGAGTCTTGATCTTCTCTTCAAAGTAATGAATCTCCCCTTGTCTTATATATTTGTGTTGAAATATGTAATATCGCAAGGGATGGGAGGTTTTGTATAACTGAGGTTTATTCTGATTTGATTTGGTACTTCATATCTTATTTAATTATCGAAAAAGTTTTAAATTTTTGCTGCATTTATTATTTTTTTACATCAAAATTCGATATACAGTAGTGTTTATCAGGTGTAAGAGGAGAGTCTGTTGGCTCTAGTTAAGTCTAGCAGGATTAACGCGCCTTAATTAGGGTTTCAGGTCGGGTATCGCCTTAATAGGGTTAGGGGATGCTACAGTGGTTGTTGATGAGGGAGGCACGGATAGTAAACTTAATTGGTTATGAATCTTAAGATTTAGAACATTAAAGCAGTGTGGAGCTTACTTTATTCACACTGATAGATGGAGTTGTGGTTTGCACATTACAATCTTTTTCGTCATAAAAGTGGGTTGATGTGGATTTAAAAGAAATTTGTCTATTCTAATTAAGCATTGCATGCACATAATGAAAATGAATAAAGTGAGTTAAAAAGCATATTATTTCATTACCTAGGTGATGTTGAGAACTAAGTGTTAGGTTTTGGGGTTCATACGTATCGGAAATTATAAAACAATTTTGACAAAAACCCCAACAGGATCCGAATCTAATTCCATTAAAAACGTTTAAACCATGAAAACTTAATCATACCTCGTTCGCAATATACCTTTCTGAAGGTTGATCGATCTCTAAGGCGCTGCCAACGACGAACGCCCTCTACCAGCTGTTCACATACGAACGGCGGCCGAGATTCGAAGTGCTAGTTTCGAGAGAATACCAAACCTTTTTGTTTCTGTCCAAAACGATCCAGAGCGTACCAGAAAACCTTAATTCGTTTCTAAAACGAAAATAGAGTTTCGGCCCTTAATCTTTCCTACGTGTGTTCTAACTTAAAGCGTCTATTTATACAACCCTTGTATATAGACGGTTAAGTAAATTACTCATATACCCCTACTTAAAGAAGTATAAATGTAATACACCACAAGGACGTTTCTGTAATGAATTTTATCATATAAAATTTGTTTTTCTGAACCATCTTAAAATCTCGCAAAACCATTCTTAGTGTGTGACCCAATAGGCTCATATAACGTTGGCAGTGTACCAAAACACATTTTGGTATACAAGTCATAAGCGGCCTCTAGCAAGACATTATGACTACCCAAGTTGTACGAATATCAAATCGATACAACCTAATCAATAGTGTATATAACATCCTTTTGTCACACGATATCCTTTTGATCGAACATAAGGCATGGAATTGTCATCCAACATGTTCAATCGTACTAGTCTCGATCTCTAGGTAGATCTGAAAACATCCAAGTGACATTGATCAATATCAATTCACTTAGACTAGGCCTTTTAACATCTAACACATCGAGGGATCCACTTTGGATATCTCTCTTTATATGAGAGGGACAAATTCTATCTCGATTACACAACTTCATCACATTGCTCACACAAGTAACCAATCACAACCTTTATAATCATCGGTTAAAGACAACGTTTGATTGTGTCAAATCACTGTGTTCCTAATGTTGAAGTCTCTGGTAATCTCAAGTCAGATGACTGAAAAATATACCTATCATGAGAAACAACTATGACTTAATCCATGTGATGTTCTCATAGCGGGTTGGTCCAGTGTTTTGTTCCCTAACAAGTACTCGTGATCTTGATTCGTATCCCTATACGTATAATCATCATATGATCATCAATCAAGACTCACACTAGTCTTAATTCATTATAGTTCCCAGTATAATGATCGACTACGGACATTTAAGATATTTCTGTAAATACCCATGGATCTTATTATAATCTAAACATGCAAATTAATTATAATAAACAACAAATGAAATCCTCTATTTTATTAACTAAAAGTATTCATAAAGACAGTTAATGGATTGACCTAGGGCACATGCCCCAACACTAAGATAGTCATAACATTAGCGTTTAAGTAATTTGCATTGATTTGTTAGTATAGATTAGTTTAGTTTAATTATAAAACAAATTAAATGTATTTCCTTAGCAATAGAGTAATTGTATCTAAGTACGTAGTGAGTGCATACACCTTTCCCTGAGGACAATATCCGTAGTCAACGTAAGTTGGTTACCCTTTTATTACAAGCAAGCTACTATACTTGCGGCATGTACACTAGGTTTTTGGCGTCCTTGTTAGGGATGCGTAACCACTTAGACTTAATTACTTTGAAAAGTTGCTAAGTTTTATTTTAAGTACTTTACTTTTAAGTTCATAAAAATAATAAAAATATAAAATATAAAAGGTTTCAGTTTCAAGTTTGACTTTCTATACTTGATGTTTTGTGTTTTCTTTTATGGGATAACTAGTGCATGCGTAGCAAAGGAGAGAAGGACTTAGTGCGTTATAACAAAGGAAAGAGAAAGAAAGGAATCAAGACGGCTGAGGATCGAGTAAAAAACCAACAACAAGGCCAAAAGAATAACCAACCCAAAGGTGATCTTGTTGAGCAAGATAGAGTGCAAGGGCAGAGGTGTCTTTGTGACTACTTCAAGCCAAAAGTTTGAAAGAATTGCAACAAAGTGATGAGACTTCTAGCCAACACATTCGAGTTCGACCTGAGACCGTCTCCAATCAATAAGATGAAAAATAGCTTGTTCAATGGGCTAGCCAATGAAGACCCAGTTGCATATGTAGAGAGTTTCTTGGAGAAATTCGACACCGTTCACAATACCAAATCAATGAAACATTTCTAGAAAATGTCTTTCCTCAGTGAATATCAGTGAAAGGAAGCGGGAAATCAATCAATTCAAACATGAAGATGCCAAGTCTTTTGGCAAAGCTTGGGAAAGATTCAAAAAGGTGCTAAGGAGATGTCCAAGACATGGATATGCGAAATGGGCACAACTCTAGATTTTTTTACTATAGAATGAACCACAGCACGAGAACACTGGTAGATGCTGCACCAGGTGGTTCTCTTTTAATCAAGGATGAGGATGGAGCATTAGATCTCATAGATTTTATATCTCAAAACTTTAAAGTCGGTAATCATTCCATAATGAGGAAACCAGCAAGCATACATGAGATTGATTCTCAAGCTGTAATCATGGCACTGTTATCCAACCTAAGCAATCAAATCGCGAAGCTTCAAATGGGATAAGAAGGTGAACAAGTGCAGGCAATACAACAACCTTTTAATCACCAAGCCATGGAAGTTAACCAAATGGACATGCAACAAGGAATGTAATATGAAGACGTAAACTTCATGAGCAACCAAGGCTATTGAAACAACTTCAAGCCTAGAGGAGTGGCTCCTTAAAGGATTTATCAAGGATAGAACAATAATAACTCGAACTTCTCGTATGGAAATCCTGATAACACGCTGAAAACTTAAGGCTTCAATCAACAATCCTACAAAGGAAGTAAGGACTGAGTGAATAGATGACTTCATTAAAGCCAATTGAGAAACTATTGCATGGCATGGGCATAAGCGATTGGGAACGCTATGAGGAGCACGAAAAAGACATGGAAGGAGTAAAACAAACCATTAAGATAATAGATGATAATAGATCACAATCCATCAATAATTTAGAGAGTTAGATTGGCCAATTATCCATTGCCTTGAACTCAAGGAAGGAAGGATAGTTTTTGAGTAACACGATCACAAACCCCTATGAGAACATTAGTACTATTCACATCATAACCACTACGGCAAAGAACGAGCCAAGAAACGAGCAAGTGATGTACAAGCCAAAAAAGTCAACCCTTTGGCTATGAGGAAACATGAAGAGATGCATGAGTACGGAACAGAAGTGAGGCAAGATAAACTCAAAGGATTTAGGTAACAATGAATCAATGCCTTAAAAGATAACAAGAAAGTGAAGAAACAATGGAAAGCTAGGCGAAAAAATGAAAGACCTTTTGAAGAAGCACCAAAAGGAAATAGCATCAAGGTAGTTTAAAGAATGCCTGAACTAAAGTTCAAGTTCTTACTGAGACTTCAGCTGAACTCTCATCTTACCAAGAATACATTCCACAAAACCACCATGTTGGTCATCAGCTTCTGTTGATGTATTCAAGTGTAACTGAGCTACCAACTCCAAATGGATAGTAAATGATAAAGGTAAAACTCCGGTCTACTGAGGATGAAGGGAGGAATCCATTTTCAGGTTAACCTTTTCCTTTTATTAGGACAAAGGGGGAAAATTCATTTCTCGACATATCTTCACATCTCTCAATCCTAGTCTGCCTTATCGACAATTCCAAGGATTTTCACTTTTAAAAACAAATACAGTCAAGTCACAATACATTGCCCCATTCTCACTTCATAATGTTATATGAACTAAATATACTAATTACGTTGCATAGTTGATAAAAATACTAGTCCCACTTACCTTTGTTGAGTTTTCCTAACTTTATACCGACTTACTCAACTCTCGAAAATCCATAAGCTTTTTCTCTCGATCCAGAACCTTAAATAGATTGATCACCATTTATTTGAGTCCAATACTCATTAATTAGAACTCCTAAATTGGTCCCAATTAAATTTGGAAACCAATTTACCACTTTTTAAGTCAATCCGACCATTTCACATTTTTTAAAGTAAAAACCCCGATATAAAGTTCTAAAAGAATCCCAAGTTTCCCTTTTTCATAGAAATTCACAATTTATATTTTTTTGACCCTAAAATAAAATTTTTCAGATATATTTTCTATTTTTCTAGGATTTTACCAAAATTTCAGTATTTTCTCTCTTTTTTATTTGCAAAAAGGGGTTTGGGCGTAAACTGGGCCGAACTCGGTTCAGCCCGATTCAGGGGCCAATCACCTTTCTTCTTCATCGATGCACTATTCCTCTATTTCAACGAATCAATCGATTTTTTTCTTTTTCGATTGAAATGGGGCTCAAACACAATTCAATTTTGGGAGGGGATATGACCTCTTGCATCGTCTCCCTCCTTGAACCCAGCCGAGTCTCCCCTTTCCTTCGTTTCATCTCCACACAACAACAACACCACCTCAAAGACAATAATCAACTACAATAATGACCTAACAACATCAACTGTAATGGCCCATTTTATTAACGCTATTATTTATTGCGTAATTTCATATTAGGACGCCAGCTTAGATCCACGTGGATGTCGCGGATAGGCTATGACAAAGGTCGACCTAGGTGCACGAGCTATTTTCTTTTGATTGCTTATTTGTGATGCATATTTATGAGTTTATTCGTTAATACATCGCATGTTTGTGATTGTATTGTTATATCGTGCGAGATTGTATGACGGGTATTCGCTTTGTAATGCATGTCAACTTACGTATTGGGTAGGCGAATGACGGTCACACTAGAAAACACGACTAATTCACGTTAAGATGACTAATTGATCAATTATATTGGGCAATATAACGATAAACTAAGTCAATTTAATCGGAACAATAGTCTATGACGAGCCTCGAGATGCGTGCCGAGACGCGAAGCACCGAGTACCTTTGTTAAAAAGGATTCTAACTACACCAAACATAATTAAATGTATGCCTAAGTTAATTATTTGAATTATTAATCAAATAAATGGTTATCCTATAGTTTGGATATAAATTATTTAAACTTTTGATCAACCTAATGATAATCTTAGATTGAAGAAACTAAGCATGATGTGTCACTGATTTGTGTCACATTAGAGTCATAATGTTATGTGGATAGTTTAAATGAGAGCTCTAGGACAGTCCTCAAGATAAACATAGCACATTAGATTACAACACAACATATAAATACTTGACTTAGTATGATTTTCTCATTTCTACTATCACAATTTACATGCAAATCTGGAAGAGATCAAGATTTCTGATGCAATGGAGAGCTGGAATTCAAGATTTGAGATCAAAGTGAGAGATTAAAACACAAGGTAATCATCTCTATCTCACTAAATTTATCAAAATGATCTAAAAATTGAGGTTTTTGGTGTCCATTCAAAATTGAGGATTAGATCACTATTTTTAATGAATATTTGATGAATTACAAGCCTAATTAACATTGCCATTATTGTAAACTGTTTTTTATGGAAATCGGGTTTTTGGTGAAATTGGAAAAACTAGTGAATGCATGAATTTAATAAATATAATAATTATTGTTGTTTCAGTATTTGTTAATGGTGTTTTGGAGTTCCCGTCGAGTAGAGAATAGGTTGACAAGGTTGGGAAAACTATTTGGACAGTTATGGGACAAAATTCTTGAGTTGAGAATTTTGCCCTTCGACGCAGATAGCGCGTTAGACAGGGTGGCTAGCGCAGTATCCTTACCGGTCGTGATAGTGTTCTTCATACTATAGAACACTAGCGCGCTAAGGTTTTCCACAGTGCTATATCTCTACATAGCGTGCTTGGGGCCTAACCTAGCACGCTAATAGCAGATTTCGACTGAACTTAAAAGGATGTTTTGAAGACTTGACCTACATACTTAACTTTAAATACTTATAATCGATCTAAAACACTTGAAGTTGATCCTGGGAGACTTAGGGACTATAGTACGATAGCCGAGGACGTGACAGGGTCAGATTAGGGTGTTTTGTCGGATCAGAGTGCGTGTTTGAGGTTTGTAAAACCCATAGGGACATCACTTGAGTATTTAATTATTGTTCTTGTGTTGCTTTTGTCCATTTTTGCATATCATTCTATTCCGCACTATTTTGGATGGTTGGTTTAGGTTACTCCTATCGGTATATTCGTTGTGTGTTTAGGGCGCGCTAGGTTGTAGCACTTGTTACCAAGCCCTCGGTGAATTGTTACCCGAGCTACTGACTATTGTACGTGTCGGTGAAGCGTAGGTTTAGGCCAATCACCACAAAGAACCACTTGAAAAAGTCATCAGGGCCCCTACTAAAGGGATCTTGGGGATCTGAAGTACAGTCTGGTCTGACAAGGATAAGGACATACTTCGTTATCCACTTGTTATGTTTACATGCGATGATCCATTAGCATTTCCCTGTTTATATTTCCGCATGTTTATTTAACATTTCTTTGGCTTCTTATTTATTTAAATGCTCAATGAATTTCCTTGGGATTTTACTCACTGGACTCGTCATCTGCCTTTCGTGATATCAAGTGCAAATCCTAGTACTAGTAGAGGCAAGGGGATCTTAGGCGACTACATCTGATTGCCCATTGTCAGGGACCTACTAGTACATGTTTATTTTGATATATTGCTTTATTTTAGGTATTCGAGAAACTGGAGTGACACTGTATATGTATATATACTATCTTATGGTACTGTCACCTATATATAGAGTACTTTTTCAGGTTTTCCACTGTAGGACATGCTTATATTAATGATGCTATATAGTATGGTGGATTTTATGTTTTACTTACTCTAACTAAGACTTATGCTGCTTTTATTGTTAAACGTGTTTAACTGTTAACTTGTAAACACAAACCACTAGCATGGCTAGGACTTGAATAAGCTACAAATAGTTGAACTTAAGGAATTGAAAGACTTAAGGAAATAAAATAAGAAAAATATGAATAACCGATTAAATAAACTACTAACACACTATTGGACACGAATATCGAGACATGAGATGGATGCATAGGTGACAGACACGTATAGCTGGGCCCACCAAATGAGGAGCACACGACACGAAGACACCCTGGGTCGACCTCATGGCACGGGGCCGCCATATCAACAACCAACAACCTAACACAAAACAACTGGACTTTCGTTGTCTCCATCGTCTCTCCTATCTTCAGTTTCCATCTCCTCTCACGCTCGATTTCCAGTCTTCTATCAAGTTCACTAATAGCGGAAACACAACTAATTAGGCAGTGTTGCTTATTTGGATAAATATTAAGTTTACTCGAGTTTAGTATGCACGAATCTTGATGTCAATCCAAAGGTCATAAATTAGAGTGGCATTTCTTAAAGTTACAACGATTTCGACAAATGTATACACATTTACATTGGTTATCATTGAGATGCGGTTGCATGCATCTCAAGGCATGACAATGTCAACCAAAATAGCAACGTTCGACCCATTAACCTCTTCGATCTTCACATAACACGTATCTCGAGGTCAATCAATGTATAATTTAATTTTATATACACTTTAGGATTCATTTTATATATTTATATATAACTATATATAAATAGTTATATATAAATATATAGATAAATTCGTATTTCCATGCCTATAAATTCACCACATACGCCAATGACGTCCCTCGGGCGTGCACACTATCTCACGACCTTTGTGCATCACTATTGAACTGCAGATGGTATTAGGTTTCGCATTAATTTCTCCAATTATTCAATTATATGCCAAATAATAAAATTATTTCCATAATTTTCAATATAATCCATACAAATAGCAAACAACACGCAAATCCACGTACACACTAATTAAGACAAGCCGAGCTTAACCACGAGCCTACCTCGGTTAATTAAAATCCTGAATATGCTAATCACCTCATTAAGGTAATGGGTCGTTATAGTAGAATTGAAATGTATATCTTTATTTGACTTATAAATATTGTTTACTTTGTCTCGGCTTAACTAATTCAGAATTTCGTAAGGGTTTTTCGTAGGTTTCTACTTTAGCTAAATACTATGAGTTTAGTCTTTCGTGTAAATGCATATATTTTAGTTGTTCGGCCATCCATTCTCAAGTGGGAATGACATTTTCCATTATCTTCTCTTCTTCTTGTTATTATCTTAGGTATTTTAATTTTCTTTTCACCTCTTTTTGGTGTCTTTCTCTGCGTATTCGTTTCTTTTTCATTTTCACAAAAAAAATGTTAACTTGTGAATGATTAGTAGTGTTCGTCGGTTGAGTAGTTACTTTAGTTTGATTACTTAACTTGTCAGTTTGTAGAGTCATTTGACTTGATTGATTTTTCAGCTCATTAACAGATGTATTGGTTTTAATTTGTTTTCAAAAAAATATGCATAAAGTTTTGGTGACTTTGGGTCATAAAGTTGTGTAATATTTGTTCTAAATTCAGTTGCGTAGGTTGAATAGTTTGTTGAGGTTGTTGCATTTGTGCAGGTTGTGTTGGTTCTCTAGGTTTATAAGTGGTATATTTTGATTTTGCGGACCGTGGCTAAGATTTGAATTTGTTTTCCATTGTAATAATTATTGTTATTATATTAGTTTCTAGGAAGACCAGAATATTGGTTCATAACCGCATTGACTTCTTCATTGTTATCTTCTTGTAAAGTAGGACACACATTAGTAGGATATGTAACTTCATTATAAAATCAACATGGTTTAACTTGATTTGATCTATCTTTGAGTAGTAATTTAACCATGTTAGATAATTCTTCAACTTTTTCATCAAATTTATTACTCATTTTATCATTAGTTTTATAAACTTTCTTTCTTGATATATTGGTCTTTTCGCCATATTGTTTATATTATTTGGCCATCTTATTAATAGCTTCTTTTGCTAGAGTTGGTATAACATTGAATAATGATCCACACAATGCAATATTTAATAGTCTTTGTTCAAAATGATTTAGTCCTTCATAAAAGTATTCTAATAAAGTTCTTTGAGTGTATCCATGTTGTGGACAAGATGAAATTAATCTTTGAAATCTATCTTAAATTTCATTAAAATTTTCATCATCTTTAATTTTCACGATTGTGATTTGTCTTTTATAAGTACTAATTTTTCTTAAAGGCATATATTGATCTAGGAAAGCTTCTAACATTTGAGCCCATGTGGTTATCAAATCTTGAGGAAGGTAAAACAACCAATCTTATGCTTGATCTTTCAATACAAAAAGGAAAAGCTTTAAGTTTGACTTGTTCGAACATACAGTCTTTAGGATTCGTCTCATTGACTTTGTGTTAATATTCTCATATAAATCTTTGTGGGTCTTCATTGCTCTTACCATAGAAGTTAGGTAGAATACTAATGAATCCAAATCTAAGTTCAAATTCAGGAAATCCCTCTGGATAGGCAATACATATTGGTTCATAAGCAAAGTGACATTTTGATTAGCTTGCCTAAAAGTAATTTGTCTATCATCATTATTATCATTAATATTAAAGTTATTATTGGCTTCCATTATGGTAGATTGGTATTTTCTTCGTTGTTGTCTTACATTGATATTGAATGTCCTATCTACCTCAAGATGAAATGGATGTAAGGATCATGTGGAATTAAAACGAAAAAAATGGATACATCGTACAACGTCTAAAACTCCTAAGAAATTGTATTTAAATCCTCGGCAACGGCTCTATAAATTGACATGTGTCGGGCGTGTACAACAAATTCCCCACCTATATTATACATTAATTATTTTGTAGCAGTGGCAAGTGAGAATCGTCTCCAATGAGATTTATCAAACTTCTCTAGGAAAAGGGACTTTTAAATTTTTTATTATTTTTACTTTACTTTAATTAATTAAAAATAATAGTTAAACTAAATAATAATTTGCTAACTATATAATAATTTAACTAACACAATTCAAATTCAATATTTATCAAATAAATATTTAAACGAACATCTAGAATAATGAAACATAAACCTGTTTTGTATTCCAAACATGTAACTTCAATCCATAGAGTTATGAGAATACTTTATAAAGCATAATAAATCATTAAACTATAATTATAAGTAAACAGCCTTTAGCCAACCATTTGTTCTCCTTATACCAGTGAAAAAGCCATGTTCTAATTTTATTGAGCTAACTCATTTATTTACACAACGACATTAACTTCCCGCAATAAAACCACATTGCACTTTATGAAAGTTTTGAACTACTAAATCTAACATCTTTAGAAAGCCACTTTAACACTAGATTTAGATCTCAAATTCACCAAAGATATTAAAATGGTGTTTGCCTTTCAAACAATCCTAGTTACTACTTCAAATAGATAATGAAACCAAATATCACATGCATATTTGTAACTTTGCACGTAATACTCAAATCCACAATTAAAATCAATAAGATAATAACCTATTAGATCTATGAATCAAAGAATACAATTAGGTTTAAAGCATTAAGTACATATT
Organism: Stephania cephalantha; assembly: GCA_039657325.1. Taxonomy (NCBI): domain Eukaryota; kingdom Viridiplantae; phylum Streptophyta; class Magnoliopsida; order Ranunculales; family Menispermaceae; genus Stephania; species Stephania cephalantha. The sequence continues at coordinate 35,937,840 of CM077574.1, read as the reverse complement.
CATCTCATCATAACTATATTGCAAAATAGATCTAGTTCACATTTGGGCTTTGTTTAGATTAAATAACTACTCACTCATAATCTTAAATAACATTGCTATAATATAAATAAAAGACATAATTGAAAATGACTGAAATAAAATACTTTTGACCTTCAATCTTCTCCAAAAGCAGTAAAATATGAAAATAGTAGACAATGATAGACAATTGTAGGTAATAGTAGATAATGGTGACAATGATAGACAATGGCTCCAAGAGCAATGAAATTTTGATCTACATACTTAAGGGTAACTAATTTCAAAACTCTAAGTTTATATATATAGTGTTATGAGTATTAAACAACCCAAACCAACTCAAACAACTCGTAGTTATCTTAAATTCACAAAATCTTTTCAAGTTATTCCTAGCGATTTAAGTGTAAGTGGAATCGTTGGGAAAATCCAAGAAATCGAGCCCTCTGGTCTTTTCTAGTTTCCACCGATTTAGCCAACAATTCACGTGCATCCTAGAATCGCTGATTCAAAGTCCAGTTCTTATTTGCTTCATTGGTGATAATTCTTTGTTTTCTTCTACCATTTGATTAATTCCTTCATAATCTTCCATTTTTCCTTCATTTCTTTAAAATCTCTATTTATTACTTGAAATATCAAAAACAAGATAAAAGCCCGTGTAATATAATATTTAAAATTTAAAATCATCCTAAAATGAACTATAAAATATGTTTAATTATTGACTTGTCAGCTAACTTGTAGGCAACCAAACCAATTTGTTCGGTAACTTTAAATGGTATAATGTACTTAAGAGCAAGCTTCAATTTCAGCCCAAATTTGTAATGTCCCTTCATCACTGAAACTTTAAGCAACACATAATCGTTGTTCTTGATGTGATCATCTTAATGATCATTATCAGCATACTTCTTTTGTCTATCTTTTGTGGTTTGTAGTCATTGCCTAATCTGCTTAATCTTTGCAATGTGATCCTGCACACTCTCTGGCCCTATCAACACCGTGTCACCAACCTTTGCCCTACATATCGGACACCTGCAAGGTCTTCCTTAAAGTGCCTCCAATGGTGCCATACCAAGACTTGCTTGAAAACTATTATTGTAGGCAAACTCGCATAATTGTAAGTAGTCCTCCACATTTCCTAAGAAATCTAACATACAAGCCCTGAGCATATCCTCCAATGTAACGACCCGTTACCTTAAGTAGGTGATTAACATTAACTCAAATTTGAATTAACTCGAGTTAGGCTCGTGGTTAAGTCCGGCTTGTCTCGATTATTGTGGACGTGGATTTGCGTGTCATTTGGTGTTTATAAGGATTGTATTATTTATTATGAAAATAATTGGATTTATTGGCTTATAATTGAATAATTGAGAAATTATGGGACGGGTAATATCGTGTATAGGTCAAGGGTAACGCACACGAGTCATGAGGTAGCGTGCATGCCTGAGTATACTCGTTCGTGCGCACGACGAAGTTATAGGCATGTTAATATAGGCTTATATTTTTATATATAATTGTATATATAAATATATATATATATATATATATATTAAAAATAAATAAATAATTAGTAATTAGCGGGTGCCTGGTAAAACGCGAGGTCGAGGGTGACACGTGTGGGACGTAGAGTAATGTGCACGCCTGAAAGTGGTTGTCGGCACGCGCAGTGAATTTATTGCTGCGAAAATACATAGGCGTATATATATGTAGTTTTTAGATAAATGTATAAGTGAATCCTATGGTTTGAACCAAAAAAAAAGACATTGGATTTGCATCGAGAAGATGATTTGGTTGAATGTTGGAGTTGGAAAGTTGTCCCACGCATCGATATGTGTGCCATCCCAGCTCCATGACAATCAAGTGGTTCGTGAAGGGAACTCGATGGTTAGTTATTAAAACCACAAGATCTACCTCGAGATACGTTATACGTACCTTGAGCAGATCAACATATAATATTAGTATAAGTCGGTCAAATGTAATGGAGGGTTTTTGGGTAAATTGATAGCCACAAGATTAGTTTCTAGATACGTGTTGAGAAAGATCAAATTAAAAAAATTAAATATTAGATCTTCCTCGAGATTTATGTGATATGAATCTCAAGAAAATCTAATATATATATTCATAACCCACATCGTCTCATTCGTTTCACATTGAGAAATCAAAATCAAAAGAGAGGGAGAGAAGATCGAAACTGTGAAAAGACATAATGAGGCGATCGAACAATGAGGGTTAAGGTGAGTTGTTGTTTTGAGGTCATTCTTTTATTGATGTTGTTTGTCCTTATTGATCGTTGATGGGTTGTTATGAAGAGACACAGTAGAGACGACGCAAGAAGTCGTCTACCTTCCCAAATTGAGCTGAGGTTAAACCCTGGTTCATTCGAGATTTAAAAAACATTGTTAATTTTAAGTTGCAGTGCAGCAAGGAAGAAGAAAGGGGGTTTGACCCCGAACCAAATTGATCCAGGTTCGGTTTACGGTCAAACCACGCAATTTATAGAAAAAATAGAATAAATAGTTGAAAATTAGGGAAAGAATTCTAGAAAAATAGGGAAAAATCTAGAAGAAACATATTTTGACCAAATAAATAGAAATTGATGAATTTTCATGAAAAATGAAGAATTCAGGATTCGTACAAGACTTAACGAGGTTTTTGCCTTGAAAACATGAAATAGTCGAATTGACCAAAAAAGTGGTAAATTAGTTCGGATTCAATTAGGACTCATTTTGGGGTTCTAATTAATGAATATAGAACCTAAATTTATGACAATTGGTGTAAAATATAGGTTATTGGTCGACGAGGAAAGGTGTATGGATCTCGGGAATCGTGTAAGTCGGTATAGAGTTAGGAAAGCTCGACACAGGTTAGTGGGACTCGTATTCTTATTAATTATGCAACTTAATTAGTATAATTAGTTCATATAGCATTATGGACTGGGAATGGGGCAATGTAATTTGACTTTAACTAGTTTTTATGTTAAATTACCGGAATGAGGTATGACAGGCGACTCGGACTGGAGTGACGATGGAAGTGTTGTATCATTATCAGCACTTTCCCTTCAGAAACCTTGAGGTACTCGATTATTGCTTTCCTATTTGAGTTGGTAGCTACGATATGCCTGGACACACCACATAAATCACACGTCGGCCAACTTGTGAGTTATGTAGATCATAATCTAGGGTAATAGGAGTTTACAACTCAAGTTTAAAATGAAAATACAAGTCACGAGTATAGTTGCAATTGACCTATGAACTTACATTTTGTTATCTATTGTTATATCATTTTTTAATGCCTGACTATATATATTTTAGATTCATATAGCTATTCATTTATTCATTGATATCAGTTGATAATTGTTACATTTACGAGCATTACATACTGAGCAAGTTGGAGCTTTCATTCCCCAATTAACATTAAAGGTTAATGACATGTGCTTTGACTCGAGAACAGAAAATATTAGGAGTTTATAATCTTCTCTATGGTGAATTGATTTTCCCTATGATTTATATATTGTATTGAATTACTATTTTGTAATAAACAGAGTTGGGATATGGTTTTACGATCGAGGTTTATGTCGATTTAGTATATCGTTTATATTATCGAAAAAGTTTTAATTCCGCTATGTTTTCAATTATTTATTCGATATACGATATATTATATTTGTGATTACCTGGTAAGAATGACAACTGTACTATTACTTTAATTGAGTCCGACTAGTGTACCGAGGCTTAGTTAGGGTTTCAGGCTGGGTATCGCCCGAAGTAAATCCTTTCGCAACTGTGCATACGATGGTATTCATAGCCTATCCCTAAATCTCAAAGTTGCATCTACCAAAAGCTTCCAATGTGGAGATTCACCTCAGTCAGCATGTGATTTGTACTTGCCATATCCTGCATAAGCTCTCTGACAGTCTATTACTTTGTTTCCAACGATCACTCTATTCAAATGTCGATTGTTAATGCACATCCACAAACTACCATCCTTTTTCTCAATAAACAATAACGGTGCTCCCCAAGAAGACATACTTGGGGTGAATAAAGCCTTTCTCCAACAATTCATCCACCAAAGTCTTCAACTTGGCTAAATCTTTGGGTGACATTCTATATGGTGGTATTGATATAGGTTTTGTATTGGGAATAAGTTCAATAACAAAATCAATATCATGGGGTGGAGGGACTCCAGACAAGTCTGAGGGAAAGACTTTCGGGAATTCTCTAATTACCAAAATATGTTCAAGTTAGACTTCATGACCATCTTCCTCCATGGCTGTCAAACTCATAAAAGTTTCAAACTCACTAACAGTTAATATCTTCCTACGGGAGGAAACTAGGCTAGGTGTGCGACCTTTATATCTGAATGGTGGTTTATTTGAAATCCGAAAAAGAAACGATCTTACGGTAGCAGTCGATACTGGCATGGTAAGCTGCTAACTAATTCATCCCTAATAAGGCATCGTACTCTAAATACTCTAAAACCCTAAAATCATGTGATAAGAAATAATTCCCTATTTTAATCAAACACCACGCGCAGACCATGTAAGGATATACTTTCTCATTTATCACAGTCCTCAAGAACAAAACTGTGCTAGCTTTAATCGGTTTCAGTCCTAGGACTTTCAACCAATTTACTAAATAGTTTTGAAATATTAGACCCAAAATCATGCAACGTTTGCATGCCTCCATCATAAATATAAACCGTACTTTCCACCAACTATCAAGTGGCCCCCATATCTGGTTCCGTAATAGCATGCACTTATCTCCAAACTGACTGAACAACACAAGTTGTGGACCCTAGATGTTTGTAAGGATAATCTGCCTTCTAATACTCGGTTGCCGCATCCATAACATAATTCTTTAGGCTTTTAAAATATCTCAGATGATGTTGTTGTTGATTCACTCGGCTTTGACCCTGTTTGTCCTTTACTCTTACTCTGAGTATTCTCTAATCTTCATGGTGAAAGTGGTGGTTTATGCACCGAACCGTAGGTAGCCGATGGGGCAGGGGTGTTAGTGGTCCCCGTTAAACTGTGATGTACCTTTAGTGCCACACTGAAACGAGTGAAACTGCTAGAATGTTCTCTGCTCTTGGTTCTCTTATGGTAGCCTATCTGATAGTTATCTCCATATCTGCTCCTACTGACTCCGCTATAGTCATCCCTACTCATCGCTCGTGGTGGTGGCATAGCCTCCCTATCCCCTGCAGACCTGATATGTTACCTTGTAATGTTGTGCACATGCAACTAATTTAGCATAAGTTTTTGGTATAAATGGTGCCACGTATGTCTTAAGGTGCTTATCTAGTGCATCAATAAATCTTGTAACCCTCTCCTCCATGGTAGCTACATAGTCTAGAGAAAAATCTGACAACTCATTATAATTTGATTCGTATTCTCGCACTGGTCTGCCTCCCTGCACTAAGTTCAAAAACTGACGCCTCTTAGCATCTCTGACCACCTTTGGGAAATACTGCTAATAGAATAAAGTCTTGATCCTTGACCAAGTTTTGATCGGTCTATTGGTCCTCTTCACTGACTTTCAAGACTTATAAGCCTTCTCTTCCGTGATATATGAAGCAAGGAAAACTATAGTGGAACTATTAATCTTTAGAACTTCTTGCCTTTTCTCCATGCACATGATCCAATGCTCAACCTCATTCACCTCTTTGTCTCCATAGAAACGTGGTACGTCGTACTTCATAAACTCTTTCTATATCTTAAGCATCATGATGGTTTCTTCATCTGTTGATTCCACTAGTGGTAGCACTTCTGGTAACAGTGCTGGTGCCATGAGTTTCTCATCTACCCTTACCATTGAATGAGTTGAATCATCTTCTTCATTTCTAGCTTTTGGAATGGGTCCATAACTACCTCTCACAGCCGGTGGTTGCATGTGTGGAGGCACCTGTGGTTGTGGCGGCAATAGCATCTACACTGGTGCTAATGCTGCAGACATATCTTCACATATCTTGCAATGATTCTCATTCATCTCTGCCATTTGGCACTATATCTACATACGCCATTTTCCATCATCAGCCCCCTATGAACCCCTAGTATTCCCCAAGCCATAGGAACTTCCACCTCGAGTACTCATTATGCATTGAAAGCAGTTCAAGTAAGTTAGTTCCAAGAATTTACAATGGAGACAAGATGAATGAGCAAATAGCATCATACCATGTACTTGTTTATTTTAAATCTTATTCCCACCTTAAGTTTGGTCACTTATGCATATTAAGTCAATGCAAACTATAAGCCTACGCAGATGATTTCATTATTTAACAATGAACAACCTTTCCTAAGTTTAACAACTTGCTAATCCTTAAGGCGACTTAATTTAGATACTATTTGGATAATATCTGTGATTTTTAACTAAATCTTATTCCTAATTTGTTTTAGGATTGGACCACACTTTTCTTTATAGGCTCTATTACCTAAGGTTATAATTTTATCTGTGAGCTCTTATATGTACTAATACCTAGACTAGATACCAATTGTGGTTATTTTCCACATTGTTTCTAGGTTTTCTTAACCTACTTCTGATACCAACTGTGACGACCTCAATTCCTATAACAAGTGCCACCCGGCCTAAACTATCGCCAAACCCCTCAAAATGACCAAGCAAGTCAAGCAACGATCTAATAAGCCTTAACCTGCAGAAATACATCAAGACAATCTACAAATAGACTACTAAGACATATAATAGGTGCGGAATAAAAGACTTTTAAGTATATTAAGTGCAGAAATAAAGTAGAAAGTCTTACAAAAGTTAAACAACTAAACTATAAGTTTCACAAATTTTACCCATGATAAAATCACATTTAATTACATAAAATGTTCCAAAACCAAATGAATATAAATAAACAACCTTGCAAACGAGAAAAGTGCTTCTATGCTATGACCTTACTCTTTCCTTTGTCCTACCACAGCTAAGGTACATGGCGAGGAAAAAGTACTGGGGTAAGCAATATTTCAACGGGCTCATTAAAGCAGAAAGCCTGATATACCCTCAATTATCCAAGTAATACCTAATAGGTAATAACTAGCATCAACAAGTTTATTATTGACCAATCCTACTTAGGCTTAATTTTGCACCTAAATCAACTAAATAATATAAAGTACACACATTATTCACACCATTACACACATACCATGTATATCTAGCAAATTACGTTTATAAAAGGACTAATTATCCATATAGAGATTTGGAGCATTACATAACATTTCTCAGGCATTTTTTTAATTCAAGATGACACCTTTTGTCCTAAATTTCCATTAAATTCTTCTAAAAATTTGTCTTTACACTCAATGAATTATATGGTAACTTCATCATGATTTGATAATTGCATTAAAGGTTTATTAATTTCTATTTTCTTAAATGATTCAAAAATGTCTTCTTTTATTTCTTCCTTCCTAGTATTTGCTAATCGTTCTGGAACGGGAGAATAGAATGCATATCTTCGTTCAATCCATAATTATTATTATCGAATTTTTCTTAATTAACTAATTCAGAATTTTGTAGAGATTTTTCGTAAGCTTCAACTCTAGCAAAATACCATGGGTATAGCCTTTAATGAAAATGTGTATATTTCAATTGTTCAGCCACCCATTCCCCAGTGGGAATGACATTGGCCATCATCTCTTCTTCTTGTGCTATTGTCTTCTGTATTTTATTTTTCTTTTTACCTCTCTGAGGTATATTTTCTTGTGTATGTGTTTCTTTTTCAATTATCCCAAAATAAAGTGTTTACTTGTGCTTGATTAGTAGGATTTGTAATTTTAGTAGATACGTTAGTTTGATCACTTAACTTATTAATTTGTAGATTCATTTGATTTAATTGGTTTTTCAACTTGTTAATTGACTTATCAGTTGTAATTAGATTTTGAGAAATTTGCGTAAAGTTTTGATAACTTTGGGTCATAAAACTATGTAGTGTTTGTTCTAAATTTGTTTGCGTAGGTTGAATAGTTTATAGAGTTTGTTGAATTGGTATAGGTTGCATTTATGTTCTTAGTCTATAAGTGGTATAATTTTTATTTTGTGAACCATAGCCAAGATTTGAATTTATTTTACCAATGTAGTAATTATTGTTATTATATTGAATTCTAGGAGGACCAGAATATTGGTTCATAACCACGTTTACTTCTTCATTATGATCTTCTTGTAAAATAGGATATGCATTCGTAAGATGTGTAACTTCATTACAAAATTCACATGGTCTCACTTGATTTGAACTATCTTTTAATAATAATTTAACCATGTTAGATAATTCATCAAAATTTTCATCAAATGTATTACATGTTTTATTATTAACTTCTTAAACTTTCTTTATTGATGTATCGATCTTATCACCATATTGCTTAGAGTTCTTAGCTATTTTGTTAATAGCTTCTTTTGCTAAAGTCATTGTAACATCGAATATTGATTCACCACACACGGTATCTGATAGTCTTTGTTCAAAATGATTAAGTCCTTCGAAAAAGTATTTTAATAAAGCTCTTGAGTATACCCATGTTGTGGATAAGACAATTTGATCTTTGAAATCTATACTGGAACTCATTGAGTTTTTTATCATCTTTCATTTTTATGACTGTGATTTGTCTTCTATAAGTACTAGTTTTTCTTGCACGCATATTTTGATCTAGGAAACTTTAAACATATGAGCCAACGTAGTTATCCAATCTTGAGGAAGATAAAACAATCAACTTTGTGCTTGATCTTTCAATACAAAAGGAAAAACTTTAAGTTTGAGTTGTTCTAACGAACTGTCTTTTAAGTTTCATCCCATTAACTTTGTGTTCGTATTCCCTTTTAAATTTATGGGGGTCTTCATTGTCTTTACTGTAAAAGTTAGGTAGAGCACTAATAAATTCATATTTAGTTCAAATTCAAGAAATCCTTCAGGATAGGCAATACACATTGGTTCATAAGCAGTGATATTTTGATTGGCTTGCCTAAAAGTAAGTTCTTTATTATAATTATTAATTTTAATATTATCAAGGTTATTTTTGACTTCCGTTATGGTAGTTTGGTCTTCCCTACGTTGTTGTTGTTGTTGTCTAAAATTACGATTGAAAGGGCTATCACTACAATAAATTATAGTTTTTGTAACGACTTCGATTCAGTAGGGACAAGTTGTTTTTTCGTCACATATAGTTTTTGTCACGGTATTGTCACGGAAAAACTAAAGTTGCATATACTCCGTTGCAAAAATGTTTTTGTCATGAAAATTAGCGTAACAAATACCTTTTATGATGGATCTCTGACATATTACTTACGAGATTATTGCACGTCATAAAAAACACATTTTTGTTACGACTGTATTTGCGTCACAAACGTTTCATTAAACAACGAAGAAAAATGTTTTACAGCACAAGACTTTGTCCGTCACAAATACATGTAATTACGACTTTGTACTGGTGACAAAAAATAATAATATTTTATATGTACATTGCTCCGTCACAAAAAAAAAGTTTTATATAAAAGTTATTGTAACTATCTCGCATCTGTCAATATAAAAATATTGCATCTATTAAAATATTAAGAATTTACTTTACTTGCATTACAAGGCCAAAATTATCAATCTATTCAAAGTTTAATTTTTGTGATTTTGAATCCAAAGTATCAAAAAAATGATAATACTTAATTTAGAAGTCTAACATAGCAAAATAAAATAAATCCGTGTTTTCTTCAATGCTTTCACTCCATGCTTCTTCAATTTCTTCTTCACGTGAAGCTTTCTTCCAGTTCATCATCTTTACCCTTTGAAGTCTCATCCAATTGCGCATCTAAAATTTCAAAGTTATAAATATAAGTAATTGCACTTAAACACTTACATAAATAAAAAAATCTTTAATAAATCATAACGTAGTAATAAAATTTCAACAGAACCTCCACTTAAATTAAAGATTAGCAAAAAATTTTAAACATTTTGCAAACTTCCGCATGCATCAAATAATTCTACAAGTCAAATATAATCACCTTCATGAATCATAATGTATTATAGAAATTCCAGCAAAACCTCTCTTTAAATTTAAGATTCTTAAAAATTTCAAAACATTTGAAAAATTCCACTTGCATCAAATAATTCTACAAGTCAAATACATTCTTCTTTAGTGAACCATAATGTATTACGAATTTTAGCAGTAACTCGCCCTTAAATTAAAGATTCACAAAAAAATTTAAACATTTTACAAACTTCAACATGCATCAAATAATCATCTAACTCAAATATATTCAAACCATAGTGCTTAAATTATTGGTGCAAATTTATGAGTTTCATTTGTATAGAACATAAAATAGTAAAAAGCTCAAAAAATCATCAAAAGTTAGAGGGTCAACATATACTAAAAGCATTAACAATTCTTGAAATAGTAGTTTAGCTAGCAAATGTCATTCAACTCAATGATAGAATAAATTGTCAAGTTTAGGAGATGAGTAAATGTTCAAAATAACAATCATGAAGGTGGATGCTCTTAAGTTGGTCACATGGAGGTAACTTAAGATATTCTAGCAAAACTTAAATTATTACCTTTTTGATCGTTCACTTTTGAATAATCAACGAGCAGGAGAACATCCATCATGAGAAGATGTTTGAACATGAGGCCTATGTGAGCTTCCAACATTTGAAGTCTGCCATGTAATAAAAAATATCAATTAATTGTCTCATTTGTAATTTGAACATAATTAATAAACTTCAAGTATCAACAATAATGTCGATGAATTACTTGATTGATGTTGATAGGCAGTTGAATTCCAGCTTCTCCAAACATGCATATATGTTATCTATTTGTGATTAGGACATGCATCCCATGTTTTATAAGTAAAATCCAAATCTGTGGTCATTTTGTTTGCTTTGTAATATGAATTAGGTAATCGGACGCCTTCAGAAAATGCTTCTATCAACAACTCAAGCAACAAAGTAAAGGACTTATCTGTCCAACCACTCATTACTTTCAAGCTCAACATACGTACAATGAATGAAAGTTGAGTGAATTTCTCACATCCTGGATATAATGGTTGTTCTGCATCTTTTATAAGGTTAAAAAAGGATCTGGTTTCTTCGTTAGGTCCAAACACTTGTGTAGATTCACTCAAGTTTTCAGTCTTCGCATCATCAATATTAGGAATCCCAAATGCATCATGTACCATTCCAACCATATCATCATGAAACGATTTATGTCTTTCTTCATTATCTTCATAACAATCTGAATGAGTAATAGATTCACCATGATAAATCCAATTTTTGTAATGATTTAAGAATCCATTTAAAATAAGATGTCCTTTAACCTTTTCTCTTGACTTCAAAAATCTATTGCAACACTCCTTGCATGGGCAATAAATTTTTTCCTTTGTCCCGTTATTGGCATAAGTGAAATCTAAAAATTGTTCATACCCATCCATACATTCTTGAGAGTTTGATCAACTAAAGATATCCAACTCTTATCCATTATTTATCCACTGGGATTATCAAACATGACATTAACACAAATAAATTAAGATTATTACAATAGAATATATTAATAATCCCTAGCAAGTGTACGAACATGAAATTACAAACAACTATAACATCAAAGATTAAGCAATTACCTCAATACATGATTCTAATGCATTATAATGTTGATCATGACATGCTTTACTAGTAAAATAAATATGAAATATCCTACCAAATACACACATTGTAGGAATGTAAGAAAATTAATGTACATTGGCAAATTCCACAAAATATTTGGAATCCCATTAGGCCTCCTACTGGGTTACATGTTAAACTATGGCGTCAGGGTAATTTATCAATCAACCACATTATAGTATCTTTTGAATTCGTCGAATTTGCAGAAGAAGTTTAAACTTATACCAATTACTTTTTTGATGAAAACCATGGTGTTTTAGGGGATTTGGATTGGAATGATTACTGGCACATTCGCACAAACTTGCGTTCTCCTCATCCTGACCTACAGACAAAGTGGGACAAAGAGGTAAAGCATTGATTTGTAAACAATGCAAATTGCTATATGTATATATATATATTTTTTTTATCTTAATTCTCCTATGATATAATGGTTTTCAGGCTTCTGGCGCAGAAGACAGGATACGAGAATGGGGAGGAAAACATGATGACAAGGGGACAATGAATGGCCGAGTAGATTCCTAGATTCACAACAAAAATTTACTATGAGATTTCCATAGTAATTTCATGGCTTATATATAGAACTGAGTCTTTGACATTATCTTAACAAAATATATCATCCACTTGTCCCCACCATCTCTAAAGCAGTTTTTCTGCACCTCATACAAATGTCTCATGTTAATCCTAAATTCCGTCTAGCTAATTTATCATATTTTTATCTCACCGAACATATTAAGTAGATATTCACTTGTTCACTTGCGCAAAGTACGTTTCAGTTGATATCTATACATGGATTCCTTCGAGTTAAAATGATTTTCAACCTAGTACTAATATCGCGATGTGTTTTCTCACAAAGCACCGTCAACTATGGAGCATAACATTAGGCAACGTATACCGAGATTGTTATCCAAATTTAATGACACTAATTTTAGCCCGTACCATAAATGTGTCCTCGAGCACTGTTATTCGATGCAGTATATATCGAGGGCCCAAATTAAAATCACAAATCATTGTAAGATCAAACAAAATAAGCAAACAAAACATCAAACTGTCAATTAACCAAAAAAAGCAAAGAAGAAACATGTTTTGAGATGAAAGAGGGAGAACTCACGACGAAGGAATGTGAAGATGATCGGGGAGCAACGATCGGGAGAGGATGACCAGGGAGGATGACGAGAGAGGGTGAGGGGAGCAAAGAGGCGAGAGGAGGCGAGAGGGTGAGGAACACGACAACAAAGAGGCGAGAGGACGACCAGGGAGCAGAGGCGCGATGGTGAGGAACACGACGACGCATAGGCGTTTGGACAACAGGGAGTAGAGGCGTGACGGAGATGCAGGACGACCAGGGAGAAGAGGCGCGAGGATGAGCAGAGGCGTGAAGGAAGATGAAGTAGAGGCGCGAGGACGACGATGGATCAGAGAGGACGACGAAGTAGAGGCGCGAGGGGTGCGAGGACGACGACGACGAAGTAGAGGTGCGACGACGAGGATGACTACGACCGCGGATCGGAGGCTTGAGGACGATGATGGAGATTTTGGTGTGAGTAATTGGGCACGATTTGGATGAAGGAGGTGGAGGTGTGGGACGAGAAGGGCGGGATGAAGTTATTTAGGGAACAAAAAATGGGATGGAGATTGCGGGGGTTTCGCGCGTGAGTAAAAAATTGTGTTTTCTTTTATTACGGTAGAATGATTGTGAGCAAACACACTTTACGTGACGAAATTTTTTTACCTTTTTATGATGGAAAAATGTTCTTCTCTTAAGCTTCTTTTCATCACGCAAAATCTAAATCGTGACAAAAATAAGTGTTAATGTATAAAAGCTTTGTTTATGATTAATGTACCGTCACTAAAACGCCTATTGGATACGCTTATTTTAAACCGTGACCAATGATTCGTCAAATTTGTAGTAAAAGCTCAAATTTCTTGTAGTGTATCTACTTGAGGATCGAACGGATGTAAGGATCCTGTAAATTAGAACGACAAAGTGGGTAGACCATAGAACGTCTAAAAATCCTACGAAATTATGAAAAAGATCCTCAACAACGGCGCCAAAAACTGACACGTGTTGAGCCTGTACAATAAGTTTCTCGTACATCCTTATTATTTGTAATAGTGATAAGTGGGATCGTTTTCGCAGGGATTTATCAAACTTTTCTAGGAAATTCTATCAGTAGTTTTTGTTATTTTTTTACTTTAATTTAATTAAAACGGGAATTAAATGTCGCTAATTCAAACTATAACCTATAATATTTAACTAAATTAATTAAACTAAGTTAATTAACTTACCTAAATATATAACGTAAATAAAACAATTCAAATTCACTAATATCCAAATAAATTCAATTCAATAATAAATAAATATCTAAACAAACATCTAGAATAATGAAACATCAATCCGTTTTGCATCCAAACATGTTTCTTAAATCATATAGTAATGAGCATACTTTAATCTGTTAATGAAGTATTCTAAATGATTAAACTCTAATCATAAGTAAACAACCTTTATCAAGTCATTGGTTCTCCTACTACCGGTGGAAAAACCACGTTCTAATTTTATTGAATTAACCCTTCGAATACTAAAAAAAAAATAATTTTAGGCAATAAAACCGCATTACACTTGGTGAAAACTTCGAACTACTAAATCTAATACCTTCAAAAACCCAGTTTAATATTAAACTTAGATCTCAATTCAACTAGGACATCTAAACGGTAATAGACTTTTTAAACAATCTTAGTTACTACTTTACACTAGATATCGAATCTGAATATCACAATACACATTTTAGACTATGCATCCAATATAAAGTTTCATGATTAAAATCTACAAATAATAATCTATTAAATTAATGAATTAAAGAAAACAATTGGTTTAAAGCATTAAGCATAAAATCTTCTCATCATGACTACATCACAAAACGGATCAAGTTTATGTTCGTACTTTTTTTAGATTAATAAACTACTCACTCATATTCATAAATAATATCGCAATAAAGTAAATAAAAGACATAGAAAAATACCTCTAAATAAATACTTTGAATCTTCAAATCGTCTCAAAAAATAATGAACAATAAAGCAATAGACTAAAACAATAAACTATGAAAGTAAACTATGGCTCTGGGAGCAATAAAATATTGATCTAAGTACTCAAGGGCAACTGATTTTATAGCCTAAGGTCATATACATAGTATTCTAGGTAGTACATATCCCAAACTAACTCAAACTTCTTGTGGTAATCTAAAATTCTCGAAATTGAACCTAGCGATTCCTCAGTGATTCCACTTATTGCTCAAGTCACTAGGAAAATCTTTGAAAAACTGCCTCTGTATTCCACCAATCTTACCAATAATTCCTAATATAAATCCCAAATTGTTGAGGATTCGCTAGCAGTAAATCCTAATTGATCTTTGATTCGTTGATGATTATTTGTATACTCTTTCTACTCGATCAAATCCTTCATTTTCTTTCTTTTTCATCCATTTCTTCACATATTCCAATCATTACCTGAAGTAATAAAAACAAGAGAAAAACTCGTGTAATATAGTCATTTACATCTAAAATTACCGTAAAATATATTATAATACATTGTCTAATTATTGACTTATCAACTATTTTGTGAAGTCGACATATGATTGTAGTTAAGGACTATAAATAGGATGGATTACATCCTTCTATATTTACAGTTCCTTGAAATATTACTATTTTGTTTAAATTCTTTTATTATGATGCATTTGGTTTTTACATGTATACTAGACAGTGTGGGATTTACTTGTATGACATTATCTAGTTTTTATTATTGGGTAATGACATGTTCAATTAATGGATATGAAGAAAGGAAATAGCGATGTTCAATATTCTGGTGATTTCTGTATGTTCTTTCTCTCTTTGAATAATAATTTGATTATTATTGTGTTTTGGATTTTGGGTTGTAAGTTAGGCTGATTTTCTGTTTTAAGATTTCGCGAATGAGTATATTATTGTAATGCTAGTATAATGACGAATAAAAATTCGAATTTAAGGCCAGATGGTTTCGTGAAATGGTTTATGGATCAATAGATTTGTTTGAGTGGATTGTTCTGATTTATAAATTCTAATATATAAACTGTTGTTGATATTGGTGAAGATGTGAGTCCTATTAGACGTTCTCCAACTGTTGTTTATCAGGTTTTTGGATTTTCGACAACCCTATTTATAAGGGAGACTCTACTGAAATGTCTTTAAGAAATCCAAATTTCAAATTAAAGGATTTTCTAATTTGATGTAGCTAAGAAAACGAAGATTTAAAATTTAATTTTGAGGATGGCCATTTATCTCGGGGATCTTAGAAAATAGATTTCAATTGAAATGTTTAGAAAATTTAGAGGCTGACTATATTATTAGAGGTTAGGGATAATCTAGGATGGTTAGGTGCCCTAATGACGAAAGGTCTGACAGGTAGACTCGAAGTCTTAGAACAATGTGATCTCTTTTTGACAAAATTTAAGTTTTTTAAAATTTAAATGTACTAATTAGAATGATTATGTATTTTTTACAATATATAAATAAAAAGGGTATTTTAATATCAATAATTTTTTATTACAATCTCACGAAGAGCAACTATTTCCTAATTTAGAGGCAACTTTGTCTTTATTACAAACTCATAAAGAGTAATTACGATCATATTGTCATGTAGTAAACAGACCAAACTAGTCATAGTAGACCAACAAAACTTAGGTGGATCATGATGATTTCATAAAGCCTAAGTAAGTCAAGTGGACCTGATGGACCCGCATAATTAACTACCAACATACAATAAACTTGGATTATTCCATCAAAATTCATGGTGGACTTGCATTAAATATCAATTTAAGGTCTAACATTTATCCAGCTCTAGCTACTTTAATGTTGTTTAATATCAATGATTCAATATACACAAACAACTAATTTTATTCTAAAGATAGAAATCCATTTTCTTGCAATGAGAGACCCACTTGCAATTTGTTCAACAAACTGGCTTTACTTTTTCCCAATATTTTTTTTGACGTAGAATGCTCATGTTTTTTATTCGATAAAGCCTAAAATCAGGCAAAATTTCATTCAACTATACAATGATTATGAAGTACAGCTTAACAGATCGCTAAAAGGTGTAACGTCTCTCTATTACAGTGTCGCCCCCAAGCAGGGTTTTGCCCCATATTTGATTAAGGCCCCACTTTTTAAAATATGTAATGTATATATGGGCATATTTTCTAATTACTAAAACGTAAATAATTCCAGGCATTTTAAGTTTCTTGTTCTTAGACATGGAGTTGAAAACTCATAGTATCAACATAAGAGCCCCACCACTTACAATCTTCTATATACATCAAGGAAAAGCTAAGTGTGTGTATATATATGGGTACTACTAAAATAGGAGTCACAAAAATACCTATGCCATGGGAACCACATTTACAATCATTGAGTTTTAATCTAACACATTAATCTATAAGTCATAAATGCATAAAACATTTAATGTACAATATATTTTGAGGGGTACCCATGGCATGGGTACATATTTGGACTCCATTGTAGGATTTCTATATATATATATATATATATATATATATATATATCTCGTTACACACACTAGAGTTTAATACATTTGAACCTGCTCGTTGCCCACACGAGGATTCAATTAAATCATCAACTTTATTTCTATTCACCGACAAAAAAATAACAATTTATTTTTATTATCTAAAAAGCATAATGCTTCATTTATTTATTGGTTTAATAGGATTTAATCTATTCCATTATCAAGATAATTACTCTATATTTTAAATAACAACTATTTTAAAATAAGATAAAAACAAATAATAAATCATAACATATCTTAACATAAAAACAGTAAAAATAAAAGTTCATGGGTGAGGGAAAAATTTATATTAGTGCTTCTATTATTGTATAGTATATAATATAGAAATAGATATAGTGGATCGACTACTTTTAAGTAATATATAAACCTAATTAAAAGAAAAACCATTAAAGAAAATAATTTGCTAATTAATAGATATTTAATTGAAGGGTAAAAACGATCATTCAAGTGATGGAGGAATCTTTAGTTATTGAAGCTTATTATTATCTAAAAAAAGTACACTACTTCACTTATAAGTTGGTTTAATAAGGTTTACTCCATTCTATTATCAAGATAACTACTCCATATTCTAAATAACATTTATTTTAAGAAAAAGATTTAACATGTCATGACATGAAAAACATAAAAACATTAAAAATAAAATTTCATAGGTGAAGGGAAAAACTGATATTAGTGCTTCTATTATAGTATAATAAAATATAGAAATAGATAGAGTGGATCTGCTATTTTTAGGTAATAAATATACTTAATCAAAGGAAAAACCATTAAAGAAAGTAATTTGCTAATTAATAGATAATTAATGAAAGAGTAAAAATTCCATTCAAGAGGAATCTTTAGTTATTGGTGCTGTTATATATACTAGTTTCAAGACGTGCTACGCACGATTGACCCGCTCGCTTCGCTCGCGGGAATTAATTTTAGTTAATTAACCAAAATTGAAAAGAACCACTACAATTAATAGAAAACATGAAAAACAATAAGTAGAAGGTGACTAACACTTGAAACTAATTGAACAACCCGATCTTCTAAATCTTCCTTATTTTGTAAAGTGCGGAAAAAACTTGCATATAGATTTTTCGCAAGCATATTAATTAAGCTTGCCAAAATTGTCTCTTTCATCCCATCAGAGCAATGCATTTGGTTTTGCACTTTATGATCAGTATCATAAAAGTACAATTGCAAAAAAGATGGATGCTCCTTGTAATGAAGTAAATTATTTATAAAATTAAATCATATAGACCAGATGAAAGAGGGCTTTTGGTGTTAAATTCAACATTGAATCAAGGGTGGATTATACCCAAATTTCTTTCAAAAATCTTGAATCAAATTGAACCATATAGACCAAATGATTAACTCACATTTGAATCGAACCTCTCCGAAAAAAAAAAAAAAAAAAAAAGAATTGGAGAGGAAAGGTTGATTAACTCACATTTGAATCGAAGAGCAAAGGAAAGCAACGAATGAGATGATGAAGGAAAGCAGGGAATGAATGATTTGAAGAGGAAGGAAAGTCGTTGATTAGTTGAGTTGTTGATCAATTTGAAGAGGTATGAGAGTCGCTGAGTTGTTGATCGATTTGAAGATGTAGTGTTCAAGATGTTGAAGAGGTAGCGTATATGGATAGATATATATGATAGATATATAGTTGCTTTTATATATATATCATAGATAAATATGGGGAAAGAAGTAAATATGATAGATACATATGGGCAAAGAAGTAAATTTCATTACCACTCAAAAATTTGATATTCGTGCTTTATATATATGATAGATACATACTATTCAAACTTAAAAATCGTAAAGTAAAGCTAACAACTTCTATCATAGTGAGTTCTTTCGTAAAATTCTTCACGAAAATCTTTTGTAAAAAAAAATATAAGTATAGTTAAATTATTAGACATCAGCTCACTCAAGGATTTTACATTTTTAAAACTCAATTCTCAAGAAATTACTATCTACTTTAAGACAACCATTTCAATTAATCTTTATCTAAAAAGTCGTATTTAAAGTTTTATTTTTTATGTTCAGCTTACGTCTGTTTTAAGTGAAGAAAATAAAGAACTATCATGAGTAGTAATTAATTTTTTTTTATATATCTCGATGGATCTACATTTATCTCGATCTCTAAATTTATTTTAGGCAAAAGAAGAATAAGCTTCTTATTTATGTCTACAAATTTTGAACCCTGAAAATTAAAGAAAAAGAAAAAAAATATATGAAAAGATTATAAAACCGTCAATAATTAGTTTTATTGATTCAAGAAACATGTCAAAACTATTTTTTTAAGTTAATGTTACAACTAGTTTAAGTGCAAAAAAAACTAAGCCAAAAAATCACTTGTGAGATTGTAGAGGTATCATTTGCCGAAAAGAGAAGGTTTTGGAGAGATTGTGAGTTCAACTCTCACTAAAGTAAAAAAATACATAAAAAGTTAAGGGCCCCATATTAAAAATTTCGCCCTGGACTTTGAAATACTTAGGACCGGCCCTGCTCCATTTTGCATGATAGATGTTTAGTAAATGCAAATCTAGCTAGAGTGTGACCCACATTACTACATTCTCGAGGTAATGTTGACACAAATCGCCAAAAAGGTTGCTTGCACATAAGCAAGACATCTGAAACAATTGCCCCATTTGGTCCCTCAATCTCCCTATTATTCTTGGTTTACTTTTTTTATTTTAATGGTTGTTTCACCAAGCAAATCTAAGTTGGATTCAAGAGTCGTTAAAAGTATATTCATTGGTTATTCTCCAGGACAAAAGGCATATAGATTTGTATAACATGGCCACACATACATGTTTTGTTTCAAGAGATGTGATTTTCTTTGAAAATCGTTTCCTTTTCATAAAGATTCGAAAGTTCAAAGTGTCCTCTCGCCTATTCCTTCGAAGATAATTCGATTATTTGAGAGACATTTCGGATGTTAATGCTCCTACATCGCCTAATGTACCTTCTTCTCCAAATTTACCTATTAATGAAGCAGCTTTTGATATCCCCAAGTTTGTCTCCTATATACTCTCCTTGATGCATTAGTACCTCATACTAATGATGATTTACATGAAGTCGTCCCCGCCTCCCCGATCTTTGTTGTTACTAGGAAAAGTACTCGTGCGGTTCATAAGCCTCTTTGGGTGAATGATTTTGTTCTCAACAATGTAGAATAACTTTTGGATCTACAAGGTTAAACTTCATCCCGATGGTTCATTGGATAGGTGTAAGGCTCGTTTGGTTGCAAAAGGTTTTAATCAAATTGAAGGTGTTGATTATACTTGATTCCTTTTCTCCGAGTTGCCAAGAATGTCATTTGTTAGAATTGTATTATCTTTAGCAGTATACCGCCGAGATTGGCCCTTACATCAATTGGATGTTAACAATGCCTTTTTACATGGATACATAGATGAAGATGTGTACATGAAGCCACCCGATGGTTATAATGTGGTTTCACCTAATCAAGTCGCAAACTTCATAGATCTCTATATGGTTTGAAGCAGCTTCTCGTCAATGGAATCATGAGCTTACAACCAAGCTTCAAACTTTTTAGTTTGGTCGTATGTTCAAGCCCCTACGCTGAGCAACATTGGTCCGTCGCCTCTTCATGTTTTAAGATATCTTAAGGGTACTCCTTCCAATGGTCCTGTTCTTCCCCGTCCAAGAAGATCTTTCTATGGTTGCCTATTGTGATTCAAACTGGCCGCTTGTCCTATTTCAAGGAAATCTATCACTCGGCTATTGTGTGTTCATGGGATCTTCTTTGGTTTCTTGGAAAGCTAAGAAGCAAGTTACGGTGTCCAAGTCCTCTCATTGTTGAGTGAATATCATAGTTTCTTCTTCCACAGCTTGTGAGTTGTTGTGGATTTCATATATTCTTAAGGATTTACATGTTCCTACTTCACTTCCAATTCCAGTATATTCTCCATTTTGCATGATAGATGTTTAGTAAATGCAAATCTAGCTAGAGTGTGACCCACATTACTACATTCTCGAGGTAATGTTGACACAAATCGCCAAAAAGGTTGCTTGCACATAAGCAAGACATCTGAAACAATTGCCCCATTTGGTCCCTCAATCTCCCTATTATTCTTGGTTTACTTTTTTATTTTAATGGTTGAAATAACTTTTTTAGTTTGGAGTATAGCTATTCGGCCATTAAGACAAGAAACTAGGGAGCAGCTAAGCAGACCCTTGTTTTTGCTCAACACACCCCAGTTATTTTTTTTTTTTTTTTTTGCTTTAACGATTTTGCCCCTACGTGAAATGACCAAACTACCTTTCATATAAAAGTGTTTTTGCTCACCCATATTGTAACGACCCGTATTTTTAATTCGATAATTAATTATAAATTATGAATTATTAGTGATTCAAAATTTGACTAAGAGCCAAGGTTAAACGATATGCTCAAATATTAAATGAGAAAAAAAATATATATTTGTGTTTAGGGTGCCTATTGCGTAATGTACAATTAATTTAATTCAATTTAAATGAAATCAAAGTATACCATTGGTTTGAATTAGTGGCTACGGCTTAAATTTAAAACAAATTATTAGTAAAAGGGCAATTAGGTAATTTGCCCAACAAATAAAAATACAAACAAACAAACAAAAAATAAAAAATAAAAAATCCCACGAAATAGGGCAAGAGCCTATTTTGTGTGCATGAAGAAGGGAGGAAAACCCCTTTTATTTGTGGTGTTCTTGAAGGACTGCACTGCGGCGCGACTCTGACGAGACAACGTGGCACCGGCGTGGGCACAGTTCCGGTGAGGGCGAGGCTTCGATGATGGCAGATAGCACAGTGAACATTGGCAGCAACAAGGAGAAGGAAATGGAGTGAGGTTCGCGAAGCTCGCAAAGAAGAAATAAGAAGAAAAAAAGAAGAAGAAGAAGAAAAAGAAGAAAAAGAAGAAGAAGAAGAAGAAGAAGAAGAAGAAGAAGAAGAAAGGAAAAAGAATGGGTTCGCAATATTGAAAAAAAAAAAGTATTGATCTTTGCTTAGGGTGCTAGAATCTTGGAGATGAGACTTCATAGCTATGATAAGAACCTTCAAACATATCTCGAGTTCAAGTTTGAGGTTAAAATCTATGAATTTATAAAGTTATTGCTAAGTTATGTTGATTTCTAATAGGTTTGACTCTTGTCGATTTCGAAATTGTTTTGTTGTTGATTAACTTGTGGTAAACATGCATTGTTCTAGTTTTTGTTTGCAATCTAATTTGATTTTTATGGATTCTTAGCCTTTGTTAATGATTCAAGTGATTTGGATAGATTTTGTATTAAATTGAGTAAAACTCTTTTTTTTTGTCTATTAAGTGTTTGATGGAATGTTCAAAAAAGAGAGCTTTCATTATTTTTATTGAACTTGAAAAGAAAATATTCGCTTGGATAAAATTAATGAGTTGATAGATAACTTGACTGGTTAATTGTTTAATTTTAATTATTAGTGGATGGCATTGTGGATCCTAGAGTTTGATTTAGTAAAGTAGAGATTTTAGACATAACTAAGAAGAAAAGCTTGATTGTTAAAATAGTTCATTGAACGATGCACTCTAAGTGCTTGACGTAATGCATGAAAGGAGGCTTATCTTCACTTTCAAAATTTAAGAGTTTAAATTTAAATAGGTTTGTTAATGATTGAAGTGACCAAGCCCTTGGGTTCATTTTGTAATGGTATAAGAATTTAAGTGGCAAAAGGAAAGAAAAATACTAGAAGTTAATATGGTTTATTTAATCTACATTCCATGTTCTTTATGAAATGCATTAAAAGAAGAAGTATCTTATTTTTCTTCACTTTGAAAGTTAGAAATTGGTATTAGAGGAAGTATTGGCTAGCTTTGGTTGGATTGATTGGAATGATGTTTTACTTAATTAAGTTCTATTTTGTTTGTGTTGAAGTCTAATGATAATAGAGCCCTCACTAGTATCTCATTATCTATATTATTAAATTTGTCATACATGTTTTTCTTTTAATTGATAGATCTTCCTTAATTGTTCTTTTATAGTTTGAAACTATGAATGGATGTGGTAGAGGACTTTTCAAGTGAAATTCATGTTGTTAGGCTTGAAGCTAATTTGATTAAGATATTAGACGTTTTTCTACTTAGTTCCATAAGATAAGTAGAAACTAAACTTAAATGAAATAGTGAAACTCATATAGTATGTTTTAGGATGTTTAGCCCTTTATGTAATGACTTGTGTCTTTAAAAGAATTAATTGATGAGTTAGTTCATTTGAGCTACAAACAAGACCTCTATTTAGCAAATGGTCCATAAAACAACTTTGCTATACTATGTACGATTGTAGATACACAAGAACGACTCAACTAAGCTTTTTGGATGATCGATTTGGTGTGGTGCTGTCAGGACCCGTTTTCCCAAATGAATCCCGACCGACCTAGCTCGATCCATAACTCGCTAACCAACTCTGTCACTGAGTTAAGAACCTAGCTAGTGAGCCTTCTTTCGAAGTCAACTCAATATCTTTCATCATCAATTTGAAATTTAAATGAAATAATTATAAATGCAGCGGAATATCATAAATTTGAACTTAATTCAATGTATCTACATAATGTCAACACTCGAAATCAAGAGTTAATTAACTAGCATAAATACTCCTTTAGTTCAGTTTATTTCAAATCCCAAACCCATGATAATTAATATAAATAAAAACTAAGTTTTGGTTCGATCTCGAACCATACCAATCAAAAATCAGAAGAGTCCTTTAGACGGTTGGAGCTATTCCTTTCCCCTAATCGACTATCGATGAAGAACCTGTGGGGGAAAATTGTTGGGTGAGCACAAAGGGCAACGGTGCTCAGTAAGTTTAGGTTAAGTTACTGGCTTTATGAATATTCCATATAATAAATGCAACAATAAATAAAATTCATGGCTTGGAAATATTTAATATGACGAAAGAAATAAACAAGAAAGAATATAAACGAAATCATAATCAATGCATCAAAATGTGCAAATGCTAGACATGTATGACCTAAGACATGTATGAGCTACTGTGATATACTCATCAATCACGCTGAAGTTCGTGAAGATTGACCTTACTGTGGCCATAGCGACATCAACACTTCATTCCCTTACATTGTGAAAGATTTAACTATCACCAAGTCCACAAACTAATCCAACTGGACTTAGCACCTACTACCAAACATTTATTGAGAACATTGGAGTTAATCGTATTCTCAATTAATAAACATTAATTCTGGGCGACTGCCCTTTTTGTTATTCTCACTTGCACGGTCCAACTGTCCCGAACTTTTAGTATCTGGTGCAAGGACTCCTAACGAGCTCCACTAAGTCATCTACATACAATGTCTAACAATGCACCCTAATTTACCCGTATGTCCAACCTACATGATTCCTATAACATAGTCTAATAGAAAGGTAAATAATCATAAAACTAATAACTTAAATCTGAACTTACCTGGTACGTTATTTTCCAAAAATTTCTAATTGGCACTTACGAGCGCACACCGACGTTCGGTCAGCCTAAATAAGTTAAGTGTTGATTAACTAAATAAGTTAACTTGATAGGAAACCAATTCGAAATTCTTTTCGAAAACCACTTTATACTTACAACAACAACAACAACAACAACAACATAGCCTCAGTCCCAAATTAACTGGGGTCGGCTACATGGATCAAACTTTTCCATTGTGCTCGATTAAGTGCAACTGATGGTGAGCTTTCCAAACCATTCAAATCCCTCCTAATTAATGCATCCCATGTTAACTTTGGTCTGCCCCTACCTCAAAATTCATTTTAATTAATTTATTTTTTGTTTATATAAATATATATTTAGGTTTTAAGCAGTTGGGCATGGGTTCATCCTAGGCCCAATAGGATTGATTTGGTGAAAAGGGGGAGCACATGCGGTCCCCCCCAAATGCTACTGCGGCTGATGAAGTGATCTCCCTTTTTTCTTGTATGAACTTCTTTTACTTTCTTGCGCATTTAAGTTTGGAGTGATCTCCCGTTTTTCTTTCTCCCACGTTATTAGAAGAGATAAACAATCCTTCAATCATCCCTAATATCAAGTTTACCAAATTTTCTCAATATTATCTCTTTCCTTATTTTGGGTGGATACTAGATTAACAATCCTTCAATCATTCCTAATATCAAGTTTACTAAATTTCCTCAATTTCTCTCTTTCCTTATTTTAGGTGAGTATCCACGTAGGAATTTGTCAACTTGCCCGTTCTTACTCCCTTAGTTTCGGTCTCTAATTAAAGTTGGGTCCCACGTGGGCCCACGCATATGATTTTTTTGAATCTTAGGGTTTCTACTAATTCTAAACACAAAATTTTCACACACAATTAGGGTACACTTGTTACATAAAAAATTAGGATCGTCACAGGTGCTTTATGCTATTGTAAGTAAACCAGTAACAAATTCAATATTAATTTCTTTCTTTTACTTGCATATTTTGATTTAAAATGATACATATTGTTGGATTCTACTTCCCTAATGAGTGACCTAGGGTAGGAGTGGTCGAATTTAGTCGTTGCTTACTCGTGGGTTGAGCGTCCGAATCTCACTTGTGGCTCCCCGACAAGACTGAATCCTCTCTATGAGCATTTACACTCGTTTGGGCTCCTTAAGTGACTTCAAGGATTCCACTATGGCTGAGCATCTAGTTACGACTGTGGCACCCTTTGGAATTTACTTGGACTGTAGCTTAGGTGAGCCAACAGTGCCAATGGTTTGGGTACGGTCGAAGCGAAATTAGTCCCGCCGTACTAGTATTTGACACTTACTCGTAGTAAATTGACTTTGAGCGCATGTGTAAAGTGTCAAGACAACTTAAACGTTTATCTTTTTCTTTCGGGACACTTTGTCTCTACCATTGGCCATTATAATCTTTACATTATGCATTTTATTATTCTTTTCAGCTTCATTTCTTTCCAGCCTGATTTATAGATTTCTTTATTGTTTAATCTGAACTAATATTGAACTTCTTTTGGACTTACTCATTGGAATTGTCTCCTATATAGTGACAATTGCAGGTCTAATCTTTGAGCTTGTGAACATTGATGTGTGCCATACATAGGTCATTTGATGTATTTATATTATATGTATTACAATTTTATAAATGGGTATTTAGGTTCAAAGATACATGTATTTCCCTTTAACACTATAATTTGTACATTGTATTCGATGTATAGGGTTTCCACATTCTAGCTTCCACACTTAGAGCTCGTTGTATCTTTAATTTAATTGTTATCGAGTTTTCACTGCATTTAAATTCCGCTGCAAATGATTATATATATATTATATGCATATACTCTATTGTGTGGACTATCAAGTATTGAAGATTGGTTGATGAGGCTGACTAGGTCTTTATTAACTCCATGCTAGTTTACTGGGAGTTAATGGAGGTCTAGTGTCAGGTGATGCCTGATTTGTAGGGTTGGGGACGTCACACATATCCTACCTTTAAAACCCCCAATCACACAGCTCTCTCGATCCAACCCTCACCACCGTCTGAATCCGGTAATTTTTTGGTTAAATCAGGTTTAAAATCCTTCTTTTAGGCCTTTTACACCAACTTGTTGGTCAATTTAGTTTTTTCCTATTTTGTTTATTTTTATGTTGTTGTTATTGGTAGTGATTAGGTTTTTGATTTAGGGCTACAATCTCTGCTTTTGAGGCCAAAATATAGATGGATTCGTTAAGAGTTCGTCGTTTATAATAAAACAACCTATTTTTCTTTCGTTTTCATGATTGTTTTGGACAGTTTCAAAATTTTCTTCTTTGTTCTTGTCACCCCCAGTTAAAGAGGCATTGAAAAGAATGAAAATAGGGAAAACATGTGCCCCAGATGAAATACTCATAGAGGTTTGGAAATGCTTAGGAGAAATTAGATTGACTTGGTTAACAAAACTTTTCATTAAAATTTTACAATCAAAATGGATGCCAATGGATTGGAGAAGAAGCACGCTTGTGCCAATCTTCAAAAACAAAGGAGACATTCAAAGTTGCTCAAACTACCGGGGAATTAAACTTATGAGTCACACTATGAAACTATGGGAGAGGATAATTGACAATAGGCTAAGGAAAGAAACAACAATATCAGAGAACCAATTTGGTTTCATGCTTGGGAGGTCAACTATGGAGGCGATTTTTCTTGTAAGACGATTGTTAGAAAAATATAAAGAAAAGAAAAAAGATCTTCATATGGTATTCGTAGATTTAGAAAAAGGCATATGATAGGGTCCCTAGAGTTGTTCTTTGGTGGGTTTTAGAATGAAAAAGAGTGCATGCTAGATACATAGACTATATTTAGAATATGTATGATGGAGTAGTAACGAGTATAAAGACATTTGGAGGAGCTACAAAAGAATTTCTCATTACGATAGGACTACATCAAGGATTGACTTTAAGCCCATATCTATTTAATTTAGTTATGAATGAACTAACTAGACATATTCAAGAGGATATACCATGGTGTATGCTATTTGCAGATGATATTGTTTTAGTGGATGAAACTAAAGATGGAGTAAATAGGAAATTAGAACTCTGGAGGAATACATTAGAATATAAAGGCTTTAAGTAGAGTAGGACGAAAACCGAATACATGCACTGTGAGTTTAGAAACACTAGACATCGAGATGACGGAGTGATAAAATTAGGGGAAGTAGAAGTTCCTAAGGTAAACCACTTTAGATACCTAGGATCAATCATACAAAATGATGGTAACATTGAGAATGATGTCACACATAGAATTCAAGCTGGATGGAAGAAATGACGGAGTGCAACAGGGGTGATTTGTGATCGAAATGTTCCAACTAAGTTAAAAGGAAAATTTTATAGGACCGCAATTAAGCCAGTAATGCTATATGGAAGTGAATGTTGGGCGGTAAAGCAACAACAATTACATAAAATGAACGTAGCAGAAATGACGATCCTTAGGTGGATGTGTGGTAAAACTCGTAAAGATAGAATAAGAAATATAGAAATTCAA
This sequence comes from Stephania cephalantha, assembly GCA_039657325.1. NCBI lineage: Eukaryota > Viridiplantae > Streptophyta > Magnoliopsida > Ranunculales > Menispermaceae > Stephania > Stephania cephalantha. The sequence continues at coordinate 35,909,637 of CM077574.1, read as the reverse complement.
AGACAAGTAGGAGTAGCACGAATTGATACAAAAATTAGGGAAGGGCGGTTGCGGTGGTTTGGCCACCTGCAAAGACGGCCTACAAATGCCACAGCTAGAAAACTTGACTCAATAGAAATTGTAGAAATTCGACGAGGTAGGGGCAGACCAAATTTAACATGGGATGCATTAATTAGGAGGGATTTGAATGGTTTGAGAAGCTCACCATTAATTGCACTTAATCGAGCCAATGAAAAAGTTTAATCCATGTAGCCGACCCCAGTTAATTTGGGACTGAGGCTATGTTGTTGTTGTTGTTGTTCTTGTCACCCCCAAGTTTTAGTAATACAAGGCCAAAACCCCTAAAGTGATCTCGATTGGCTCTTATCGAAGCCTTTTAAAGAGGTCTCAGTCAGCTCATACATAAGCCTTTGAAGATGACCCAGTCTTGACTGTCTCCCACCGAGTCCTTGGAAGTCGGCCGAGTCCATTTTAGGGACTCGACCCTATATGATTAAAAATCGCGAGCGACACTTCTTCATTTTTAGAGTACCGATGAGAATAGATCCAAACTTGTTTAGAAAAACTCTTCAACAACAATTCTGACTTAATATAAAAGCTCTATATTGGTGAAAAATGAGAAATGAGGAAGATTGAAGGGTGATGGGGTGAGAGAGAGGTGAAGGTAATAAGGTGATCAAGAGTAATTAGTGGATTTTAGAAAAAAAAATGGGGAACATTTAGCAATTGAAATTCAAATTCAGGACATGCATGAGTAATGAGGTGCATTGACCAAAAACTGAAGTCCCTTTAGCGGCTCTCAAATACTATTCGAATACTAATTTTGTCAATGAGTTAACTATGAAGTCTGAAGTATAAGGTTTGGGGTGTCAAGGCCTTGATATAAACGAGCATTTGTATTGTCCAGACCTTACTCGGTTGAAAATTGGGATAAGTATGCCTTACCCAGATTCAATTTACTTCTAATCCGGGTTGTCCAAATGTCCGGATGTGCGAATTTTTTTAAAATTATTTTATGTTTAAAAGCATTTTTAATAATTAAAAATCATTGTAAATTCTTTGTAATATAATATTCTCTAACATAATTTTATAAAGTAATGTTGAAGTTGTATTTATTATTTTAAATAACAAGACATTATAATAATTTTTGTTAAAAGAAAAAACACATAATATTATCTCAAGCAATTTAGCAAGTATCGAAACTAAAATAGTACATTTTCTATACAAGTGAAGTTTCCTTAATTCTATTGTTTTTGTGAATTATACAATGTATGGAAGTTTAATTCTCAAAATAAAATAGGAATCTTTTGAAATTCGAGCTGGTCCGAGCTTAGAAAGTCTTGTCCAGACCTGACCCAAATTCTAATTTGGACATCAAAGCCTTGCCCATACCTAGCCCAGATTTATAATTATCGTCCATACTTTTTTTCGGTCGGACAAAAAATTGACACTCCTATAGGAAGTGATGTTGAATGTGTTGGGCTTTATGCAACTCATCAGGCGACTATGGGCCATTTGATTAAGAAATACGCCTATAGGCTTTCAGGTAGGCTTACTTTACTGGTTTCTTTCATAGACATCCCTCTCATGTGAACATTTGGGACCAAAACAAATTAAGTATGTTTACTTTCTTAATAGAAATTTAGCTTGTTCAAATATATATATATATATATATATATATATATATATATATATATGGGAAGCGGCTATTCGCACCTGGATTTTTGCTTCTTGTACCTCATTACTTCGATGTACCCCATTTTTGAATTTTTTTTTTACTATGTTTACTCAACATTTTTGTAAATTATACCAAAACTTCCCTCACTTCCAAAAAATGTTACCTCATCTCCTACTTACCTTCCAAATTCGCGTGCCCCATTACCTAAGTCGTGACAACCATCATACATTCGTTGTTATGAACCCTTGATAGGGTTCTCCAGTGTTGTTGGAGCATTTAACTGGAAGGAAACTTGCCGAGCAACAGTAGCCAGTAGTCGTGGAAGTGACAAAACTCCAATTATTTCTTCGTTTTGTTTTGATATTTTGGTTAAGTATTTTGCCCAAATAGTTTATGGGGTTATGTTCTTGAAGAGTTTTCATGTGTTTTGGCGGTGTTTTGTGTTGTTCGGTTGCAGGGGATACGATTTTAGGTTTGCTGGGTTTTCAAATGGGGTCTGGAAAATGAACGGTCATAAAGAACAGAGACCTTATAAAGGGTCTCAGAGACATAGCTGTTAGGTTTGAAAGGATAGCGGCCAAACATAACCAACGTTCTTTCACAGGTATCGGCCAATGAAAATCGCTACCAATTGAGACCTATCAGTCCATTTCCACCGATACCCCTACCTATTGTGCCCAGCTCAATGCAACCAATATGTAGGAAATTGCATTTCTTGTTAGGATGCGTGGAGCTGTGTTCATGATTTTGTTGTTGTGTTTAGGCATGGGAAAAAAAATGTCTGCATGAAACTATCATTTACTACATCAAATTAGGTATGCAGAAGCCAGTACCGCAGGGTTCCGAGTTGAGGCTCCGCAGCCCGAAAGGAAGCGTTTGACTTCATCTTACCTGAAGCAGCTAATGGAGAATAATCCCAACCCCTAAAAGCGACGAGTAAGGCATGCTAATGAGAGTGAAGAGGCTCAGGTGGAGACTAAAGTTTTACATGGGGGTGCAACATCTTCCATAGGGGAGAAAGTTGGAGTCATAAGCAAAGGGAGAGGTGCTAGTGGATCGAGCGAGGCTACTGAAGGGAGCCATACACCATCATGTGATTCTGCACACAACTCGAATAACAGAGAAGACTTGGTTGGTATATTGGCGGCTGATGTAGTCAGTACATTGGCAGCAGATGCAGCTAAAATGGCCACTTCATTTCCAAAGGGGCCGACGAATTTATCGTCGTTTCCGTTTTTCCGAAATTACGTCTTGGCAGATATTTAAAATAACTAGGTACATGTTGAATGTACATATTCTTTAGTTAATGCGTTCAATTTTTTGGTACGTATGTTGCTTGTATGGAAATGTTCTTATTTGAAATATGATATTTTTATCTTTGTAGGACCGAGTATATTTAAAGTACATCAATCACGGTTATTAGATCACTATTTGGAATACAATCACGCGGCACCCTGAGAAGGAAAGGGTCAGCAAGCTCATTCAAGACTCCAGTTTAGGCCCGTTGGGATACATCTAATAAGATATATGTAATAGGGTATATGTGTCTGCCATTGCGGAGAGGTGGCAACTGGAGACCAACACATTCCACTTACCCTTCAGTGGATAGCTTTCACATTAGATAATGTGTACATATTGTGACGGCCCCAGTTCCACAATCCTAAACTGGGCCCCGCCCGGCCTAGACTTACGTAGACCCCCGAGCCCGTCTCGTTGAGTCATGTAAGCCTAGTCAGCCTTCCTTTACCATTTACCTTTTATCAAGTAATTAAAGTTGAGTTAATCAAAATGAAAACTCCAAAGATACACAAGTTAAGACAACATAGAGTGTGGAAACCCCGAATATGTATATCATAATCAATGAACAGTCAGATGAGAGTAAATACAAGATATACATGTTCAAGATCTCTCAAAAACCCAAATCCCAGTGTTTCAAAAACTAGTATATCTAATAATACAAAAAATCACCTATGTCAGACAAGTGGAAAGAACTGCTCCGGTATCCTCAAATGATATCCCCTAGCTATGGAGCCCTCCCCTTGCCGGACTGTGGATCTGCACTCCGTCAAATACGAGAATGACGAGCCCAGGTAAGTAATGCCAAGTAGGACATATGTACAACATTTCAAAATAAATAAATCAGTCTAATTCATGCATATAGAAATAAAAGAATAGGGAACGCATGAATATAAAAGACTGTCAATAAATCAATCGATAAGTGAGGGTCCGGAACACGAAAATCAAATAGCAAGGAGTCCCGACCAAAAGGTCGTCGAGTCGCGGCAAAAGCCCAGTAAACTCAGGTTCAGGACGAGACACAGCCTACCAGCCCTAACCCTTGCGACTATGAGATATACACAGATCCAGATAAGTGCCCCTGACATACACTCAATTGGGAGATATCAACAGCATCCAGATAAGAGCTCATATAACAGACAAATAGTAACCATGACTCACTTGCCAATGGACCACTCAACCAATGACAATTTTAAAAGAAATGATGAACAGAGCAATAACAACAAATTAAAGCTCAAGAAATAACTGTAAAATTCCTCACTGGCTTACGAACCTGTATCCAAGCTAATACGTACTCAAATCGATTATGACACGCCTCCAAATCCTTACCCAATACCCGACACTAGTAAACTACGCCCCTGATAATCATATGGGTAAATTTATATTGTGTTAGAGCCTATTTAAGAAATTTTTCGATTTTTAAATCCCAAAATTGCTCAAATTAGAAAAATTATAGTGGTGGCACACTTTTCGAGGAAATTTTTCTGTGTAAAAACTTCCGACAACTTCAAAACAATTTTTTCTATAATTTCCTCTACCTTTTTTTATTTTTTTCCTGAATTTTCTTGATTTTTATTTGATTTTCTGTTTTTTTTCAAGGAAATTTTTCGGTGTAAAAAATTCAGTCATTAGGTGGGCCCTGCCCTTCCCCCTCGCTTTCGTTCATGAAAGAGAGGGGTTTCTTAACAGAGGCATAAGACGCCTCTGTTTCTTTTTTTTTTCTTCTTCAAGACCCTCTGATTGCCTTGCCAAATGCACATATGAGATGTAAAATCAACCCCGAACCCAACATTTAATCCCCCAAAATCAACAACAACAACATAGAATTCAAGAATTATTGAAATGACCAAGCTATGTTAATGGAGCGGGAGAGGCTACCTAGCTTGATGATATCCTTTTCCCTGACCAAAGCTTAAATGGGCACACTTCTCTTCTTTTCCAATGAACTCCAGCAGCCTCTCTTCTTCCTCTCCTCCTTGCCTATCGATTTAATTAAGAAGATAAGAAACCAATTGTTGACTTATATGTTCAATTTGACTATGTTGATAGCTTTAAATCTTAGCCATTGGTTCATGTGTACACACGTATCTCGAGGATTATCTCATGGACCACCTTGTCCCTCTTGTCCCTCAAGTCACCATTGAGTGACTCAACAAGTTGATACCTTGTCTCATGATGGGTGAATACATGTCTCGATGCACATCTAGTGCTTCATTGTTTTATTTTCACTAACTATAGTTATATTAATGTTTATATTTAATGTGAACATATTAGCCACTTATTAAACAAACATAAATTCACATTTAACTCACATTAGACTTACCCCATAAGTCGATACCTTAGTCTCACATCGACACGCAATTTGAGGTACGCCTCCGCTCGTCTCGACACCGATATTCCCAGCGTGTACCTTACCCGCTCATTTTCGAAATTAATTAGTTTAAATTGTTCAATCTTTTGGTATAATAAATAATACAAGCATCAAACGAAAATACCATACCTCGGTGTCGACTCTCGAGATTTGGACATGTGTATCACGACAAGTGGGTCCCACGCACGACCCAAAAATGCCACGTGGCACGAGTTAGATTTTTATGGTCATTGCACATATCCTCGGGATCCCTGTTGCTAAAAAGACAATTGTTCCGAAGGCCAAGGATTGCAGTGGAGTGATAGAAATGACTAGTCGGCTATTAGTGGTGACAGTTAGGCAGCCAAGGATGAGATTAAGAGATTTCTAGAACATAAAGTGAGTTTGTCGTGGTTGAAGGATCAGTTCTCTCCTCCGATTAAAAGAGAGAGACTCCCAAATGGGAAGAGAGGAGATGACTAATATCCTCCGCTTGATTGCCTATTACAATTCTATATCATATACCTTCTTGGGGCTATCGTTTTTACAGACAAGTCTGGTACAAGAGTCTTCATTAGTCTGCTTCAACTTCAAGACAATGTGGAGAACATTAGATCACATGGGTGGGGGCTACATTGTCGTACAAGTACTGTTAACTCGGCATTATTAGTCGTGTCGGGGCCAACCAAATTGCCGATTACATGACCTTGCTAGAGGTATACCACTACACCATTATACTTGTTTTTAATTTCATTTGTTAAATTTGTAACATTGTTTCCTCTAAGGGTGGATGTATGACCACATTCCATTTATTGAACCCAATTCACATAACGATTACAAGCCCGATATGCCCCAGGTGATGAGGTGGTACCTTGACAAGCTTAGATCCCACGAGGTTAGCCACTCATATTGAATGCATTTATAGAAGAAACATGTTTACTTAATGGAGAATAACATAAATATTTCTTTTCTTTTTCCTGGGTAAATTGGATAATACTTCGAGGGGCTCACCCCCTGTTAGTAAAATTTCATTCTACAACAAATTCATGCGATATATGGATATTATTGAACCACACAATTAAGATCGGATGTTGAGGCAAATGAGTTACGTTCAAGGTAGACCGAGAGAACTTTATCGACCTTTTAAGCTGGATAGGAGCAGCTTGAGAACGTCAATACTCCGTGATGTACTCATTCGATCTGCAATTTTGGGACTATTGGGAAGCCAACCTCTTTAGTAGTGAACGACACGGTAAAATGGTAGAACATCCATGCCAAGCTACTGAAGATTATCTTGAATGGTTTCAATCGATCAGTCTTCCTTTCACGTGTAATCCTGAACTCGCAAGCACGGTTGTGCATGAAGACGAGACTACTTTGGTATGAGTTTTAACATTATATCATTAATGTTTTCCATTATACGTTTTTTATGATGTAAGTTCTATTGTCTGACATTTTTTGTTCTTTGCAATAGCGTAATCGTTGTGCACTCGATGTCAATTTGCAGTTCTGAAACATGCCAGAGTCCCGCGGTACGAAGGACAATGCAATCAAAATGGCATATCAAGTAATTAACTTCCTATCGGAAGTTGCATACTGTACCCAGAGCTCTACTGCTCCAAATAAAAGCGAGGGTGGAGCTACAACATCTACCGCAACGATAATGACATACGGGCAGAAAGCAAAACAACCCATTATAATGTATTTCAAGATTTTTGTGTCTTTTCTCATGAATTTGAGAATGTGTGAACGTTCAATCATTTGGTTTCTATGTTGTACAATTCATATTCTTTATTTGCAATTTTTTATTGTTAATGATTGTGGAAAGTTTGTTATGAACAATTTGTTCTACTACAATTTTAATTTTGATGAGTTGCAATTGACATCATGGTCTCGGTGAAGCAAAAATTTGGTGTTTTCATTTCAAAATTATATGCATTTTGTAGGGCCGAGTTGCAGGTCCACCGTTTGTGGGTTACTTTCAGCGTGACACTTTCGGCACGCACTCACAATAGCGGTGATGCAGGACTGTCATCGTTTGCTAAGTATCGGTGGTATGAGATCGATTGCTCACACGCACTTACTTATCAAGGATATGAAAGGGATATAGAAGTACACTTGTGGGTTATACGGAGATTAGCCAACGCATATGGCCGATTTGTTTATTAGCCTAAAAGTAAAACAACATCGAGAATGTTTCACAAATCTCAACTTTCACGGCTAGCACACATTTTATGTCATTTCCATTAAATATAGGGTTAACATAGTAATGACTGGGGTATACGACCTATAGCGGTCATACCTAGCCGTCATTATTGAACGAATTTCAATTAATCAGTACCGATATTTGTACATAAGTGTCGGACATGTATGGCTGACATTATATGTGATTATGTTTATAAACTTCTTGATGGGGTACATAGAGTATAATAGTGGGGTATGGGAAGAGTGGCGATGAGTTGTCTCAATTAGGTTCATGTGCATAACGGTTGAGTAGCACCGATATTTAAACTAAACGTGTGTGGCGGTTCTGACCGACCACTGCAAAATAATAATGTATTCGATCAACAAATTGAAGTATCCAAATAACCGAACAAACAAACAGTTAAAGTACATCATGTATCCATGGTTGCATATCCAAGAACACGTTGATTACAAACAGAAAATATGTTCAAGTACATCAAATATCGAATTTTTCATCATAACCATCAAAAATGTATCAAATGAACCCAAAGAGACAAATGAACCAATGCACCACCCAAAAAAGAACAAGTAATCATAACCATCAAAAGTGTATCAAATGAACCCAAAAAGACAAATGAACCAATGCACCACCCAAAAAAGAACAAGTAATACAAGACCAATAAAGTACAATGTTTGTGTGTTATCTATATTCATAAACGTCCATGTACACTCATGTGTAACAACAAAAGGAAATAGTGCACATGCATTATAAAAATGGGTGCATGTCGTAACCTAATCAAGTATCACCATATCCGTAGGACAAACTGTCCGATGCTGTAGTAAAATGTTTAGATTGACCTCCCAAACTCTGCTTTGAGCCTCCGCATATGGTTCCATTGTGGCGCGGTTGGTAGTAAAGGTGTTTCGCCCCTCATGATTAGCTACAACAAAAAACATTCATATGAGCATTTAAGAATATGAACCACAATAAACCATAAAAATGAGTGTTACTACTTTAATGTTAAGAACTAACTCTAACAAAATTATTGCTACTAATGAGGCACAACCATATGAGGTGTCTATCAGGTAAGGAACGCCGCACCTCTAGTGGGGAACCGAATGCTGGACCCAGTATTGCACAACATGAAAATCCTATCTGATAACGATTTACAACAATGAGCCCCATGTCTGGAAAGGTAAGCCAACCAATTGACATACTAGGGCACTTAAAATAGTTAAGCGTATATCAGACCCTAGCGTAATTATCCTCAAGCTGAAAGTAATCCCTGTATATGGCATTGTTCTAGTCCATCTCTTCAATCATCTCCCTCCCCACCCCTTTCCATCCATCTTGTAGATCATAACCTAGAGCAATTGCGAATCGCCCTATAACCACAATTTAATGAAACGTTACCATAAGCAGGTCATTAGTATTAATTCGTGTAATGACACGTTACCTTAAGCAATTCATTAGTATTAATTTGAAAGTTAATTAACCCAAGTTAGGCTCATGATTAAGCCCGACTTGTCTCAATTAGCGTGTGTGGATTTATGTGCCATTTGGTGTTTGTATGGATTGTATTATGAATTATGAAAATAATTAGATTTATTGTCCTATAATTGAATTATTGAAAATTGTTGGACACCTAATACTGTGTTTAGATTAATGGTGTTGCACATGAGTAATGGGGTAGCGTGCTCGCCCGACTAAGCTCATTGGCGTGTATGACGAAATTACAAACACATTAATTTATAGGCGCATATATATATTTATACATATTGGAAATAAATAAATAATTGATAATTGGTGGGTGTCTAGTGACACGCGAGGTCGAAGGTGACTCGCGTAGGACGTACAATAGTATGCACCCCTAAAGGTTTTCGTTGGCACACACTTCGAATTTATAGACGGGAAATATAATTTATTTATATATATAATTATATATATATAAATGAATCCTAAAGTTTAAATCAAATAAACTCTACAATGGATTCGCCTCAAGATACGTGTAGCGTGAGAATCGAAGAAGTTAATGAGTTGATCAGTTGGGATGGATGGATTATTCACACCTCGAGATGCATGCAAACACAACTCAAAGAAGATCAATGTATATGTGTATACATGTGTCAAATTCAGTGTCACTTTAAGGAATGTGATTTTGGTTTCTATCCTTTAGATCGGCCTCGATATTCGTGCATGCAAATTTCAAGAAAAGTTTAGAATTTATCATAAGTTAGTCAAGAGATCATGGGTTTGCTAGTAACCATAAAGATCGTCCTTGAGATACACAACACGTATCTCGAGATAGACTAAAGTATAAAATGAATAACAATTTTTAGATCTGCCTCAGATTCGTGCGATGCGAATCTCGAGGAAATTAATATTAATCCCTAACGTACAGATCGAACGCTGCTTCACCTCATCAACACATTTCGAGCCAGAGAGAGAAATCGAAACAGAGGAGGAAGAGACTGAGGCCGGGTCAAGGAATAAGAGGGAGAAGATTGAAACCCATGGGAGGTGAGATTATTGGTTGATGTGCATTATAGTTGTTTGTTGTCATAGTTGGGGATGTTGTTCGTTGTTGATGTTGTTGTGTTAATTGAGTTGTGGATGGGAGCTCGGTTCGTTCGATGAGGTAGATAACGCAAGAGGTTGTCTCACCTCCCATATTGAACTGGGGTTCAACCACAGTTCCAACGAAAAAAAAAAAAACCATATTCTTGAAATGGAATAGAGAAAGAAGAAGAAATGGGGTTTGATCTACAAACAGGGCTAAACCGAGTGTGATTCAAGGGTTAAACCACCCAATTTATAAAAAAAAAAAGGAAAAATGTTGGAAACTCATAAAAAAATAAAAAATCTAAAAAATAATATTTTAATCAAAAAATAGAAACTCATGAATTTCTATGAAAAATGAAGAATTCGAGATTTGTGCGAACTTTATAGCTGGGTTTTTACCTTTAAAAACGTGAAATGGTCGTATTGACCTAAAATTGGTTTCGTATTCAATTGGGAATAGTTTAAAGGTTCTAATTAATGAGTATTAGACCCAAATTAATGACAATTAGTGTAATTTAGATTTTTGGTCGATGAGGATAGGTGTTTGAATCTTGGGAATCGTGTAAGTCGGTATAAAGTTTGGAAAGCTTGACACAGTTAAGTAGGACTCGTATTCTTATCAACTATGCAACTTAATTTAGTATATTTAGTTTATATAGCATTATAGACTAAAAATGGGGCCATGTACCATGACTTAACTTGTTTTTATGTTAAATTCATGGAAAGGGATACGACAGGTGAATCAGACTATAGTGACGATGGAAGTGGTGGATCATTACCAGCACTTTTCTTTCGCAAACCTTGAGGTACCTAATTATTGTTTTCTATTTAAGTTGGTAGCTACGCTATGCCTAGATACACTACCTGAAATCACACGTCGATCAACATGTGAGTTTCTGTGGACCGTAATTCATGGTAACGGGAGTTTGCTGCTCAGTTTTAAAATGAAATACAAGTCACGCATAAAGTTGCAATTAACCTATGAACTTGCATTCCGTTATCTATTGTTATATCATTTTAATGCCTGAATAGATATGTTTTGGACTCCTATTGCTATTCATTTATTCATTGATATTAGTTGATAATTGATACGTTTACGAGCATCACTTAATGAACAAGTTGGACCGCTCATTCCCCAATTAATATTCCGAGTTATCGACTTGCGCTTCGACTCAAAAACGGAGAAGATTTGGAGTTTATAGTCTTCTCTACAAGTAAATTAATTTCCCTACTATTTATATATTGTATTGAAATACTATTTTGTCATAAACAGGGTTGGGATATGGTTTTACGATGCAGGTTATGCCAATTTTTGTATATCTTATGTTTTATTGAAAAAGTCTTAGTTCCATTGTGTTTTCAATTATTTATTCGATATAAAATATATTATATTGCGATTATCAGGTATGAAGGATGGCTATAATATTACTTTAATTGAGACCGACTAGTGTACCGGAGCTTAATTAGAGTTTCAGGCCGGGCATCACATTAATTGGGATAGGGATTGTACTTACAATGTCCATCTAGGGTAAGATCCACTATCTTCATGCGGTGCTCGTGCCAAAGTGGTTGAATTTCACTTACATAGTTAGAATATACTAAGGAGCGGGTTTTGCAGTGCCTAGGTGCGAAGTAATGGATTGCAGTTCCTTTGCCTTGACCCTTTCCTGTACTAGTTTTGGAAGAAACACTTCCATTTTGTTTACTTGGCTTGCTTGATGAGAAAATCTCTTGTGTCGGTATCTCAATTGGCGGGGACATTGCTGGGGACTCTTGAGCTTCAATTCAAATGTTGAGGACTCTTATGCTTGTTTCTCATTTGTTGGGGACTCTTTCATTGGTTTATCACTAATAGTGGGCGTTTTAGTTGCTTTCTCCTTTGTAACTGACTCTTGGCTTGCCTTCTTTATTATAGCGAGTTTTTGACGTGCTTTCTCCTCCGCAAACTCAAGGCCAGAAGGAATTCTCCTCGTGGACCTCTCATTCTTATCAATTCGGATCTTCTTCCTGAGTGGCGGGCGACCCCTTAGCTTCGCTTGTTCCTTAGGTATATCAACTATAGTAGATGTGGGCAAGTGATTTCTCTCGACTTTTGCACAATTTTTGCCTCATGTCTGGCCTGCCACTCTAGACTAGACATCCACACAGTCAATTTCCAAACGGTAAAGGAAATCAAACTCTTCATTCTCGGATGATGCTTAGAGTGAGGTTATGTTCAATTTCTTCCATCATGGGTGGATCTCGTCAAGACCAATAGGGCTACCCGCCAACAGGTGTACTATGATCTCATGGGTACAAGGCAACCGTGAGTGGCCCCCAACACACGCCCACATAAGGCCCTATCAAGGCCAACTTCATCACCAACGCTCTTCATTTCCTTTTCAATCTCATCCAAGGCGTTTGTACCAACAAGCCTGATGATTTAGCGATAAATGTGGTCCTGAAACTAATGGGCCACCAGATGTACAGACCTGTTGAATGAAAACAACAAGTTATGATGCTAATGAGACAACATATCGTGTATTTGCTTCCACAAGTCCGCAAAATGTCCCTGTGAGGTCCCTAACTTCCTCTTCATCATATTATGTGCATTCTCAGCTTGAGATGTACTGGAACTGCTAACTAGGTGTCTGTAATGTATTCAACTAACCCTGGCACTCCACTATAATCCTCTTGTACTTCCTTAATTTTCACATTGTATGATGTCTCGATCTGGAAGTGTATTAAATCATTCCACATCCCAAACCATCGATCTCAATCTTCTTCCTTGGGGAATAGCCCTCTTGTCTTCGTGATAATATTTTTCTTCACATGCCACCCGCATTGTATGTGGGAGGCCGTAAGGAACACATCTGTAACGGCTCAAAAACATTTATATGTGGATGATGACGTGTATTATCTATATATACCAGTGATAGTATAATTTATGGATTTTGTCGACGACTTCGTGAGAATAGCGTACCTTAGGATGCGTGTAGGCGGGGGAATGTCAAGCTGGTAGAGGTGACTGTGCGTCTGCTACAATTGATTGAATCAATCTGAACTGTTGGAGAATTAGTTAAGTCTACAACATGCCCTGGAAGTTAGGTTGTGTACCGTGTGTTTTAACTGGATGGACTTGGACAACGTCGATACCCATATCTATGTGATAATGTCGCTCAATCATCTTTGAATTCCTTATTATCTAACTTATCATGTGTTTTCCACTTCATTTCTTTGTAATTTCGTCATGATCTATCGGTTAACGTTTTATTGGATTCTAGAATTAATGTTGAGACTCTTATGGCTTTACTCACTGGAATTGTCTTTTGTGTAGTAATATTGCAGGTCTGTCGCCTAGCAAAAGAAAGTAGTTGATACTTGGTGACTTCCTTTGAGTTTTCCTCATAGTCGACCTCCACTTTTTATATGCATAGGTCATTTTCGTGTATTTATGTTATATATATTTTGTAAGACTGGTTAAATTGGCTGCAGGCACTTTGATACATTATATTTCTAGTTTATCACCTTATATGCATGAGATCATATTTTTTGGGGTTTCCACACTATAGGTTGTCCCGACTTGTCATTTGTTGAGTTATTTAAATTGCATAAGTTTAGTTCTGCTGCTTTAATTGTAAAACTTGCAAAATGTAATAACTCAACTTTAAAACATTGAATAATAATGGAAACAAAGGCTAACTAGGCTTGCATTGACCTTGCGAGGGATGAGTTTGGGGAGGCCCACGTAAGTTTAGGCCGGGCTAGGTGGCCCCAAATCCTAGAACACCTTGCTACCTGCCACGTTGCATCCCACGTCACCAAGCCTTGCTACGTCATGGCCCGCTTATCCTTGACGTTCCACGACCTACCTAGCTACTTACACTTTTCCATTTAATCCTAACTCGGCTAGTAAATTTCCATATAATTATTAATGATTTCATTAGGTCGTTAATCAATTTATCAAGTAATAATGAAATTTTACAGCGACAGTCTTAATTTAAGAAAGTTATACAGTATTCAACAATCCTAAGTAGTTGAAAACCTAACAAAAGATACCATGTATATATCAAGGCGAGTTAAATATAACAAAAGTTCTATATACATGTAATCAATGTTCTGTGGTCCCCAAAATCCAATTAAAGTAAAATAAATACATATGGATATCACACATGAGCTAGCTCTACAATCTCAGAGGTAGTTGCCTAATACCTCCTTGCCCTTGCCTTTGTTTGTTGAAGGATCTGCACTCAGTCACCTAAAAAATACAATGATGACTCCAGTGAGTAAAATCCCAAGAGTAGTCCACATAATATTCATGAAATAAAACTGATAAACTACGAGACATGCGAATATAACACCTGGCAACAGTACGTCATATTCTCATTAATGTAAGCAGAACACGACAAGCAAAAGCAGTAGCGTGAAATAAACAAACAACATATACTAATTAAACCAGTTTCAAAATAAAGCATTAATCAGTAAACATTCATATAATCACGAGAAAACGCTAACCTACACCAGCCAATAATCGATAAATTGATTAGGAACCACGTATATACTTACAGGCTTACAGTGGCTAAACCCCAACTTCAGTAAACGGCATGGTCCTTTCCCGCGCCGTTACACATCAGGACCACCCTAATCCTTCCCGACATTCGTAGGTATATTCTATTGCCATCGACACTAACACTATCACAAGTAACCCGTGCATGCGATTTAGCCACAACCAATATATACGCACAACGAAACAGGAGTGAAAACCCCATATGTGCCCACCAGCGATCACAAATAAAAAGCAAAATCGATAAACCAAATCATGAATTCTATGAGGCATTCCAATGGGTTTACGCACCTCAATCCGTGCTCCGACTTCCCCGAACTCCCATATCTGACCTGACTAGCTCCACGATACCCGAGCTACGGTCCCCTAAGTCCCTGAAGTCCAAATTTACATGTTTAATAGGTTTATAGGTGTTTGAGATATGTATTAAGTCAAAAATCTCGAATCAACACTTAAATTCAGTTTTCTGTCCATCGTTAGCGCGCTATGGTCTTGGTGTAGCGCACTATATAGTGGTAACACGGTAGGTTATTGATGTAGCGCGCTACTGTTCTTCAGGACGAAGAACAGTTGGAAACCCAGAACGATTAGCGCGTTAACCATTCCGGGTAGCCCGCTACCTAGCCTCTGGGACAGAATTCTCAAGTCGAGAATTTCGTTTTTTCCTTCAAATTTACCTACCTAAACCTATCTAACACACTATCCACAGGAATTTAATCTGAATAACACCCAAAACAACATCTAATACAACCTCAGAACAACAATTTTATCAAAAATCCATAAAAGAGGTTCAAATGAAAGTGTAGGACATGGAGAAAAATATTACCTTAGTTTTGATATCCAAAATTGACCTCCAAAGTGTTGAATTTCAGCTCCTAAATCACCTATATTTCTCTCTGAATTCCATAATGAAACTCGATTTCATTTGCATGTATTAATCAAACCATCCTTATATATTAAGGTGGCATTGATTTCTAGCCCTTGATATCAATGTGTTTACGTAACTCTAGGTTTGTCTAATGGTTCACCTCTAGCAACTTAGCTCACTCACTCCCACTCACTCAGTCCTTATGACACTAATTGATCCTCACATGACTCTTATATGTGCCAATGTGTATCTCTAGGTAAATCATATGGTTTTCAATTAATGAACTAAACTATATGCCTTGATTTATTTTAATTTAATTGCACTAACTTAGGCCCATATTAATACATATGGTTAGTGTTTTATTTATTAAAATCAAACAACTTGAGGTCGCACTAACCTTCGACTACTCGGTACTTGGTGTCCAACGTCTTGACACACACTTCGAGGCACGCCATAGCCTATTGTTTTAATTTGAATTTACTTGGCTTATGGTCACATTACCCATTTTAATTATTAATTAGTCATCTTAACGTGTGTTAGTCGAGTTTCCTAGTGTACCCGTAGTGCGCCTATCCGACACCCGCATTGACACGCCTTTCAAGGCGAACACCCGTCACACAAACTCGCCCGATAGCAACATACACACATGCGATGCAATATAATAATAATAATTTTTAAACACCACATATACATAACCACCATCCATAAATAACATATTTCATTAGTTTTCGTGTCCGAGTCGACCAAGTTGTCCACGTAACGCCCGAATTATGACCATTAATCTCCGAGATTAACGCTAATCCTAATTTAATTAATTTGGGCCGTTACATGGGCGAAGCCCAGTTTGTGGGGACTAGGTGCGTCACAACATCCTCCACCACCGGTATCAACCCCAGCTCCCTATTCGTCAATATGACCCTCGGGAGGTCCCAATCATCCAATAAAGCCATCATATGGCCCAACGCCCACTCGTAGTCAGCTCATATCTCATTCACTAGTAATGAATGAGCCACTATGAAGGTCAAGTGTGTGGAAGTGACCCCCAATAATATTTAGAAATAGATATTTGACTTGGTTAGTCTTGTAGGTGTAATCCATGATCAAAACATGAGGAAAACATCAAAGGAGCTCAATCGAAGTAGGATGGGCAAAAAATAAGTCCCTTACACTTCTCGTTCCCTCCCAGAATGCATATTGTTCAATGTAGTTGTGATCATCCAGCTTCTGCATCATAAGTTGCATTTTTGTATTCCATTCCCCCTCGATCCTTCTCAATTTTGCTCTTGAATTGTAGATAGTCTTCATGGTAGTAGCATTGTAAGGGTTATTCATACGTAAGGTGGATAGAATGTCCTTGGGTCGTGCACAAGTCCTGCTCATGTCTTGTACAACCACTTTCTCAGGTGCGGAGAGCCTCTCAGCATATGCATGCCTAACCAAAAAGTTTGTGATTTTGTGATTGCATACCTCGCATATAGCTTTAGCATGCCACAGGTTGTCTACCTTATGCATGACAACAATGTTAAACTCACATCCACACTTCTTCGTGCCAGAAATTTTATTATTCTCCTTGACCCCACTGTCCTTACCATCTTTTCCATCATTCTTCATTCCCTTTCCCTTTTTGATGTTATATTTCTCGGTCCGCTCACAATCAATTGTCATTCTTGCTCCCCGACCACTGCCACCACCACCCGCATCTGATTTTAGAATTATCATGACAAAGCCACACTTATGGCTGTATTTTATCCCTAAGTTAAGGCATTCTGTCTAGACTTTAATTATGCAATTGTGAAGGCCAAAGTGAAGTCCAGGAATGCCTCCCCAGATGTACCTGGCCGTATCATCCATATAAACTTATAAGAAACAAAGTAAGAATGAATTAAAGCATTAATAATGTTAAAAATCCAATTTTCTATTGAAAATGGTGGGTGACGGAGTAGCAATGCCGACACACAAATTGCCCACTTGGTCACATGAAACCGATATGTGCAATATGGGTGTCAGCCATTGCAAAGCGATAGGTCACAATAAATGGCAGATTCAATAGTCCATTAGGCATTTTGAGGTAGCGGTGGAGTACAATCGAGACGCAAAACATACGTCTCTGTCCTGTATGTCCTCACAACACGAGCATCACCACCGTGCAAACCAACCAACAAAAATGAAAAAAGAACGCACAAAACATAACAAAACTTTACTTTTCTTACTCTTGTTCGCTTCCTTGTATTGTTTTGTTCAACATTATCATGGTAAAATGCCCAAAACACCACGCACGTATAAGCCCTAACAATCTTAAAACCACAAACACCTTTCAAACGAAAAATGAAAACCAATGATATGTTTAGAATTGACTTTGAAAAAAACTTGAGGAGTCGTTTTTATCTAGATTTGCCGGGGTTAGGTCCATCAGAGGTCTGGTGTAGGAGTCGGTCACTATTGCTTCCCACTGGCGCTTCAACTTCAAATCGAATTTGTTAGGTATGGTGAGGAAAACATCCTTATATACAAGGGAGTCATTTCACTAGAGGGTTAAAAAAATTCAAAAATGGGCTATGATAGCAAAAAGTTAGGTGTGTGTGGCGGCCCCTCTCCTAATCTAGGGCACCGCTCGGCCTAATCCCGTAATTAAGCCCTAATCATATCCACGCGTGACTTAACTACGTATTAGTCAGCCTTTACATCCTAGACGCCTCTTTTCCCGTGTTCAGGATAAGTAATACATTAGTCCTACCAGTTTATAAAATTTAGAGTTAATTAAAACTTTTTATTTAATTAATTACTTAGCGAAAGTCTTATTGATTATGCGGAAGCAATTAGTAACTTATGCGGAAGCCATTTATAAAACCCTAAGTGTGGAAAACCAGGAAATGACATCACATATATAAAGTCCTCAAAATGCATTGAAACAGTAAAATAGTCTAAGTCAAGTCGGGGAAACTAACGCTCAACCCAATATACAACCCCAAATAGTATCTGAAAGACATATAACATATACAATCAAAAGACCAAAAGAAGACCTGCAATCGATGCAGTGACGCGCCGCAGGCTCAGGGATAATCGTTGACCTTCTCCTTGCCCGACCTAACTGGTAGACGGCTCGCACCCACCGTCATAAAAAGGACGGTGAGTACAAGAATAAAACAGTAATCCCCGATGACAAGTTTAATTTGCATTTCCAAATATTTAAATGGTATTTAAAAGCATATAAATGGGAAAACTGGAAAATAAACCATATGCGAGTAAATACCAGAGTTAAACAAATGATACTGACACTAGGCTAAGTAGTGGTGATTTAGGTCCGGTCGGCAGTGAAACATGTCACTCCGACTCAATAATCATATAGCACAAGGGACTCTAACCCACGTGTTACCAGGGACTCTAACCCGGTGTGTAGACCACCTCAGGGACTCTAACCCCGAGTGTCATACAGTGTCAAGTAACATGTGCCGACATCCCCAAGGACTCTTACCTCGTGAGTCGCGCACACCTCGATCGAGTACGGAACCTAAATGAAAAAAATACTTTTTAAAATTTCAAGAAATACCAAGTATGGATTGTCAAGGCATAGGCACATCTACACATCTAAACAAATAAGGAATACAAGTCCTCTTAAACATTTATAAGATATTCACTAGCCTAATAGCATGTTATTTATCATTCAATTCACATTTAAAACAACAAGAATAGATATAGCATGGGATAGAATCAATGAATCGAATCAAATGAATGGATATCATGCAAACTAGACTCATCAAGTGAGCATAAACACAAAGAACACATGATATAAGAATACAAAGGCAAAATAGTCAAAAGGACTATGCAAGGACAACAATTAATAGAAATGAAATGTCAAGTAAAGTTGTCATTGGGTATACTCACAACAACAAAGTAAAGTCCTAGCTTTACTGGCCTCCCGATACTCCAAATCTTGTATTCGCTCTCCCGTACCCTTTTCTGAGGTTCCTGAGATTGGTGACTCATTAGTTCAAATGTAGTGGGTTTAAGCTCAATTTAGTGGTGTTTATTGTGTATTCAAATTGGTTCAATAGACTTTAAATCAATCTTTCTAAATCAGCCCTTAAAGACTAAATTGAGTTTCAATTTCAGTTTTACATTTTAAATGCACTTTTTGGCATGAAATGGTCCAAATATCGAAATCCTCCATCAGTACAATTATTGTTGGTCTCTCTCTTAGCTTTCTGGAAAGGTTTAATTTGCAAAATTATGATTTAAAATGAAAGAGATATCATGATTTTACTAAACATATGTCTAATTGGAATTTAATCCGACCAGCGGAATTAAAAAATCTATTTCTCGCAATCTATAGTTCCTAAAAACGTGATGTTTGGTCACAAGGCAGAAAACATATCCAAATACAACATACTAAAAGATTAGTTCACTTGGATAAGTAGTTAGGGAGTTATACCCTTAACGAATCTAGTTTCAAAACTTTCCTTTATAACTCCAGCACCTACTTGTAGAGCATGTTTGGAAATAAAAAAAAACATTTGAATCAAAATATCTTCAGTTAAGCAAAGTTATTACCCTTTAAATAAGCTTTCAAATGCCACTAGTTTGGATCAATTTGGATCTAAAATGAGCAGATTATGACCAAATTACCCAGGTTGATTCCTAATACAACATGCAGAATTCTAGTTTTGGTGTTGCAACTTCAAAAATTCATATCTTTATGATTTCAAAACCAAATTAAGAACTTCAATATAGTTGGATTATCAGCTTGAAATGGGGAATCTAAATATATAAATCAATTGCAAATACTATATTATCTACCATCTGAAATTAGCCTAAAACCAGAACTTGTTCTAATTTCAACTAAAAAGATGTGTACCTAGTTGATGTAGCACCCTAGCTTGAGAATTTCTCATCAACTCCCATGGATTTCTTCAACACCTTGATGATTCACTCCTCTCCAACAATTCCTTCTTCTTCGCCAGCAAAAACGAATGAGTGATTTGGTTTGCATGTTGTTTGATCACTAATATTATATATTAAGGTGATGTTCCTTCTTAACCCTTGATCTCCATGGATTTATTATCCCGAGGAACATCAATGGTCCACCTCTTGCCATATATCTCACTAACTCCCACTAACTCAACCTCAAGTGACACCATTTCATTACTCAACTAGTTCCTAGATGTGTCAATGTGTATCTCTAAACCAATCTTATGCTTTCCATTTAATTTACTCAACTATAGGCCTTTAATTTGATTTAAATTAACAAACACAACCATATGCTTATAAGTAATTCCTTATTTCATATTAGTATTAAATAAGACTTACCAAAATGCTAACTACTCGGTTCCCCGACTCGCACGCTACTCGAGGCGTGTCCCCGCTCTCGTCTCGACGCCTACAACTGTACAAATCGACTTAGTAAGTCTACACAATACATAACACTAGGCATACATCAATACAAAAATACAATATACCTCGGCCACGTGTCTCGGTCGGTGCACGTATCACAGTGTAGGTCTCACGTCATGGGTCGGTGATCCTAATTAAGGAATTAAAACGGGGGTTAGAGATTTGGGCAGTGACAGTGTGAATAGCCACTTCCTATATATATTCTAATCCAACACATTAATCTATGAGTCACAAATGCACAAAACATTTAATGCACAACTCATTTTGAGGGGTTCTCATGACATGAGTATATATTTCGACTCCATTGTAGAATTTTCCTTTATATATATATATATATATATTATATTATACTTAGTAAGCACGAATAATCGATTATTCAACCGTCACTTGAATTTACTATTTTACCCTTGATTATGTATTTCAACCTTCACTTAAACTTACTATTCTACTCTTAATTAAAGGCATTCTCGCTATCAAACCCAAATAGTTATAGTTAGTTGTCAAAAAAGTTAGAATACAAATGAGGTAGTACACTTTTGGAATATAGAAATAAATTATTAAATTAATTAAATTCCCGCGAGCATAACAAACGGGTTCAACCGTGCGTGTATATATATATATATATATATATATGACATTTTACCAATATAAGA
The DNA here is from genome assembly GCA_039657325.1 of Stephania cephalantha. Taxonomy (NCBI): domain Eukaryota; kingdom Viridiplantae; phylum Streptophyta; class Magnoliopsida; order Ranunculales; family Menispermaceae; genus Stephania; species Stephania cephalantha. The sequence goes on along the minus strand of CM077574.1, from coordinate 35,888,114 downwards.
AAAAGATAATACTATAAAATCTCCAAGAAAAATAAATGTATGTTTCTCTAAATAGGACATTTTACTAATATTAATTTGTTTGACAGAGACAAGTTTTGTGTAAGGCTTAATTGGTTAAAATATCTTAACCTTTAACAACTTTTATTATTACTCCCTTCTTTCAATAATACAAGACATTCAACAAAAACTCTTTGTCAGAAAATATAAGCGGTTTCGAAATCCTAAGGAACATTAGTAGCTCTTTACCCTTTTACCCCTAAATATTTAATTACAATTAAACACTTGTTTTTTTTATTGATTAAAACAATGGTTTAGAGCAGTTAACCACAAAATTAAAACAAAGGTAAAAATATAATTTGAACTCATAATTAATGCACTCCTTAATATGTGTGTTTTTGGCAAAATGACTTGTATTATTGACCGGATGAAGTAGATCCTAACTTTTTGAGATTTGTTATTATATCTCAACCATTCTAAATTGTTTAATTTATCTCTTATGTCTTTTTTTACTCAAAATTTGATGAGGTGACACTTAAATAATGAATTAAAAAACCACATCATCACCCATAATTACTAAAATAATTATTAAATTTATTATTTAAATTCATTATTTATGTGTTACATTATCAAATTAAATTTGAAGTTTGAAAGTTGTATCATACAAATCAAGCAATTTAGAAAAGTTATGATATAGAAAAAAAATTTAAAAATGTTAGGATATATATGATAACAATTAAAAGTTATAAAATTTTAAAATATTTTAACCAATTTAACGTTTGTGTAATTATATAATAATTTAATGCAAAACATTTTGTTGGTTAGTTGAGTTCTAAAAAAATAAAGTTAAAAAGAATAAAGCTATAAAATATTTATCTTTTTGGCTCAAAGTTGGGAGCTTCCCTACTTATATGGTGTCCGATTTTAGGGAACTCGAAGTAATCAAATAGTTTCGAGACGTGTAGTTTTTTAAAAAATCCTTAGCGAAGTCTATATATATATAATTAGTTTCTTATGATAATCCGTACCTTTTTCTCGTTATCTCTGATTTATCAATTATAAATTTTGTCCTATACTAAACTTTGTGTCTTATCTCTATTTTATCTCGTCGCATTTTTTGGAGAAGATTTTTACCCATGTGGACAAATCGTTTTGGTAAAGTCAAGGACTACCACCCCTATTGTAGTGTGTTGACCATCATATTATATTTTATGAGGGCCGCTAAGGGCACCCCACCAATTCATGAAGGCACCTTCTTATTGAGGGCACAAATCAAATTACCAAGGGCATCCAAAAATTAGGCCCGAAATCCCGAAAATACCCCTCGTGCAAAACAGAGGCACCCCACCACCCCACCACCGTCCTCTTGCTTGACTTGCCCTACTTCTCGTCAACGAACCAACTAGCAATCTCGAATCTCAGTTGTCTTTGTTCCTCTCCGTCTCTCTCCGCTGTTGTAGGACATTTTTCGAGTTTGAATGCTCTGAGTTTTGGTCGATTTCGTCTCCACATTAGGGCTCGGTTCAAGTTTTTCGTTCACACACTCAAGTCGTGAAATCGATCGTTTGAAGGTACGTTGATAGTCTAATTAAGTTACATTTGGTAGAGTAGTTGTTATGTTTGTGTGACGGTGCATTCAATGGTGCATTTATTGGAAAGTCGTGGTTCTCGCCACACAGCCGAGATTTTGTTTATGATCTCGCCAAGCATGGCCGAGACCGAGGGGAAACTTTTTGGGAACTCGTGGTTCTCGCCAAACAGGCTATGATCATTTACACACTCTCGGCAACGAATGGCCGAGAGTTATATTGTTATCTCGGTCACCACTTCACGAGAGCAACCATTAGTGTATAGTTTATGTTCTATCGGTGTTGTACAACCGAGAGTGTAAGATAAATCTCGGTTGTCCATGACCGAGACTTTTATTGTCGTCTCGGTCACCACATCACGAAAGTAAGTCGAAGTGTATAGTTTATGTCCTGTCGGTGATGTACAACCGAGAACGTAGCATTTCTCTCGGTTGTTCATTACCGAGACTTTTATTCATTTCTCGGTGGATGTTGACCGAGACGTTTGCATAACTCTCGGTCCTGCGAGGCCGAATCAATCGCGTCCGTGAGAAACCCTATGTTGACAAACAAAATCATCAATTTCACAGTTTTTGATCCAAAAAATAGTTCCTTCAAAACTTCATATGGTTGTCAAACATTGTTACTTCGCTGTCGGATGATGTCAAGACGCAAGAATCGATACACGCTCGGCAAACACAATTGTGGCTTTAGGTTTCACTTGTGATCCAAGGTGGTGGGGTGCCCCAGTTTTGCATTGAAATGATTTGTTGGGTTTGAGTGAGTATATATGAAGGGGCAAAATAGACATTTACATTTTAGTTGGGAAAATGAGAAAAAATATGGGTGCCTTCATGAATTGGTGGGGTGCCCATAGCGGGCCTCTATTTTATTTAGCTCCCTCCTTTTAGCTGACTCTACATAGACCTTTTGAAAAAAAAAAAAGTCGATCTTTATATTGAATTTTTCATGATTTCGCCAGATTTTCACCAAAGTGGGCCGAAAGTTAGAGTGTAATTCAAGAGATGGAAAGAGCACATATTAGAGAAGACTATCTGCATATTACAAGACTGTGTTTTATAAGAGTTTTACAATCGGAATAATTAACCTAAACCCTATGGGACGCCAAAGACACAAGTTAGTTACCGAAAGTAAGAAAATGAAACAGAGGTCGCTTTGTGGTGGGGCATGTCCAAGAATCATGGGTTTAGTGTCATTCAAGATACTGAGACGGATCATTGACTTTTGATGCACAAAGTAGTTGGGGCATTTAATTTTGATATGCGGACCCGACCAGTTCAAGCTCTTGGGCCATTAGGCCCTATCACGTTGGGGACCCAGACAGACGTCCATCCGGGTTTGAGGGAGCAGTAGCGGTAGTGGCTCACGCCGACATATATGCACCATGCATGTACTGGGTCCCGCCCACCACTGTCCGTCTCATTCGATCAGTTCCCACCAATGTGAGCTATCTTTAACTACTCTGGACCATCTAATTAGCTTAATGTGGGTCAAACCTTGGGTCAAAAAATTGCTTTATCTCTCTGAAGTTTTGCTTCGTGCACGTCACTTCAAGCACGCCATATAAAACCTGTTCATTACGGGGATGTATACGGGACTTTTTGCTTGATTAGCACATATGGACAAAATTTTGATCAACTCAACACACCCACAAATTTTTTACCAAACTAACACATTTGTTGCCACGTCTGTGCCATGTCACCGCTAGATCATCAAACCTGGTGGAAAACGTGACCTCGGGTCATGATTTCCATAGATCTGGTGACCCGAGGTCACATATTTACTGCACCTGCTACAAACCCCTCACATATTTCATGCACCTGCTACAAACCCCAACTTCAAACCCCAACCCCCAGCCATCTCCTTCAAATCCGCCGCCGCTTTTCTTCTCTCCGGCGACCGCCTCCGCCTCCATCTCCCGTCCGGCGCCTTGAAGATCGGCCGTCCGCCCTTCGTGGTCCGTATCCCGCCGGTCGTTGGAACGTTGAGGCGACTCCTTGTGGTGCCCGCCCGCCACTCGCATCGTCTTCGCCGCCGCCGCCGCCGCGTCGCCTCCGCCCGCGCGCTGCGCGCTGCTCGCTTCGCTGCGTTGGTGGTCTCGTCCCACCGGCGCGAATCGCCATCGCTGACGCTCGCTGGTAGCCTTCCGCCGGCCTCTCGCCGCCTGCCAAAGTATTTGCTCGCTCTCCGTCATTGTCACTACTCACCTTCACAACCGGTCTCGTTTGTATTGGTAAAAATCGTTTTTCAATTGTGTTCATTGATGAATTAGTTCAAAAAAGGCATTTTCGTTGGGGTCTCAAAAATTAATATAGTGAATTAATGAACAATGATAATAAACAATTCTCTGCATGATATGATATATATATATATATATCATGACTTATATACATCATTGACGTTTTTTATTTAGATTAGCGACTAAACTAAGTTAATTTATAACAGAGAAATTTGCATAAGATCTTCATGACTCTTACGAATGCCAAACTTTGCAATCCAATAACACCGAAAATATAACCGAAAATATCAACGAAAAATCAGATCTTCTTGTTGCTTTATTGAAATCTATTGCATTGAGAACAATATTGTATCTCATATGTCAGTATAATAATTAATGCATAACAGTGTTATAGGCCAATTTAATTCAATGCCAACATTACTAGTAGTTGCATGCCATAATGATAATATATTGTTTCAGTAATGGCTAATGTAAGGTCCTTTGATGCAAATTAACTTGTGTCTATATATGCTAATTAACTTGTGTCTCTGTACGTTGAAATAGAAGTCACTGAATGCGAGTCACATATTTGGTACAGTTAAAAATGACTTTCATCATATTGTGAAATATAATTTAAATAAATTTGTTAATCTCTTATGGATGCTCCTTCGTAGCATATCTTAATTAATGTGAAATATAATTTTCGTTAATATTAATTGTTGCTATTGTTGAATGCTCGTTTAGTACAATTGCTTGGACTAATCAAGACCAATTTTTTATATTTGTGCTAAGTGAGTGTATTAATTATCACTTCTATTGATTAACAATTATATTCTACATATATATATTCAATAATGGTTGATCGAAGAGTAACTTTGTTGTGCTATATGAATGGAGACATGGTTGATGGACCATCAGGGATTTCGTACACGAAACCGCCTATTCAACATCTCAGATCGAAGATGGGTTTAGGGTACGAGGAACTTGTGAGTTTTATCTGTAATTCATTGGAGATAGACAATGAAAAAAATGATATTGAACATGACATATCGATATCCTGCGTACATTGGAAGTGGAACGGCCAACTATGTCCCTTTGCGAATAGATGATGAATCGACTCTGAAAGATGCTTGGGAGATTGTGGCAGAATTTCCACCACCAAATTGCATGGAGCTATTTTTAGATTTAGTTCCTAGGCAATCATATACTAGTTCCAATTGTAATATAGTGGTAGATTCTGGAGCTGGACCTAGTACTCAACAAATTTTTTAACATAGTCATTGTGCATCGCCTTTGATGACCGCAAATCCCGAAATGGACGAGGATGCTCGTTCCTGTGATGATATGAATACTGAGGAAGATGATTGATGACTATTGTTGCAGTGACGGAGATACTAGTGAAGAGAGTAGCGATGATGATATAGACGATGAATTGGTTGATGCTCATCATGTTGATGATGGCATGATTCGATATACATTAAATCGAGTCATAGCCGATGATGGCTCATTATCCTGTCCTCCAATTTCGAACGAATATGGGAACGATGATTTTTTCGATGAAGAGGCTGCTGGAATTGATGGTGCGCACGTGGGTGTAGGTGAATTTGCCGTACCTTCATCTGTATTTATGGAATTGAGTAGTAAGGCAATGCAACCCATCCATGAGAATGCAATGATCCCTTATAGGTCTTTATGGAATGAGGCATCAGAATTTGAGAAAGGCATGCGGTTCATGTGTAAAGTAGATATCAAGCATGCCGTGAAATTGTATAGCATCAAAGGACATAGGCGATTCGTGGTGACTCATTTTACACCTAATGTATGGATTGTTCGTTGTAAGAAATATTTAGATGGATGTACTTGGAGGTTGCGGTGTTCGAGAAGAAAATCCCATGGAATGTTTGAGATCAGTAAATATGCAGGACCACATACATGTATATATGCTAAACTGTGCAAGGATCATGCTCATTTGGACTCCACCGTTATATGTCGTGAAGTAGAAAATGTGGTGAGAAGATATCCGTCCATCTCAGTTCCAGTGCTTCATCAGATTATCAAGGAGCCTGGTATATTGACTATCAGGCGTAATTCAGCTGCACTACATCGATTGGTCCCACTGGATCAACGAATAGTTGGGCATCTTTAGGAATCTGGGTTTTATGGGACGGCGCGAATAAGTTTCATATCAATTGATTGGCATCTCATTACTGCCCTTGTAGAGAGGTGGAGGCCAGAAACTCACACGTTTCATTTCCCAGTTGGCGAGATGACTATTAGCCTACAAGATGTACAAATCATCATAGGGTTACCTGTCGATGGATTACCAATCACTGGTCGTGTAGAGCAAGATTACGATGCCTTATGTATGACACAACTAGGCTTCCCATTCCCTGAAAACAATAGGACTGAAGGACGGATCCAAATTCGCCAACTATCAAGATGGTTTCCAAACCTTCCAAATAATGCTGATGATGTGGAAGTGCAACGCTACGCAAGAGCGTACATCTTATAACTTCTTGGAGGAACTTTATTTGCGGACAAGTCTAACAATCTAGTTCACATCACGTATTTGCAATTTTTGGAGGATTTTGAGGAGGCAGGACAATACAGTTGGGGTAGTGCAACTCGGCTCACCTATATAGACAATTGTGTCTTGCAGCCAACGTTGATGGAGCAGAGATTGCAGGTCCGATCATATTATTGCAATTATGGGCATGGGATAGGTTGCCTTTTCTTGCACCATTAATGAGAGGGCATCTTCGAGACGACATCATACCAAACGAAGAATTATTTCCACCTCCTCCATATGGTCATAGGTAATTAGTATTTTTTAACATAATAATTTCAATTTGAGTATATTTATCTACATGTACATTCATTCATGCTTTGTGTTGTTTTGTACATTTCTATAGGTGGAGACATGCCTTGGAGACCACGGGAACATCAATGCACGTGCTGACAAAATACCGAGAAATGATTGACATGCAAGCACCCGATGAAGTAAGAAATATACTTAATCATTTTTTCCAAATACCCTATTCTACAATAGTGAAATGCGAATTTTATTCATTTCAAGCTGTTTTGTATAACTTCAGGTAATTTGGGAACCGTATCCTGAGATAGTTATAAGGGACCTCGCTGCGTATTGTAGCAGTGGTCGTGCTATTTGGCGAACGAGGGCACCTTTGCTTTTCTTCTGTGTTGTCGAAATGTATCATCCTGATAGAGTCATGCGACAATTTGGTTTGAAACAAAGGATACCACCTTTACATAGCACAAGCATGAAGCTACATAAGATTGACTTGAGAGGGAAAACGGATAAGGATTGGAGTGCAGAACATAGTGCTTATGTCTGTATGTGGAACGAACGTGCTTCCAATATTGCAACTGATGACATATTGGAGGAGCCATTGGAATTTTACGACCCGTATATGCTATGGTATCGTCGCATTACACGACGATCATGTCTCGTCGTGGAGCTATTGCTGAGGCATTGGTAAGTACAATGCCTCTTTTTTCAGTCATGAAGTCTTTCAAATAGTTGTTTTGATTTTACTTTTGCATACAACTTCATAAATTTTTAATATGTAGGCACATGGAATGACATCAATTCATCAGTTGACATTGGGTGATGATGTGTCTATTGCACGTATTAGAGATGTAGCTGCATTGACTTTGACTGCAGTACATGCGGATTATCGTATGCATAATATGCCCACTTCATTTGAAGCTTCTCATCAATCTTCTCATGATGATACACGTTCGAGGCATGACACTCCAGTGTATACTCCATCAGTACCTCTCAACCAGTTCGAGACTCGATATACTCCATCAGTACCTCTCAACGAGTTTGAGACTCCACATACTCCATCAGTTCCTCCCAACATGGCATTCGAGGCTACGGGAGCCTTTCCATTTGATAGGGCACCTACATCTTCGCGCCATTTTAATGCAACTCCAATAATGATGAATTTATCTGAGAGTACAAGTACTCATGATGGTGAAATGCGCGATATCGATGATATTCAAAGAGAAGATGCTCAAAATCCTGCTGATGTGGGCCATTCGAATGTGCCATTAGCTTTAAATCGTAATGTCCGAGTCGTAAAGAGAACACGTTGTGGGACTAGAAGTCATTATTTGGGGCCAGACTAGGACTTTTTTTACTTTCACAAGACATGTTTTTTTGGTTTATATAATGCTTTGTAGTTCTTCCACTTCAATTTCCAAGTTCTTCATTTATATCAAATGAAATTTTTTGCATCACTGACATTACTTTTATGAATTTTGTAAATTACTTGTAACTTCATATTTTATACTAGTTTGTATTAACAAAATAATCAAAACAACGACAGACGACTTGCATCAAAAGAAAACATCGGGACTTCAAGGCAAGACAAAAAAAAATTCACGAAAGTTTTCAAGTCGTGACTTTCACGACTTGCTCCAACAAGAAGTCGTGACTACAAGTCACGTTTTCCTCACTCCACAAAAAAAAAGACTTGGCAGTGAGGTGGCAGTGACATGGCAGGAAATGTGTTAGATTTGTAAATATTTCTTTGGGTGTGTTAATGGGATATATATTTCCATCAAATGTGTCAATCAAGCAAAAACTCTGATTTATACGAGCTCACCCAGGTTTATTAGGTGGCTCTGATTTTTCAAACTTCTATGAGCAAAGTTTCAGGGATAAAAGTTTCCAATAAATCTAGTTGGACTAATAAGTCCGGACACAAAGGCTTCTTTAAATTTTTTATAAATGTTATAAAGTTTTTTAAAAATATTAAAAGGGTTTATAATATGCTTAGAACATATTTACCCTCACTTCTAACACCAATATACACAACCACCATCACTATCCACAGCCACTATCCACCGGCACCGCCGCCGTCGCTAACCACCCTCCTCATTCTCTCTCTCTCTCTCTCTCTGACCTGTAGGGTCCCGCGCTCCGCCGACGTCTTTAGCCATGCCTGCATCCTCGGTGTGCGTGCTACCTTGTCGTGTTGTTGTTGTTGTTTTTTTTATATATTTTTTTCGGAAAGGTAGTTAAATATTCCATAGATCAACAAATAATGCTGGATGAGGGTTAACCCAAGTACAATTTATGTGCTTCTTAAGTGCAAGTTTTGCTAAGCCATGAGCTCGTAAATTGTTCTCTCTAGGTACAAAAAAGAAATTACATGGATCCCGGTTCTTTAACAGACATTTAATATAAAAAACCTATAGGATCATGATAATCATCGTGTAAGGCAGGGCCATTAATGGCTTGAACAACAGTCTATGCGTCTGAGAATACGCTTCTGACTTCCTCGACCCTTAAGCAGTGTTGTAGTGCATTCATTAAGGCCCAACATTTAGCAACTTCAACCGAGGTCGAGGGGCCCACTTAGAACGATCCTGCGCTATGAACCTCATCTGAGTTAGACACTAGGATCCACCCAATTCATGTTTCTTCTAAGATGGGATTTCTGGATGCATCCACAAAAATTGCATTACTTATTGGCTTTGAGAACCTCCTTGCTTGACGTAAATCTCCTTGTCTTGTTTTCATCTTGTCTTCATTGAATACTATGGCTTGTGAGTTCGTCACTGTCACTAATTTTTGTGGGTCTTCTTTGATGCCTTTAAAGATCAAATCGTTCCTGTTTTCCCACAACCTCCATAGTCCAAATACATACCATTGTAACACCGCCTTGAAAATTAAGAGCTTACCCATCCTACTAATTAAAGATTCCCATACCTAGCTCCATGAAAGTTCAGCCTTCCCCAGCCTAGAATCTAAGACACCAAGGAGCTTCGAACAAAAATTTCAAGGCAAAGCCATAATGAAACAGCAGGTGGCTGGGTGACTCGATATTACTATTAATTACAAAATGGGCAGCTGGGGTCTTGGATTGCTTTTCTTTTGAAGAGCATGCCATAAGTAGGTTGGTTTTCGTTTAGACATCTCTATAAGAAGAAATGCAACTTCCTTGGGAACTCAATCCTCTACAATCTTGTCCATATATACATCATGTTCTTGTTTGAGCTAGAATCTCTTTCAACTCTTCTGCCCCGTAATCCTTCTCTATCTAGCTTGCCAACCTATAAGCTGACTTAACTATGAAGGTTCCCGACTTCTCGTAATGCCAGATTAATTGGTCAGGACATCCATCATGGCCGATAGGGGTGGTCAGGATGGTTGAGGCTTCTTCCTGGCATAATACTTCCTTAATCAACCTATAGTTCCACTTTCCTGAACTGATATCAATTAAATCCTTCACCATTCTTATGCCGTCCTACTTCGGGGACCACAGTTACATTCTTCTTTTCCCTGATACCCAATGGTTTTCCTAGACTCTCGTTTAATGCCCATTTCATATCCTCCATCGTATCCCTTCTCCCAACACTTCTCTACCTACCAATATACTTCTCCTTGTCCTTGAGGGTCTAATCCCTAACTTTGCACTCATAAAATCACCTCTAGGAAAATATTTACTCATTAAGAAATTTAGTATTATATCATTTTCCCCCATCATATATCTCCATGCTTCCTTGGTTATCAGGCTGATATTGGATAATTTGGAATCTTAAAATCCTAGCCCACCCCATAACTTTGCCTTGGCTACCTTCCCTCATTTGCACCAATGAATACCTTTTTACTTGGCTGAATTACTCCACTAGAAATTAGCCATGGCTTATAACAGTGCTTCTATAATGTAAATAGGAATGAAAAATATGGACATTGATCATTGGGTATAGCTTGGTCCACAGCCTACAAAACCACCTCCTTGTCTGCTGGCGAAAAAAGCTTTTCCTTTTATGTAAGGACTATCTTCAAAACGTTTTCCACTATCCTTTCAAACTGTCGTCACCTAGTTTGTCCCTCCTTTAGATGGATGCCTAAGTACCTGCCAAGCCCATTAGAAATTGGAACCCCAACCACCTCTTTTAGGTGGTTTCTTAGCGTAGTTGTGATGCTCTTATTAAAATGGATAGAAATTTTGTCTTTATTTATCACCTGACCTGAAATACCTAAATATACTTGTAGGATGTGTTTAATAGTAGTAAGGTTCTAGGGGTTTGCCTTGCAAAATAGAAATGTATCATCTACAAACATCAAGTAGGTAATCGTAGGTGCAAAGTTATTAAGTTTGAACGCCTAATAAATACCTTCTCTCTCCCTTTTCGGTAGTAGAAAGGACAAAGCTTCGGAGCAAATAACAAAAATGAAAGGGGAGATGAGGTTTCCTTCTCAAATTCCTTTGGTTGGGACCACCACCTTTGACAGTTCCTCATTGATGACTACTCTGTTAATGACTGATGAAATGCATTGCACTATCCATGAACACCATCTAGGTGAAAAGCGCATTATTCTCAACATCTCCAAAATGAGTGGCCATTCTAGCTTATCATAAGCTTTGGCAATGCCCAACTTGAGGGTTGCCTCCAAAGATCTTCAATCTTTCTTGCTCATGGAATATATAATTTTATGTGCAAGCAAAACGTTATTCGTAATATGTTTACCTGTTACAATTGCATTTTGAAGGGAGAAATTAGTCTATTAAGGAAGGGTTTCAACCAATTCGAGAGTACCTTTGCAAGGAGTTTATATGAGGAATAGCACAAGCTGATAGGCCTATAATCGTAGAGAGACTGGGGATTCTTTCTTGGGGAAGAGAACCAAGTGTGCTTCATTGATGCCTTTCTTGAAATGGCTAGAAAAATGAAATTCCTGAAACATTTCCATAATTTCCTTCTTGAAAGTGTTCCACTTGGCATGCAGTAATTTGTTGGTTACTCCATCTGGCCTTGGTGTCTTATTTGGGTTCACACTCCTTCAAGCTATCAGAACTTCCTCCTCTTCGAATGCTTTATCTAGAGTCATCTAATCATCTTCTTGGAGCTTCCTATCAAATCCTTCATGCACAGAGAAATCAACATCCCTCTCTCTGGAAAACATATCCCCAAATATTCCTCTACGACCTTTAACAAGCCCATTTGGTCATGGACCATCCTGTATTCCTCGTTTTTTAACCCCAGAACTCTGTTACCCCGCATTCTTCCTTTAAATACGGAGTGAAAAAAATGATATATTCTTATCCCCGCCCTTAAGCCAGCCAATAATATTCCTCTTCAGCTCTCTCACTCTTTTCAACTGGGATTCCAGTTGCTTAATCTGAACAATATTTGTCCTTCCCTCACTGTGAAGTTCGCCTATTCTTTTATGTAGTTCATCCATCAATCTTTTAGAGTTAGTCTGGGGAACCCTTGTCTCATTTTCAATACTTGGGAAATCATCGTCTTTATTTTTTCTCCCAACGTGGCTCTTCTTAACTAGAGTGACTCGTTTCATGCTCTATCTATGAAGTAAGAACATTCTTGATGAAGTAGCTATCTATTATCAAATATGAAAATTCTAGTGTATCTTCTTATATTCTTCTCTGTATCCATTAACAGGGCTAAGTGGTCTGACCCAAAAATGCTAGTGTAGGTAATCCTAGACTTCGGGAACATATTTATCCAATTTTTGGTCGTAATCCCTCTATCCAATCTCGCTGCTATATTATGATCCCCAACCCTCCTACTCGTCCATGTAAATCGAGGTCCCTCAAAGCCTAAATAAGTGCCCTTTATGTTGTTGAAATCAATCAGTTCCATGTTCTCCTCAAAGAGCCATTGCAACCCTCCCCTCTTCCCATTTTGTAATGTGAGGGCATTAAAATCTCCAGCTATTATACTGGGTTCGCATTTGTAAGAATCATCCTTCTCAAGTTCATTAACCGCTGCTCTCTTTCATTCTTATTTGTTCATAGATAGATCCCCAACAATCTCCATAGTTTGCGTCTCTCTTGATTAATTATATGCAGCTCCATATTTAGCTATCTGAACTAATGAAGATGCGTTCCAAAATATCACCATGCCCCTAATAACCCTTTCAGCTTTACAATAAGTTCAAAATCAAACTCAGCTTCCTTTTAACACCCTCTACTACTCCATCGTGGTTTTTTGGTTCACTTAAAATTAACACCCTTATAGAATATCTCACCATTACTTCCCTAATCCCATCAACTGTAAGAGCCCCTCCAATACCCTTACATTTCCAAACTAGGGCTTTCCTTATTGATGGAAACTTTGGGCCCCTTTTTGGCAGACTGCCTCCGCCAGTTTTATAGAAGATGAGACCTTCAATCATTTCTTCTCCACATTAATGTTTTGGTTCTCCTTCCCTATTTCCAATTTTCTTCTTTATGGGATAATTGATGATAACAGTGACAAGACTGCTCCTTAAATGTTTGGACCATATTGACCTCCATCTTTGGCCCAGGCCTTGATGCCTTTTCTTTGCCTTGTGACTGGTCGAAAGGTAGGTACCCCATTTTATGAAAGATGATCGGCTAGTGGAGGTGGGTGGTAACACCAAGGTGGATTGGGTTGGGTGAAAGGGGGAGTTGGTCTTTGGGGACATATATGATCGTAAATGTAGGGCTATCGGGCTTGGTAGTGCTATCAATGGGTTTCTTGATTGTTGAAATAAAGATTGGTTGGAGGTTATCGCTCGGAAGTGAAAGAGCTTGCGGATTTTTGAGGTGGTGGTATTTAGGGAGGGTTAGGTTATTTGGTGAGTCTAGATGGACTAGGGAAGAATTGTAAGGGAGATTATAGTTTAGTCGGTTAAGCCTGGTGGATTGGGTTGATATGATAGGTGTTTTTGGGTTTTTTTCATGGTTAGATGAGTGGAGGTTTGGGCTTCTTGTATCTCTACCCTTAGGCTTTGGATATCCATACTCTAATATGGCTCAGTTGATTTTTGGATTTTTCCTTGATCTGCCTTGGTTGCTTTTTGGGGAGGGGTACACTCCATATCTTTCAAATTCAAAACTCCCTCCAAAAGAGGTTCATCTATTCCCTCAACTGAGGTAATTGGTTAATCAATCAACATTAATCGTCCCCTCAAATATATTTTCTACTTTGCTAGATATGCGTTTGGTTGTTGGTGGTCCATCATGGTGTGCTTTCTGTTATGTGGACCCCAAGCTGGCTACCTCATCTGACTCTTCTTGAGATCTTCCAGACATTTTAGATTGTGTATTCCTATCTCCAGACGTCTGCCCTTTCGTCGGTGATGTTAAGAGGGGGATCAATGTCGTCCTTCTCTTTCTAGGAGAATCAGCTGACATCGTATCCATGTAAATTTTCTTGGAGATGCCTTCCATGTACTGATCACAAGACTTTGATTTATGGGTTAGTTTCCCACATTAAGCATATACAAACATGATTCGTCCATATACATACTCGATCCAATATTACTTTCCTCGGTCTTCAGCTTTCTTCCTCTCAACACTGGCTTGTACACATCTAGCTCAATTCTCACCCTCTTGTATTTTTCAAGAACGACCCCATCTACCTTCATATCATCATCCATCCTTACAAACTTCCCGATATGTGCCACAATCTCCCTGATCGATTTCTCTCCCTTGCAATCTGTCGGGAACCTATGTAGTTGAACCTAGACTTTGCACTTATCGAATCTCAATGTAGGTAAGTGAATCTCATCATTCCAAGGTGTAGTGAGTAGAATGTAATCTTTAAAAAGCCAAGGGATGAATTCAAGGACAAAATCCATAACATTTGGGGAGGAAAATTTAATCTGGTACAGGTTGTTCGAGATCTCTATGAACTATACTTCCTCTTCCTTCCTTTTCCATGATCTAATCATGAAGTCCTTGAACCCTCATTTATTGAAATGTTGCACTGTGGCCAACTTTTCCCGAATACTTTTTCTGCAGTCCTCGATTTTAGAGCCTTTTATCACCTCTATAATCTTGATCTTATCCTTTGTCTCTCTATTCAGTGAACATTTATGGAAAAGTCTAGAAATATCCTCTTCTTTCGCCATTTTAGGATTGGTGGCTCAACTTTTGCAAACATTTAAAAAAGTAAATAGAAAACATTACCCGTTCCATAATATAGAGTGATTAGTGGATCTAACAAATAAGGAATGAGCTCGACAAAAGAAACACATAACTTTAGTGGTAACTATTTGTCGAACCCACAATAGTATAGAGCAAAGCATGCACACCTTAACTATACCATTTATAAATTCCATTGTGAATCTTCCCTACCCATATCTAAACTTTCTAAAGGTCCTTATGCTTCTAGGCCCTTAACTACCCTAGGGAAGAAGTACCCCCAATCCCTTCCTAATAACTACCCTTGCTGAAATTAATATGAAATCTTGGTGTTTGAACGATCTGAGGTGATTCCCAATGCCTAGTTACTACCCTTTAGATCAGAGTGAATGGTTTTAAAGATGACTGACTTGTGAGTAAATGCTTGTGAAACTACCTCCATAACTACTTACTAAGATACATCTATCTAAAGAAATCATAGGATAAGTTTGTGAGGACAATAAGGGAACACTTTCGCTGGCCTTCACCTGATTTTGACACCATTGTAGAGCAACCACTTGACTTTGAAGTCGCACATACCTTTTCACAAAGGACATCTACCTTTATGTAGAGGACAACGACACCGTTACAAACTTATATTCTCATATTTAGTTAAGACTCTAGTCTCTAGGGAACAAAAAGTATAACTTATCATGTTGTTGCTATAGGGTGAACCAATTATGCAAACTTCATTTTTAAACTAATTTACATTTAGTGTTTATAAGTTTTTTTTTTCAGAGGTTTGTAAGTTAAACTTTGTAAGTTAAACTTATGGCTTGTATTTTATAGAGTTGCAAGTAGATAACCAATAATTTAATAGCGGAAGTCTTAAACTAACATAAAACATGAAATATATATATATAGAGTATGTCGTTAAGCATCAATCTTAATGTGGAAAACTCGAAAATAAAGTATTACAAGAAAAATGGTATATAATGACAGGAATTCCTATCATTAAAGGTTGTTTTCCAGTCACTATAAAGTTTTAATGACAGGCGTCCCCTCTAGCTACAACCTCTCTCACTAAAAGTCAATAATGAGATGAAAGTAGTTCTTGTCATTAATTGTTATAATGACACGAACGATCTTTTCATTATAAGTATATTTCCCATGACAGGTGTTCTTGTCATTGTATCCATTTTCCTATCACTAAATACCATTTAAAAAATAAAAAATCTTACATTTTTGTTGTCACTAAAGAGTATTTTTCCTGTCATGAAAAGCTTTAAAGTTTTATAAATGCTGCCACAAAATGTTATTTGTGACAAAATTAATACTTTTGTTACAACTTCTAAGCAGCGACAAAAAGTATAATTCTAATACAAAATTGCTTTTACTATATTTTAATTATTTATAATTTCTTACAACATATGTTTCACAAATTAGTTTTTAAATGAGAAAAAAATTATAAAATTTAAAAGAAACTTAGATTTCATCTAAAAAACGAATAATGTATTATTCATCAACTATCATACACATGCTAACCTACTACATGTCATCAAATCCCAATCTAATACATGTCACCACATCTCTAATACAAGTGACTAAGATATAATGGATTTTTCATTACTACATGTTTTTCAACAAGTGTAATAACATAAAGCTTGAAACTACAACATAGAGTGGACGAAAGAAATTATAGGAGAACTTGCATTCTCAATTATTAGAGTATTTATAAGTGCCGAATTCCAACTAACTCATTAGTAAATAAATTGCATGAAAATGGGCAGACTAGTAAGTCACAAAAATGTCAGATATAAAGCAAAACTAAGTTCTTAATAGGGAAACAAATATTTAAGAATCACTAGTTGTAGGTAAAAAAGCAAAAGCAGGCATGACATAGAACAATATAATTTCCATATTCTATAGAAGTTTTGGCAAAGTTTCACCTATAAATAGTGTTACTGAAAATCCAAAACGTAATAAACACCCATTACAGAAGGCATAGAAGGATTCACATCATCACAAACTCGATAACAATTCATATTATCACAATTTTATATCAATTTGATTATATTTTGATCCAAAAATTGAAACCCAAAGTGTCATTCATGATTTACAAGCCACAAAAACTATGTCAAGTCTCAAAATTTGATAAAAGTAATAATTTACATCGAAACTAGTTCAATGCTTCTATTACCACATTTTAATAGAACAAGTTTTTTGAGAATACCAATTCTTTTACTCATGTTTGATGTTTTTGAAAAACTTAACTCCCTACCATTAATTAAGCCCCTTAATTAATTGCACTTGTAACTCATAACAAATACAAAAAATAAACACATGAAAGGATAACAAAGTGAAATACATTATCTGCAACTCTTAACTTATCGCGATGCTCCCAACTGAAGAACACTAGCATAGTAAATAGATAAGGAAAATGTGAGAGTTTTTTTTTATTTTTATTTTTTTACATGAAATAAATATGGTAAGAAAAACTCATTCATCAAATGAGGGTACTCAAATTGCATGCAAGGCATATAGAGAATGCTAAGAGCTTAGCTAATTAAATGATGTGATTCTCTTTAAATGAGAAAGGCTAGCCAAAAGGTTGTAACCAAGTTGTAAGGACCTTGTGGTAGCACTAGGATAACTGCAGTGATCTGCAAATGAAATAAAATGCTTCATCAAGTTGAATAAGTTTCGTAGAAAATAAATTGAAGCAAATAAGTTTTGAGATACTTTACACATGAATACATGTTTAGATAAATCACGTAAAGCGACTACACTCTTCTCTATCGAAAACTTCCTTGTTTCTACAAACTTATCATTTTATTCTCTTATTTTGGTCGTACGCCTTACTTTCTTCAAGCAAAACAAAATGCGAGTTGTCAATGAATTACCAAGGAAATAGATGCAAAGAAGAGTAAATACATAAAGCTAGAAAAAAAGTCTTTTACAACATTTTAAAATGCTGTGATATTGACATGATAGCATTTTTACCAACGCCAAGCTATCCCATGTTATTAAAAATACAAGCTTTTGACAAATTTTAAAAAATGTTACAGATAAGCATGTTCATGAACATAAATCCATAAATTGGGAAACCGAAGGAAGGAAACTAACATCAAATCTAACAGGACATGAGATTTTAAACGATCAAGCTAATAAAGACTTATATAAACATTCAAGAAACAAAATTACAGTTGGTTGAACAAGGACAAAAACAACTGTCTATATAGGTATAAAAACAAAACAATAAAAGTTTCATAAAAACCATGTATTGATTCCAATTTGTCAAATTCTTTGTACATTCCTCACCAAGACACTTCAAAAAGTCCTATAAAATATGCAAAAAACGTATATCTTTCACTTTCAACTACATGTATATAAAAAAAATTAAAAAGTAGACAATAAGAAATAAAAATAATAAGCATTTTACATATAAGTAAAAGCTAAAAAGAAACTATCTGAATGACACGTGTCGAGCGTACACAATAGTTTCCCATATTTTTCTATTATTTGTAGTAGGGGCAAGTGGGATATCGCCTCCACAGAGATTTTGAAATATAAAATAACTAAAAACTATGACTACTAACTTAATTAACCAAACTAACTAAACTAATTTAAACAATTCATTGCAAACTTATTCAAACAAATTTCAAATTCAATATAATATAAATATCTAAACAAACATATAAACTAACCCCCACTAAATAATGTAATATACTTATATTGCATTCAAACACTAGAACATAACATTACCTTAAAACCTGGTTATAATTAGATCAAATGGAATCTTGGAATCATTAAATCCTAATTCATAATAGGTTGATAGCCTTTAGCAAACCATCGATTTTCCTATATTCATTGGAAATAGCCATATCCTTATCATTACAAATCTACCTATTGGATAAAACACAATAAAATATAAATATGATAGCATTAACACTCAATGAAAATTATGCCTAATATGAACCAAATATTAATAAGAATATGTCAATCAATAACTAACTTAGAACACAATCACCGAGAACATCCACTCGGGTAATTTGGCCCTATTAGATTAATCCTAGTTACTATTAATATAATTGTTGTCGATAATCATAGACATAGATTTAGAAAATCAAATATCACAACACATATTTGCAACTATACATGCAATACAAGAATCATTAGTTGTAACACGCAAAAGCAACTTATTAAAGTGTGATTGTTGTGTATGAATAAATTTAAAGCATTAAGTACATGATTCCTTAATTATAACTATATAACAATACAAAGTATATACATGTCTAGGGTTTCTTTAGATTAATAAACTAGTCACTCAAGCTGGAAATAAATAAGGCAATAATATAATTGAAAGACATAATTAAATAAATACCTTTTATTTAAATAAACTAATTTGCAATGTTGCTTCAAACATCAACTCAATAAAAACTAACTTACGGCTCTCACAAACTTGTTAAGAGAAAAGAGGGCTCTTAATTTCGAAGCCTTAGGGTCCTATTTATAGTTTCCTAAGCTATACAAATCATGGATTAACTTATTAAATTCGTTGTTGTAATCTAAAAAAACTTGTCACCAACCTCTACGATTTGTCAATGAATCAACTTTGTTTACAAATTTCTAAGTTAATTACTGAAAATATCTCTTTATGCTCCATCGATTCATCTGCAATTCCTTTATAAATCTCAATTCGCAGGCTATTCGTTGGCTCTTCTCTCCTTTTGATTTATCGCTGGCTTATCACTGGATATGTTTTTAGTTGACTATTTCGCTCTTCTTCATGTTTTTCTTCTATTTCACTACAAAAAAATAGTTGATTAGAAACAAAAATTTCCATTGTTGATTAGCATAAATTCCGTCTCTAACTATATTCTGCAATGGAACAAAGACATAATCAATTACGTCTCTAAATCTGTCGACGCTAATTTAGTGTTCTGTTGCTGATTAAAGACGGATTTGAGACGAATTTAGAAACGGAACAAAAACAGAACATAAATGGAATTTCTCCCTAGGGGGACGATTCTAATTGCATTCCGTTGCTGATCCGTTGCTAATCAGCAACGAATCAGAAATGGAATTCAAGCATTTCGTTGCTTAGCAACGGATCAGACACAGAATTAAAGTGATCCATTTGTAATCAACAACGAATATGAAACTGAATTTTTGAATTCTGTTTCTAATCCGTTGCTAATCAGCAACAGATCAGCAACGGAATGCTTGAATTATGTTTCTAATCCGTTGCTAATCAAGAACGGAATGCTTGAATTATGTTTCTAATCCGTTGCTAATCAGCAACGGATCAACAACAGAATGCTTGATTCGTCTATATTCCGTGTCTAAATTTAGTATAACCCAGTTGGTCTCGGCTATTTCCTCGGCAATTAAAGAAGGAATAGCAATGGAATCTCTGAATTTCGTTGCTAATCCGTCTCAATTCCGTTTGTACGCCTTGTTTTCTTTTCATTACTAAGAACAATCCAATTGGTTCTCCATAACCTCTAAACCTGAAAATACAACCATAAGACCTGCTTCATCGCCTGCACCCCCTCCAACAACTCCTTGGGGGTGCTAACATCCCCCAAAAAAGCAGAATTTGACATACATACATCAACAATATATATCTACAATAAAGATTCAAATGAGGGAAAAAATGTACAAATCGACTTAAAAAAAAATTATATATCCACGAAAGCTCCTCAAGTATAATAAATGTTCCAAATACCTAAGTATTCACAAAAACCACCAATCCTATTGTTCAACATCAACCACAAAATACTTCCAATCCTCTAAATATGCACAAAAAGAACTTTCAATCTAAAAGTTCTATAAACAACTATAAAAGATATCTACAAAAGAAAAATTACCATCTCGAAAGTTACACAAACAACAAGAAAAATACCTAAGTATCATCAAGCTACTCATATCTCGTAAGCCAATCTTGCGTGTCTCGATCAACATTGTCTTGTTGTTGTGGTGGATCAGCGGGATCTGTTTGCGGCGGGTGCTGCTGCTAATGAGGTGGTGGTGGTGATGGCTGTGGCTGAGATAGGCCTGCTCCGTCCATGGTCATCCCGAATTGCCTCTGCTAAACGCCACAACCTGTCGTAATTGCTCGACAACACTATCGAACTCTAAACGTGGCACCATCTTCAGCAACTGGGATGTGCTAGCACCATGATCTGCATATCTTCTCTTATTTCTCCCTAACGACCCGAGACCGTAGAAACATCCTTTGGGACACCACATTGTAGTACACCGCCTCATCAACCATCGTCTGGTCCGGTGTAGCCTAGGTAAGCTCGTGACGTCTCCTTTGGAGCCTAGCCTGCATGGATCAACAATAAACAACTTAAATGATATGCTTTAAAGTAAACTTACTACTATTTCACTCGTATTTCTATACTTACATAGAACCGCTCCGATCTAGTATCGATAAATGTCACCCCGTTGTGATTTACGGTGTGGAGATGCAAATACAATTCATTCACGGTAGGTGGTGTCTCAGATGTATTAGTCTGCATACAAAAGTTATAAAAATGTTAAACATGGCAATTACTAGTAGGTCGACGCACTTATATTCGCCAAACACAAATCAATCGCATAGAAGTGAAATGAATTGAAGTGAATGAAATCAGTACAATGCAAATAAGTTAAACTAGCATCAATGTGTAAGAAATTTAAAAAAATAAACAAGATTAAAAGCAAACACAGGCATAGTGAACAAGTGTACAAATGAAAAAAATAAACAAGAGTGTAAAAAACACTTACCAATCTTTCATTCATAGTTACAAAAGACACCGAGCCACCATCGTGCTTCGAGGGTCCAGTCCCAAGTCCTTCGACCTCAGTGTTCCTATTCGTAGATGCTTGCCTAGACCTGGCCAGAAAGTCCTCGCTCTCCCAGTACTCCAAGTATCTCCTCCACGCCTCATTTGTAACAAAGTTTGGCTGCACACGATTCTTCTTTAACTTATGCATCAATGCGGTGTACCTGGTACCCGCATGCGTATCGTACGCCGCACGAATGAGATCCTCGTGAATCGTGTCATCCCATATAAAATATACCTATAAAATAGCGAGTGCAATTGTTACGAGACATTGAAAAACTAGTATAAATCCTAAGACATTTATTAGTCTTGCGTACCTACCATTAGTGCTAGTAATGGTCTTTATGATGATTCGGTACCGACTTCCAACAATACCCTTCAGGAATCATCCATCTCTTGAAAACTTTTGTCATCCTCCGTGCACAAGAATGAGAAGGATGCAATTCCCTGTGTTTCATTAAAATGCATAACATCTTACAAACTTATTTAATAGTTTACATCGATAATTAGAAATACATATATGAATCAAATACAAACTTACGTATTATTCACAATCAGTGTGATCGGGATCCTATGCAAGCTAGGGGGCTCGGTCCCTGTCCTCTGAGGTGCCCGCGGAGGGCCTGTAACCTGCAACCCTGCTTTGGCGTCATAAGATGGGGATGCTGCTGGTGATGCGGTGGCTGAAGGCGCAGGCATCGTCGGTACAGGAGTGTCATGTCTCGATGTCGCCGATGGTGACCGCAATAGGCTATTTGGTATGGTTCTAGATGACGATGTCGATGGTACAGGCGACGCGGACGGTATGGAAAGCGAAGGTGACGCTGATTGTAACTCATGATCGAGTGAACGAGAAGTCAGAATCGATAAGACATGAATCGACCCACGACCTCGACCGCCACGACCTCCTCGACCACCTCGTGTGGCCGGACCATGAGGTCCGGTCGGTATATCGGTTCCGAGGGTCGTGTTGCACCTCTTACGATCGGACGTGGTCCCCCTAAATGTATCCCTCGATCGCATTGAGGTAATGTGCGACCTCGAAGTGAGGGGTGATCACTGCGAGCCATGAAACCTAAAAAAACAACAATCTTAAACAATTGTGAAGAAAGGTTTAGAAAGTTCACGTAACGTCGATCAAACATTGACATAACATAGACATACATTACTCGCTGTCATCCGTTTCAAATTCACTCTCATGACTAGAAGTTGATTATTCTTCTTCTAAATCATCTCCACTATCGACAATGAAGTCATTGTCTTCTTGACTTGGACCCGCTTCAACAATGACGCGGGTCCCATTTGAATCATCCAGATTGTTGAAATCCTGAATTGCATCGTCGACTACGCACGTGGTGGGTTCGCCATCTTGGAATGCAATCGTGCCGAGCCTTGGTCATTATCATCTTTGCTCGTTTCCTCGTCGGCGAAATTTGGTTGACAGCAACAAACTGCTAGCCATTCTTGTCGCTTGTTCCTCAAAGAAGGGTAAAAAAGGTAGTACACTTGAGTGGCTTGCATTGCAAGGACAAATGGCTCGTAGTTGTTATATTGTCGACTTCGATGAACCTCTAACAATTGAAGTGTTGGGTGAGACCTCATCCCATGATTCGGTGTAGTGTCATACCATTCACACTTAAACAACACCACGCGCTTGAGGCCAAGATATTCAATTTCTACAACCTCTTTCAAAACTCCATAGTAGTCGTGGGAAACATCAGCGTAGTTAGAACCCTTCACCAAAACATCGTTGTTCTGCGTCGATCTATTAACGCCATATGTTGCAGAGTGGAACTTATACCCATTCACTAGGTAACCAGGGTACACATTACAAAATCAACTAGGACCAACCAAAAGATCATCAAGCGTCTCATCTATGATAGAATTTCGAGCCTATTCATGAAAATTTAGAAATGTAAGACACATTACTTATGAAAGAAATTAACGAAGCGATAACCTACAATAGTAATAACATTACATATGTTTGAAACCAAATGGGGAAGTTGCGCTCTAGACTAGTATCGACTTCCGACTCCCCCATTGCTTAAGTGATTTCATCGATAAAGATCCTACAAGAAACGAACATGTAAATATCATGTCTTAGTAAAAGATGAATAATGAATGTACTGCATTATTGAATGAAAGTGACAGACATATTGGATGTAAGGAGCGATCTCTGGACAATTGAGCAGTATGTACGAATGAACGGCATTATACTCCTGCTCTGTTCAGTACAGCTCCTTTGACTTGCCCTAGGGTCGACCAAGAAAAGTAAAAATTAAGAAATTGCCTACAAAATGCGGTGTGGGCTTGACACCACCATCGCCGTTTCGTTGCACTTTTTCATGCAATGTAAAGACGTGATCTTCGAAGTAGTAAGAACAAAATGATGCGACTTCTTCGACCAAATAAGCATTACACATCGAGCCCTCTACCTTCGCTTTGTTCCGAATATTATTTTTCAAATGTTTAAGGTACCTATCGAAGTTTAGTTAATGTTGATTTAAAACTTTATTGAATAGGAAAACAATTTCATGAACTCAAGATATTACCTCTCAAATGGATACATCCATCGAAATTGAACTGGACCGGCAAGATGGGCCTCGTAAGCCAAGTGGATTGGTAGGTGTTCCATAGAGTAGAAGAAGCTTGGAGGGAATATTTTCTCCAACTTGCAAATGATTTTAGGTATTTCAGACTCTAAAACCTCCATATATTTGAGACTGGCACTTTTCACAGTCAACGATCGAAAAAAAAAAGGCTCAGTTCGCTAATTGCAAACCAAACCGAGTTTGGGAGGAGTTCTCTGAATGCAATTGGTATCAAGCGTTGCATGAAAATATGACAATCATGACTCTTCATGCCGAACAGTCGCAACTTCTTTGGATCCATACATCGACCAAGATTCGAAGCATAACCATCAGGAAAACACAACTTTTCAACCCACTCGCATAATTTTTGTTTTTTTGATGTATCGATAGCATAGCATCTAAGGATGTAAAAATTTGTCGCCGAATCAATGTGTAGAGAAGGTCAGTGACAATATTCACGAATATCTTATCTCGCTTTCGCATTGTCTTTACTTTTGCCCGGTACACTCATAATAGTGTTGAATATGTTGTCAAAAATATTTTTCTCGATGTGCATGACGTCTAAGTTGTGTCGGATCAAGTTTGTCTTCCAATACGGCAAGTCCCAGAAAATGCTTCTTTTTATCCATCCCAAATTCTTAGCTATCATCCCATTCACAGAATCAGCTCCGATATCTGTCACCTTCATCAACCCCAATGATTCAATTTCTGCCAAAATTTCTTCACCAGATCGCAAAGCGGGCGGTTCGTCGTTTAGTACCATATCGCCTCTAGGAATTTTTTTTTTGTCTTTCTAGAATGGTGAGGTCTTCGACAAGAAACGACGGTGACAGTCGAACCACGATGTCTTTCCACCACTTCGCAATTGAAAGACATTTGTATCCTCCATACAATATGAACAAGCCATCTTACCGTGTGTGCTCTAACAGGACAACATGCTATACGCAGGGAAATCACTAACAGTCCATAAAAGGGCCACTCGCATACGAAAATTTGTCTTTGTGGAAACGTTGTAAGTAATCACCTCGTTGTTCCATAAATCTTGCAACTCTTTCACAAGCGGTGAAGGAACACGTTTATTTTTTGTTTTGGGTTGGTCGGTCCTGGAACGATAACCGTAAAGAACATAAACTCAGATTTCATGCACATCGACTGTTGAAGATTATACGAAGTCAAAATTATGGGCCATGAAGAGTACGATTTTCCCGAAACCCTAAATACTTGAAAGCCACCAAAGTGCACAATCTTAAACGAACATTCCGAACCTCGGCGGCGAAGTCTCTGTTGACATCATTAAAATGCCTCCAAGCAATTGAATCAGAACAGTGTTGCATAACATCTTCTAGTGAGGAATGCTCTCCATGCCGTCGCATATGTTTTGCCGTTGACTAAGACGCATACAATCGTTGCAATCGAGGGCCTAAAGGGAAGTAGTACATTTTTTTGCAAGGGCATTTTTTGGTGTTCCGTCCACGATCTCGTCGCTGTGCAATGTAGCGTGATTTCCCACAAAATCTACATGATGTCAATTCAGAGTCCACTCCCCAATAAATCATACATTGGTTCTTACAACAATCTATTTTCTCAACTAGTAGACCTAGACCTCGCATTAGTCTTTTAGTGGCATAAAAAATTTCAACCAATGAATTGTCAGTTGATAAACAATCCTTCATGAATTTTATGATTTCATTATACCCTCGTTTAGAGATATGATGTTCTGATTTGATCGCAAGTAATCTTGCCATTGCGGACAAAGTTGTCATGGGTTCGCACCTGGCCACAATTGTTCGCTACTAGCCTCGATCATGTCATATAGTTGGCGTGCTTGGGGGTTTGGTGATTCTTCCACGTGATCCCAATTAAAACTTGGACCTGCCACGTTGTGTAGCATCTCGTGGTAAGTTGTCGTATCAAAACCTCCCACATCAGCATCAGGTTATCAAATTGGTAGAAGTTTTATGGGTCTTCATCTCCATTCTCACCATGTTCGTACCAACAGTGATATCCCGAAACGAATCCGTACCTACATATATGGTATTCAACCGTTTCGACGTCCAGGTACGGTATAAGTCGACATTTGTTATAATTGCACGAACATCTAATCTTCCTTTCACTTTGGTAGGTAAGACAATGTTGCTTAGCAAATACTATGAATTCTTTAACTCTCGCCGCCAATTCAATTAGAACGAAGCCGTTATCGAGACGGTTGTACATCCAGTCTCAACTTGTAGACGACATTCCTATTGTAATTGTGCAATTAAATTAGTCAACTAGTTTAATAATTTCCGACGGTACAGGTCTACTTGTGTGTCTAACTTACACAATTTATTAGAATGGGGAATCTGAGAACTTCGCTAACTACATGAAAAAAAGCTTTGTTTGTATGCATTGAATAAATGTGGTTTGATATAAATAACATAAAACAAAACAAACTTTACATTTGTTGAGTTCTAACTTCATGTCTGTTTGTGGATTGAATGTAATACTCCTAATCTCAGGAAAAATATGTCTAACTTAATGTATGTTTGTGGCTTCTTTTCCTTTTGTTGATTTCAACTTTCTTAAGACCTAGCTCGGTACATGACTGATTCCAAACAGAGTAGGATACTTGGTCGTAAAAATAAAAGCAACAAGGAGTTCAAAAAATCATAAATCATAAGTTATAAGCAGCATACAAATACCATATAAGATCAAAGCTCCCAGTATTTCATTTTCAAGAAATACATATACCAATGACGGCCAATAGGTACATACATATACCAAAACATTAAGGAAAGTATTTTTGTAACAAACTAACACTTAACATAATATCGTACAAAAAAAAATTAACAAAAAAAAGCCAATAATATAACAAACAGTGCTTTGGTGTATGTTTTGTTAATTGGGACCTATTAGTTGTCCACTATTACCTCCCTAAGGTTAGAGAATTACACACTCAAATCTTAGGACGTTTTAAGTGGAATAACCAAAACAAACATTGCGTTGGGACCCATTTGCTTTATTCACTCGTACCTCCTTAAGGTTAGAGGTTAATTCAAATCTCTTGACGTGTTAAGTGAAATAGCTAGATCAACTCAAAGAGTAATCATAGTTTTTAGAACCCTACCTAGTAGTAGAAAATATATAATTGAAGGTACTATTCATCTACACCTACTCTTTTGGTAGTTTTATCTATACACACAATTGAACCAAATATAATAGGAATATTACATGAAAAAATGTGGCATGAAGAGTTCAAAGAATGTAAATTACAAAGAAAATATAGCACAAAACCTTACCTATCCAAAGCAATTAGAGCAATAGAATGCAATCCAGACAAAGGGCGATGCACTTTGACTACGAAGGATTTCTCGCTTCCGTATAGCTCAACCACTTCCCTAACGCTCCTCTACATCAAAACCAAAACCAAAACCAAAACGATTCAACGTCCTACCAAACCTCCTAAATCCAAATGAAATGGAACTGGTCTCATTAAAATCCGCCAGTATAGTTACACATATAATTTTAAATTTCTACCTTGACAAAAGATGCATTCCCATAACACTTAAATGTAGTTACACATATAATTTTAAATTTCTACCATTTCACTCCTTAACAAGTAAACCAATGACGTAGAGCAATATCATGTCAAAGAGACTTACAAGTTCCACTTTAAAATTTTCAAGATTACTTACAAATTCATAGTCATATAAAATAATAAACCAAACCTTTTCCCTAACTTATTTTTTCCCTCCAAGTTCCAATTAAATAGAACCCTAACTTTGCTGCACTATTCAAAGTATCCATGTTTTCTCTAGTCTCGAGGCTACATTTCTCTGTTGTTCCTAACCGAACTCATTGCGTGAATACATGCATAAACCACTTGGAGCTCTTACACTACACATCAAACTACCTCGAAAATAAATCCTCATACGACATTCTTATAATTGCGTGGATCCAACAAGCTTGTTAGCATAAGCCTTGATGTATATTAAACTGATAAAACATGTTCACTACAACCTGTTAACTACCCATCAAAGCAACAACAAATTATAACCAGCTGAACCACACAATCTCATCGAAGTCTCATAAACTAGTGAGAGTAAAAAATAAATCAAAAATAGGTATTCAAATGGAGGGATTATCTTACTTGGGCATCTAATGAAATCTCCAAAAATTAGTAAACCAGAATACCGATTAAAAACTTAGACAAATTTTCACCATCTAAACCATAAAAACTCTTCAAAATCTTACAAACTAGAGAGAAACAAGGGAAAATCAGAAAAGGGTATGTCAATGGAGGGATTATCACACCTGGGTGTCCAATGTACGACGGCGAGGGACAGAGTCGACGACAGCGACGAACAGGAAGGTAGACGATGAGGGATTCAGATGCAGCGACGGTAGACGGCGAGGGCTTCAGAGGCAGCGACGGCAGATGGCGATGGCTTCAGATGCAGCGACGACAGACGGCGAGGGCTTCAAAGACAGCGACGGCAAACGGCACGATCGCATGTAGACACCACGAAAACTTTACCCCCAACCACTAGAGCCGTGACGACGGTGAAAAGAGGAGTTGACGACGGTGCAGAGATCAGACGGTACAGAGATTTCAGGGTTTGGGAGAGAGAGGACGGGATCGAGAGAAAGTAGACAGTGTAGAGATCAGTTGAGAGAGAGAGTTGACGGTGAATAAAAAAATTTAGGGTTTGGGAGGGAAGGGATCGGTGGATTGGACGAAGAAGAGAGTGTGCGAGGAAGATGTCTTGGTGTGTTTTAATCATCCGTTCCCAATTTGTAATCATTCGCATCGAAGCACGCACGAATCTCGAGACGTAATGGACGGTTATAAAAAACTAAACTTTTAGTTGGAGTGTTGGCGCCATTTTTTTTAGACGAAATTTTTTTCTGTCTCCATTCCGTCTCTTTTTTCATCTCTAATCTCTCTCTATTCCGTCTCTAAATTATTTCGTCGCAATTCTGTCTCTAATCATTTATTGTTAGCAACGGAATATTCCGTTTCTAAATTACCATTTTCGTGTAGTGTTTCTTCATTTTTCTAATTAAATCCTGAAAAATGAAATAAGTGAATACCAAAGGTAATTCGTCATTTTCATCTAAAACCATCTTAAATTAAACTATAAAACATGTCTAATTATTTACTTGTCAAATACCCCCAAACTCATCACTTTGTTGTCCTGAGCAAAGGAATAATCTCAATCGTATTCTCTTTTCATTCTTTATATACTTATTTCAATCTAATTCATCGTAACATTAAATAATTGAAGTTTTAAGTAGAAGTTGTCTTTAAATAGAAACATATTACCCATAAGTAAATAGAAGTTATGATAGAATATAATGATTTAGAAAAAAAAGAACCATCCCTTAATGATAACTCAACCACCCAACGCAACACCATAAGAACTTAAATTTCAATCAATACCAAGGCCAGTACACAATATAGGCTTTCTTAATCTCCACTAACAAGCATCAAAATCATGATGACTAATATAGAATCTCAAAACACAAGCCACTAAATTAATCTTAATTTTAGAAAATACTTTCTAATAGCACCACAATCAAAATCAAGTATGAACTTTGCCAAGATACCCATGAATATATCGTTTAAAATGTGATGGATTAAGAAATACTTTACTCAACCTTAGCTTCAAGCAATCAAGCTAAATCTTTTGTTTGAAGTGTTTATGAACATCCACCTTTTTCAACTATCATTTTTTTCTAGTTTATCCTAATTATTATTGTATTATTATTTTTATTTTTATATATTTTTTTCATTTGACTTTTGAGTCTATACTTTATTTTCTGTGGACATTCTCATATTTTTCCTATGTAGATTCCCCGCTCCATTTCCTATGGAATCTATAAGACTCTATACATTTGTAAGCTTTTGTTAGCACTCCCCACTATCCACTAAAGTTGAAGAAAGCATTCTTTCTAACTTATAAAAACTCATTAGTTTCTAACTCATTTCTTCTTTCAATTATGGCATAATAATTTTTTATGTATATACTATAAAATACTCAATTAGTAGCCTTTGTATCAAAGTATTCTTAGAAATCTATCTTAATCATCTTGCACTATTGTTTCGATCTTCTACCATTCTTATGACTAGCACAAGGCAATTAATCCCTCTAAACTCATCCAGTGCATACATCAACTAGTAAAATTAATCAAAAGGATACAAAGAATTTTTGATTCCTTCTATCATAGAATTCACTTAGGTAATAAAAATACCACTTTCATTCAAAAATCTACTATATGTTCATTCTATTATATTCCTAACTAAGAATAAAGTAAAATTAAATTCTTACTTACTTGAATTCGAAGAAATTTTAAAAAATATCATCAACTCATTTGAATATTGGATATCAAAAGTTTAAACTTTGCATCAATTTTGAATTTATCTTCTACATTTCTTTTCTTTCTTTGCTTTCTTTGCTATCATTGTCATACTTCACCTAAAATAC